>WBNH01008572.1:39408-56836 GCA_013401255.1 Urocolius indicus
TGGGCCTGGGAAGAAAGGAGGGATGGGGGAGGGAGATCTTAAAGTGCTAGTTGTAATTTTCTCATCATCCTACTCCCTTTTGCTTTTATTCCATTCTATTTCTTGTAGAATAAACTTTCCTACTTTCCTCTCTTAAGTTGAGTACTGGAGTCTGTTTTGCCCGGCACCGTAATTGGCAGTGGGCTCTCCGCTCTTGTCTTAATCCACAACAACCTTGCTTATCTTTTTACTCCCATTTTGCTGGGACCTCCACCATCCTAACGAGGGTGGGGGTGAAAAGGGGCACCGCGCGAGAGACTGTCGTGGTGCTGCTGTGCTAGCTGGGCCAAACCACAACAATAACGCATCCATTCATTTCACTCCATGTATGCTTCAAAGGGGAGTGACTCTTGGGGGAGACATTCTCCCCAGGCACTAACAACACACCAGCTGACAGCCTAGACTCTGCATGATTCCCATGCTCATTAATTATCTACTGTATTGAAACAAAGATATTGGAGGTAACAGAAGATGGTTCATTATGGAAATCTGATTTTCAAAATGGGGTAAAGCGATAGTAACTACTGCACAAACAGTTATTTGTCTACTTCATATGAATTTACTTGGACTGTATCCAGCTCCAGAATGTAAAACTTTTTTTTGGGAATGCTGTAGTGAGCAAGCTACCAGGCAAGACTATGTGCTTAAACCTATGGCTACTGAGAATACTTATGTAAGTGGAATTTAGTTTTTTATTCACACTAAAAATTTTATTTTAAGGATCAGGCTCAGCCTATCTGGAAACAAAAAGTTAGGCTATGATTTGTCTGTCAAAAGGATATATATGAAAACATGTCTCAAACTGCAAATTATGCACACTTGAAATTTATGAAGCATCTGTAGGGACAGTAAGAGACAGGATTTTATTCCCAACAGTTAACTATCAGCTCGGCTGCTTTTTAGAAACCATTTTTCATTGCTGTTTTCCCATCAGTTAAATGGAGACGAGAGCACTCGCCTTCACCTGCAGATTGCTCTGATCTCTACCAAACAGAAAGTTCTGTATCACAAATCAACACCTGTAACAATCAACTCAGTTACACAAGTGACAACGACTGATTAACTCACAAGCAGGAAAAAAAGGGACTGCAGCTGACAAATACACCTTGTCACTAACCAGAGGTTTGCTTGAACAGTTCAATGCACTAAGATGGAGTCTAAACTCCCAGGAAAGCTGCTGAACACGCTGGCCAGATTCTCCTGGTGGCAGGCAGTCTCCTTCTGTCAGGTGTAGAGATTTGTACAGGGAAAGGCAGTGCACAAGTTCACATACAGTAAATTCACAAAATCACAGAATCTCAGAGGATAGGGGTTGAAAGGGATCTCTAGAGATCACCTAGTCCAACAATCCTGCTAAAGCAGATCCACCTAGATCAGGTCATTCAGGAACATGTCCAGGTGGATGTTGAAACCTCCAGAGAAGAGGACTCCACTCTCTCCCTGGGCAGCCTGTACCAGGGCTCCCTCACTCTCACAGGAAATCAGATTTTCCTTATGGTTAAGTGGAACTTTTTGTGTTCCAGCTTGTGTCCATTACCCCTTGTCCTGCCACTTGAGACAACAGAAAAATGTACCACCTCATCATCTTGACATGCATCTTTTAAATACTTGTAAGTGTTAATGAGGTCCCCTCTCTGTCTACTCTTCTCCAGGCTGAACAGTCCCAGTTCCCATAGCATTTCCTCATAAGAAGGATGTTCCAGTCCCCTGATCATCTTGGTGGCCCTGCACTGGACTCCCTCCAGAAGTTTCCAGTGCCTCTTGAGCGGGGGAGCCCAGAACTGGACTCAGGACTCCAGATGAGGCCTCACCAGGGCAGAGTAGAGGGGGAGCAGAACCTCCCTTCATCTGGCCACACTCTTCTTGATGCATCTCAGGATGCCATTGGCTTTCTTGGCCACGAGGGCACATTGTTGGCTCATGATTAGTTTATTATCAACCAGGACTCCCAGATCGCGCTTTGCAGAGCTGCTCTCCAGCAGGTCAATCCCCAGCCTGTACTGACGTGTGGGGTTGTTCCTCCCCAGACGCAGGACTCTGTACTTGCCCTTGTTGAACCTCATAAGGTTCCTCTCTGTCCAACTCTCCAGCCAGTCTCATCCACCCTCATCCACCAAGATCTGCCATTCTACTCCAGGGACTGGGATTCCCAAGGGCTGGCCTTGGTCATAAAATTCACATCCCACTTCTCAGAGCCTCACCATGTTCATGTAGACAGACCTCATGCTGCTAACTTCTTTCTCAAGGAGGCACAACATGTTGTAGTACGTGGAAGCCATGACCAGAAAAATCTAAGTGATGCTGGAAATAGTGATGGAGTCCGCTCCCAAACCACAATGTGAAAAGCCATGTGGGAAGTTGCAAAAGCTCTCTGAAAGCATTGGGTCAGCAGTGAAAGCACAATCCCATCATCTTTGGATGGATCCAAAAAGTAGGACTTGAGTCCTAGAGAGAAGCATTGCCTGATCATGCTCAAGTTGGTCGTAGGTATGTGACACGACTAGGTGTACCCATATGCATTGTTTTGATCCCAGAGCTCTGTCAGAGAAGACAGTGATACAGGGTGAAAATGATCACCGTGTCTAAAGCAAATGGCTTATTCTTGCGGAAAGCAATGCAGGGCTGCTCTCCCTGATAATACAGGCACACAGCGTGAAGGAGCTTAGGGCTCTCTAGATCTTCAGCAGCACTGCCAAGAGACCTCAGCTTTGCATTCAGCTTTGGCACCAGACTGCTAGCTTGAGGCTTCTCTGTACCACAACACACTGTGCAGTTTACAAATACTGTAAATCACCTGGATGCCTTTAAAACTGTTACCCACAGTAACTTCCTAGCCACTGAAAGCCATTAAACACTCCATTAAATCGTAAATTAACTGGAACTTTGTGTTCAAGGGCTGTTTTGGATAACTAAATTCCTTTTGTTTTCCTTACTCTAGAGGGAAATTGTCCTGATCTGTATTTCCCCTGTCTTTCCACTGAATGATCCTGTTCTGTCAAATAGTGAGTGCCTGGTGCCTTTTCCTCAGATGTTTAGCTAAATTTTCATGACATCAATTTCTCCCCTAGTTATTTAAGGGTAGTTTCACTGACTTTGCAAATTGCTTCTTAGTTCTGATAGTAATAAGTGTATTCTAACAAAATATTTTACTCCAAGATCTGTTTCACTTCACCTAAAGTTTAGCCTTCCTATGCCTGCGAACCGACACTAGTTTTAAAGTGTCATTCTTTTACTAAAGTCACAGATTCTGGCAATGAAGCCTCCTGTAACTATAACAGAGAAGCGTATCAGTCAGAATTAGGAAGGGAACCTGGGCTGATCACCACCGGAAAGCTGGTCATTTGTAACTGTAAGTGCTATCTCTCATCTTAATTACAATCTGAAGATTTCTTTTTCCTCTTTGCCAAGCATTCCTATTAACTCTGACAATTATAGAGAATACTTACTGAAAATTAAGCCACCTACACAAATCTGTCCCCAAAATAAGTGCTGGAAGCAAATTATAACATCTCTCTGTCATTTCGTTGGTATCTGTATCATCACTGGATTTATGTTCTAATGCTACATTATTACCTATTACCATAGTTGTTAAAACCTTACTTTTCATGCTAATGAAAATGATGAAAGACGGGGTTTAACATAAATACTGTAATAAGAACCATATTAATGTGACAGACGATTGCTCCTCTGTGACAGACTGTGAAATCCAGTGGAAGAGTTACAGCAGGTTCATTTACATGTCTGCTCATCTGTCACTCCCTACAGGGAAGCAAGGGACTCATGCTCAATATTGGAGAGGGACAAGAATCAAAATAAGATGACAAACAGGCACTGATAGTCGTCCTAAAAAGAAATGCATCCCAAGGCATACTTCCTTTCTTAAGTGCCCATAAGCATAAAATGTTGATTATGGAAGGAATCTAAGGTCAGACTCCTAAAACCGCTTTTACAGCATCTAATTATGTATCTCTAGGCAAAACTTCAAAAATATAAGACAGAAGCAGCACTATTAGCAAAACAGTATTTGTGCTCCTATGCCACTTCCTTCTGCTTTGAATTTGCAGTGTTTTTCTTTCACCAAGTTTGATATGAGTGTTGCCATCTCCCAGTCATGCTAGCACTGATTCTTTCTATGGCTCTCCTAGCAATTTTCACACATTACATGTGCTTCTGAGCATACTGTCCCGCTTCTGAGGAATATATCCTGACCATCAAAGAGAGACCAGGATAACGGACAGCTAAACAGTCAAGATACTCATTCATTTCCAAGCATGGATAATCGGAAGGGCACTGAAAGACACCATACAGTAAACAACCACTCATAAGTCATCCATCTTTTGGAGTACTGTGTTCAGTCAAAAAAGACACAGAAACATGAACATGTCATACACCACTGACTCCCTTTTTGCTGATCACATTCAAGTTTTACATCGCTTGTGACCTCTCTGACATCAACGCAGCCAATGTCTGGGATTAAAGGATTATAGTTTTACTCCAGCTCACTCTGCTGACACCACAATAACTGTGATGCTGCATGATGGGTGCCAAATGTGACTACACTACAGCAAGACAATTCTCTCTACTCTTACAAAAAAACTCAAACAAAATCAAAACCCTCACCCACAAAAATCCAGTGCCCCACAAAATTAAAGAAAATAACAAATCCAGTTTTGTTTCTATCTGCTTTCCATTAGTAAAACACCTTACTTACAGCAAAACTTTCTTCTGTCCTTAAAGCTGCTGTCCTTGCAAAGGAAAATAGCAATCATGTAGATAATTTATTATTAACACCCTCATTTACTGATAACATGCGGACAAAGATTGTTTTCCCCATTTTTAACAATGTAAACATGGTACCTGTTAGAGAGACTCTCTGACGGTTGCTTGTCTTTTCACATCTTTGTTGCCTCTCTGTCCCCTCTTGCTTTATTTTGATTACCTTTCTGCAAACTTACACTCACAATAGCAGATTTTTCTATGCTTCTAGTGTTCATGTGTTTGTTCTTTGGCCTTCCTTGCCCAAGTGGCTGGAACTCATTTCTAGCTTGAAAGATGAATTTACTACTTTTCTCAGTGAGGATAGTAACTTGAAGGAAAAAAAAAAAACAAAAAAAACCCAAACAGGTTCTCTCATCTGTTTCTATCCTTCAAAAAACTAAATGAAGTGAAATTTCCAAGGCTGCTTGTGGCATCACCTTTCACACTACAGTTTGGCACATTTTGCTTTAGCAGCAGTTCAAGAGTTCACTGTCCTACATCTAATGCCTTCTGCTTACTACAAATGTCTGCGACAAGAAGTTAAAAACATTCAATGATTACTGCACACAGGAACCCACAGGACTCCATAAAATCAGCACTAGCATGCTTAACTTGAAACAGCATCACACAAAACTCCCAAATACCCATTTGCTCTTGTACCATATGATCAATTCAAGTTTAGGCTTTGCTGGTTTTCATCTACTTTCACAAAACATGTTTGTATTTTTAAGCTTTCCTCTGCAGCGTTCCAGGTCTGAAACTTTAATGTTTGTGAAAAAGAGCAAAGGCAAAAAAATTAGCAATAAACTAGTATCTGAAGTTCTGGCAAAACCTTCAAAGGCTATCAGTGGAGTTATGCAATACACACTGTACTCTTCCATTGCTCTGAGGGCGAGCACTGAGTTGCAGAAATTGTCCCCGAGTGTCAGAAAGAGGAGCTTTTACAGTATCACATATTAGCACTATCTGCACTGCATGCATGAAATCAAATAGGTAGGAAAGCTCCATACTAAGAGCCTGTTCTTCACTCCAAGTATGTAGCAGCTGTCATGAAACAGGAATGGAAACTGAGTTGATTGCAGGAGCCTGCTTGCTCAAAGTCACACAGAGCATCCTAGTATGTTGGTCATCCAGCTTATTCTATACTGCTTAATCTACTAAGCCATGTGTCTTGACAGAGAAGTCACATTGCCTGTGTTAAAAATTGTATTTGTATAGCATCTTTGCTTCTAGCCTTTTTTGAGTACAGAGACATTGTCTTTCATGTCATACATTTACCTTTGCTATGGGATGCTGCAAAGTCAGCAAGGTTTGATGAAGTTATGAGGTAAGGACTGTTGCATGACTGTACGGTTAGCTTGGGACTCGTGACTTGTGCACTTGGGAACTAAGCCCTGACAATGATTTATTTGTCAGTGCACTATACTGGCAGCCAAATCAGCCAGAAAGCAAGTAAGAAATAAAAGGGCAGAGGGAAAATATTTGGGTTTGAAATTGTTCTGAAAATTTCTAATAAAAAATCAATTACAAACCAAAAAATTGTGTCTAGGGCTATATACAGTGTCCTGCAGCAAGGAGCAAAGTCATTTATCTTCAAGGCAGTGATCACAGCCAAAAATAGGAGTGCCTTTTTTTTCCCATTCGAAAATCCTAGGCAAATTGAGTTGCTAATTTGATTTCACCACTTGCAAGAAACCACTTCAATTACTGGTCCTCCAGGTTAGCAATAGGAACTTTCAAACAGTTTCCAAGGTTCCCTTCTCAGAAAAGTTGTGTCTTTTTTTTTTTTTCTTAAAAAATAAATAGCAGAGGATGCTGCTTGGGAAACTTGAGGCCTCAGCAGACTAAGATTCAACTCCTCTATCTGAAATATTTAGCAAAGCACTTTCTCCGTTTTCAGCCACTGTGAGAGCCAGCAGTCTTTTTCTGGGTAGGTACTGATTGCAAGCTCTTTCAGATACAGACCTGACTCTTCCACACTCTCTACTTATACAGATGGGGAAATAATGTCTGCTAGCACTCTTTGTAGGACTCACAGTAATAAAAAAGCTTGTCTGGTGGGTGAAGAAATGCAGGCAACACGACTGGTTGCAGACCTCATCTCTAAAGGTCTTTCCCATATTTTCAGCCTTCCTGTGGAACCAAGTATGATGAAGGGAAGTTTTTGCTCTGATTGGTACTCTGCAAATCCCTGCTGAACACCTTAAGCCCTGCTAGCTCCCTGCTAAAGAGGTGTAGCCGTTTAGAAGAAAACACAGATAGAGCAATGATGTGAAACTTGCCTGCCTTTGCACCTTAGGAAGTAATTCCTTAAAGTCTCCTTGAAGGAGATAACGTTGTTAGTGTTTTACAGTGGTCGGTACTTGTTTAATATTTATTACAGACACCTTTATCCTGTCAATGGGCTCTGACTTGCCAAGAAATGCATAAAGCTTACTGCAGCCTGACACAGCTGCTGCCCAGCACTGGTCCTTTCCAACTCCAAACCTGTTTCAGAATGCATCCTGCTCACCCAGTGTCCATGCTGGAAAACCCTTGCCACTGCCCCAGGAAACCTGCTCTTGGTCCTGTTCTGTCGGTCCTCAGTTCTCCCTGATCTTCCTCCTCCACCCTCATCCCTGCTGCTGGGTTTGTCCTGTGATGCACTGGACATCATCTCTACACTGGGAAGGGGCAGGGGGCAATACACTGCATGTATCTTTGAGGTCACTGGCCTCTGGAGACTGTACAGTCAGGACACAAAGACCATTCCACATCTTTAGAAAACTTGAACCACATACCTCAAGAGGGTTCCTAACACAGATGGTGGAGATACACCATAGCCATCAAGAAATGTTTGTATTTACTGTTACATACAATTCTGGCATAATGTCCATTTTCCAGAAACAGCATCTTCACAGGGACAACTGGCTTTCGTGTAGACCCTGAATACTTCTCTTCCTGCTGTGAGCAGCTGAACTGAGGAAAGAAAGCAAGGTGGGATGGTTCAGCTTACCTTTTCTAGCAGATTTTTTCTGTACATAAAAATACTATAAAACTAACCTTTATTTTGTTAAAAGTTTTTATATAATGAGTTAAATTACTGTGTTTGCACCCAGGTCATGCCAGTTTTTATATAATGAGTTAAATTACTGTGTTTGCACCCAGGTCATGCCAAAATAATGTATTTGACTACAACAGTTACAGTAAATTTTTACACCGTAAAATGTGATGCATGTCAGACAGAACTGGAGTCTTCTTCCCTTTCATATTTATGAACTTCAGCATGGACGCTAAAAAACAAGTGATTTGGACAGATGTGATGTTGATGGGACTCTGCTCTTTCTAGAATTTCATGTTATGCTATCATAAACCAGCTGGGAGACTACAGAAACAGCCTTCATGAAATTCCTCTAGCACGCTTGTATTTAGCATGTGGGATGTACAGTTCTTCTGTCATATTTCTGTTTCCTTTTTCTTTTTTTTTTCCTCTTTAAATAGTAAACTGTTTGTAACAGGCACACAAAAGCCCCAAGAGATGCAAAGCTTGTAAGAGCAGTATGAAATAACCTGTGCCCAAAGGGTCAATGAGTAATCTGTAATTTCAGTCACCCTCATATAAATATGGGAAAATGAGCAGAAATACAGAAATACCTTCATTATTGATGAAATAACTGCAAAAGTACTCTATTAAGGTATCCAGAGAACTTTCTCATGCTACTGCAGCATTTTTATTAAGATAAGCACAGCTACCTGCACAACTATTAGACAGTACCAGTTACACTGTCCAGTGCTGACAGTGCACAAACTTGTGGCATCAATGCACTACAGTGTGATGAACGTGGCTGCAAAACAGAGAATGGAAAATTGCAGAAAAGTGATTATTCATCAGGATTTTTAGGTGGATACTGTACCTATGCAAATTTTCAACTGCTGGACATGAGCAGATGATGGTGATGTGGTCTTTGTTTCTAATAATGAGTGCATCATGGAGATCTATCTCTTTTTGATTGCAGTGAGCTGGGTGAAGATAAATAAGAGACTTCACAAAACCTCAGAATTTAAAAATCTCAGTTAAATTATTTTCTCTATCAAACAAGATGATGTCCCAGAAGAAAATACATGAAAACCGTGCTTCAGTTTTTGAACCTTTATTATTGTAGGGTCAGGAGGAATTCTCCATCTTAACATATAATTAAACTTAATGAGAAATGTTTAATTAAATTAAGAAATGTGAGAAAATTCCCTCAGGCTACAAGAACCCTGATTATGGTGTTGCAGTAAGCCTAAACAAGGCTTACAATTTTGTAGGGTGTGCAGGGCCAAGGCCTCTGGACTATTTTTAACATGTTGTAGAATACTGGTAATTAAAGATAAGAAGCATTAAATACATTTATGCCAGGTTCGCATGGGGAATCTCATCAAGTAGCAACTGAAGCACTTCTGTTACTGTGGTATGATACAAGCTCAGTTTTAGGAAAAGAGCCAACCTACATCATTAGCATCTGGATCCAGACTTTCAGAGCCTGGATTTTCTAGGTAGTAAGAACAGGAGAGAAGGGTGGTTGTTAGTAAGAGCAAAATAGATCCAAAGAGTCCAGTTGCTTCCTAACACTCATTGTCCAATCCTTATGACTAAGAGGAAGTTATATTTAAACTTTATGACCTTGTGCAGTTTCTGATGAATCCCATGGAGACTCTCTGTCTGTTAGAGATAAAAACGTACAATAACTGGATGATGGAAAGAGAATTGTGTGGTATTTGTAAAGTAGTATAAGATCCAAAATCTTATTAAAAGTACACATAAAAAGTTATTAAAGTTATTAAAGTACCCATAAAAAAACCTAAGCAAGCAGATTATAAACAAAGGGATATATGACAAAATCTATAGTAAACAGAAAATGGATTTAAAAAAAAGACCAAAAATTCCTGTAAGGCAACAGGGCTACACTTGGGTCAAGGGGAAAAGTTTCCTTCTATCTAAGCTGATGTAGCTCTCATCTTCACTCTGTAACATGCTGAAATCACTAGCAAGCCATTGATTTCTGGGGTGATCGAAAGTATCACCATCAAGTAAAAAAACCAACCCAACCAAAAATATATCTGAAACCTAAGCAAAATATTTACCCAGACAAATACACATTCAGCACAGAGATGATTCAAGATTTGGATCCCACTGAAAGGTTATACAAACTAGTGATCTACAAACTAGAAAATTATTACCAAACAAAGCTAAAGTTATGAATCCCTCAGTCTTTTAAGGGCAAGCATTCAACTTTCCTTTCACCAGAATTCTGCTTTCTCTATCATTTCACATGCTCTCACAAATCATTGCAAAATAAAATAAAAAAAACCCTACTGTACTAAATGCAAGTAATAAAGGGGAAAGCTTTTAATGAGATACAATTACACTGTACTGTACAATTCCTGAAGAGCTGCTTTGATTTTTTCATTTGCTCATCTTTCTCCTGTAATTATTTGAGGTTTGGTTTTTTTTTGGCTGCTCCCTCTAAACAGTCCGCTAGAAGAGCATCACAACTCTGGGAACTACCTTTTTCTCTACAGGAACCTAATTTATTCCCTCAACTCCAAACAGTGCATGGAGGCACTTAGCTCCAATGGACAAACCTCCAAAATTATGGGCAGTTCCTGTTGGATTGATAAATAGGGAATTGACATGTGGAATATCTACATCTGAAGACAGAAGTTATGTTTAAGAATTTCTGATAATTAAATTCTGTCTTCTCCCTCCTTTTACCACCTCTTTTGCCAATTTCCTGACTACTTGTTTGTTTGAATTTTTTTCTTTATCATGGCATATACATGAAAGAGACGTTAAAGCATTAAAGAGACATTCATGTTTCAAAACTACTTTGTTTTAAAAACCAGTAGATTGTGTTTGCAGGGGGAAAATTTATCTGTCATCTTTAAACAACAGTTTCCAACCATCATCTCTGGTTAAATCTTTACACTAAAGAGTCACTTGAATATAGAATAAGCAGGTACAATTATTTTGTAACAATCAGAAGAGGGAAAAATAGATTTAAGACCTGCCTTCAGACAAAAAAATCTGAAAGTAGCAGAATTTTCTACAGAATTACAGTTGGAGCATAAGCTGTACAGAATAATGGATTCTCTTTTTTAGTTTGTGAATAAAAACATAATGATTTGCATTCTTCACAGAGAGACTGTACCCTTCAAGCTTTTGTCTTCATTCGGGGCCACGCTCAAACAGGCAGAAAGTTATGGATGCTCCTTGAACTCGAGATAATACAATATTGAGAGCACAGAATGTGCTGCAAAAGTCTGCTGGTTTTGATCTTGCACTAATGCTTGCATGACAAACTCACTTCACCTATAGAAACTCTTTTCTAATTATAAGATCCAGGAGCCAAAAAAAACCAAACTTCACAAGCACATCAAGTGTTATAGAGCTGTTTGGCATCTCCAGATCCTTTTGGTTTTGTGGGATCTCAACAAAATGCTTTGGACAGGCTGTTTCTGTTAAATTGTGACTTACTTAAAGTCAGACCCCACCAAAATGTTTCAGTTTGAGCTCCCAAAGCTCTGCAGCCACAAGTGCACAGCAGGGGTACTGTACTTGTTTCTGGGGTGCTGTCAGATGGCCCAGACACAGTGAATGATTTCATGACCCATGTTATTCAGAAGGGTTTCCACAGCACAAAACTGAGATTGCTGCTGTCGCTTTCAGCATTCTACCATCACATTTTGTGACTTGCAACACAGAGCTAACAAGCATGAAGCATCTCATCCTCGTCCCTCCTGGCTTTGGTACTTATATGCTTTAGCCAAATCTCAGGTTTGAGATATTGTTCTACTGAAACAGCTTAAGACTAATAAGAAATTGCCTTAATGGTTCTAGACACCTTTGGGGCACAGTGCTGGCTGGAAAATCATGACCCAACCTCAGCTTTTAGCTCATTTCATATTATTTTCCCTGTATTAAGTGAGTTTAAAACATACTTACTGTTCCAGCTATAACCAAAGAGAAGAACTGGTGCTGCCTCTTGTCACATAAATGCTGAAGACTGTTATGGTAGAATTTATATGAATTTATATGAAACACATCCCTCACTGAAATGCTTTTCTTTTCATTACCATTAATAGGGATGAGATTTATGTGTTGGGGGGGGGGGCGCTTGTCTGATGGCAGCATGAGGATTCTGAGAAGACAGAAGCAGCAGCACCTTTGTAAGAAAAGAGGTCTGTGGCTTGCCTCATAAAACCTGGGGTTTCTAAAATATTTACTTATATTTCCAGTTTGTACAGCTTTAAGCTGAACTTTCTGTCAGAAAATTATATAAATCTGATTGTCCCTGTCAGACCTAGATATACTTTAGCTCTCAGACTTCCGAAAACGATGTTACTTGTCCTTTAGAGATGGAAGTGGTGCACTGCCAGTACAACTAGCATCTCATTATGGAATCTGAAGCAGTTAATGATGGTTTTGTACAATTTTCCAATCATTTGGGAACATGTTGACAGCAGAAGAGGCAGTAATAGCCATTCCCAGAAATAAGAGAGTGGACCCATGAGTGGTCTGCCTGGAAACAAGGAATGCAGGATTGGACTACTGAAAGGTCCAATTTGGCCAGATGACTGTCCCAGGAACTCAGAGTAGTTCCATCTGCTTAAGAAGGGAAAATTTCTGGAGAAGGCTAAGCTGAATCAAAGCACATTCCTGTGGTGGCCGTGACACAAACCACAACCTCTCCAACAGCAAGGCCTGGAAAAGGCCACACTGGCTACCTTCAACTTCTGCTCTGCAGCAGGATCAGTTTGATAGAACATCTGTATTTCCAAGAAAAATCCAGGCATGCTTGAACATGTATCTACACCACACTGGGAGTCTTTGGCAGGTCTCAGATACAGGAACAACTTAGTACCAGATTCTTCTTTTCTCCCCTCATTCTCTCTGCTGAAAAAGAGTGGGACTCTAGATTCACCTATGTCCTGCCTCTGCCTCTAAGATGAATGTTTATATCTCTCCTCCCAGAAGGTCTGAAGGATGTCTGTGTTCTCAAGCAGGCTACAGTCCTATCCACGTTGCAAAGAGAGAGTCAGGAGAGAAAAAAAAAAAAAAAAAAAACAAAAACAAGGCAAAATCTAAAGACCAATTTGTGGGGAATTTTTCATTTGTTTTACCAAAACAGACAATAAACATTTCCATTCAGATTCAAGTGACATTTTTTGCACCAATGTGATCTCAGTTAAGTCCTGTTAAACATACGCATTTTGACAGCATTTAATTAAAGAACCATATGTTACATTTCTACAAGGTCTCAGAATATTAGCTTGTGCAGGCCCCAGAAAAGGAAGTGTTGGTAGAAAGCTGATGAAGAGAATAATTAGAATGATTAGCTTTTACTTGCATTTTGAGTGATGAATCTATCTGGATATTTTTGTGGTTTGCCTTGTCAGAGGGATCATCACATGTGAGAACAGTCCTTTAAACAAATCAGTAAGTAATGAGAATGATAACACTAATAACCATTTTATGACAGTTTCAACTTAGGAATAAAACAATGTTAGTTTTTATCACATACTGTGTTTTTCTGGCATAGTTTTCCATCTATGAGTAATGACTTTGGTATAAAATAAAACTGCTAATTTGCTACACTTGAGTTTTCATTGTCACAACTGCTATGCTTTAAGCTGTGTCTGCTGAAAACTGTATTTTGCATATGTCTTGGAAGTATTGCAAGGTAGAACTGTATTGCTTCGGAGAGCTTTAAATTGCTCTAAAATAGTTAAGGTCCCCTAATGACAAGCCATACCACATGAACTCACCACATGCTAGCAGAGCAGCTGCTAAAACCAATTAGATCATTATTCAATTTCTCAATTTTTTAAGTTGAGAGAAAAATACAAACCTTAAAGTTTCCCATATGATTCCAGTAAAACCAGTCCTTTTAGCACATAAACCCAGTGAAATTATTAATGAAAAGAGTCCTGTCAGCAAGACCTTTGCATTAAAACAAATATCAGTAACATCAAGAGGGCGTGTAGTCGGGAGAAAATCCTGTGCATTTCATCTCAAGTCTACTCATTTTGAACAGGTTCTTGGACTCATTTTAGGAGTGATTCCTAATGCATTCTAGTGTAATAATGTTGAAACCTTGATTGTTATCTTCATCTCATTTCCCCACCTTAATTTAAGTTTAAAAATAATAGTTTCAGAGCCATAACAGCTGAAGTAGTTCCCCATTAGCAAAAGGCTAATTCCTGAGCTCATTCCAGGGGGCAATTAAGTTGGAAAAGCAATTCAGTTTTCAGAAACCTCTGACAGTAGGAAAATTTCAACATAATATCCACAAGTACAAGAAAACAAAACATATTTTAGGGCTATTAGGAAAATATGGCCTTGGACTATGGCCGAGAGCTCGTAAGAGCTGGGTCATTAATAGCCTTGCTGTGTGAGGCATGTTTCCATAGCAGATGTCATGTATGTCCCACAGAGCATACTGTCAGCTCAATGCTCAATTAGTCCATGTCACAAGGACAGCTGAAAAAATTTCATGCTATGGAGCAGCTCTCTAAATGGACTGTGCATCACTTAGATCTTCCATTTAAAATAATGCTCTGATACTTTTCCAAGAGCTCCTATGCTTTTGTAATGTCATCTAACAGAGGTTCCCTGCTTCAAAAAGCCATGCTAATGGAAAAAGCTTTTTGTCTTCAGCCTCACTATCATCACCAGCTAAGCTTCATTATGTGCAAAACCATGTAGGGTTATGCCAGTTCCTCCCACTCTTTCTTACATGCTTCTCTTCCCTAAGTGAGTCCAAGCAGGATGAAGAGAAGAGTCTGAGAAGAAGAGTGTAACAGAAATGGGTAGCTTTTATGCCAGAGATGGGTGGCTTTGTTCTAGCAAGATTCTCCACAGTCTAATAGGTGGTGAGCAGAAATCTGAGATTTAGTGGTAAAGTCCTTTTCATCTCACTCAAAAGGAACACCATTTTTTTCTGAATTTTTAGGTACCTGCAAAGAGTAACTGAGATTCAGCCTTGTATAAATTTCCTCCCGAGTCAGTTACAAGTAAGTTTGAAGACTGGATTCAGCTAAACCTACTTTCCTTGAAATTTGCTATCAGTCTGAACTTACAAGGTAGGCTGAGATGACCACATGAAGCAGCTTTATTGTGAGAATGTCAAAATCCACCTGAGCGTGGTCCTGTGTGATCTGATCTAGGTGGACCTGCTTTTTAGCAAGGGAGTTGGATTAGATGATCTCTCAAGGTCCCTTCAAAATTCTACCATTTTATGATTCTATGATTTCTTATAAGCAGCCAGACTAGGAAACCTGTAAAATATGTCCACTCAGCACTTTTTCCCTTCTGCAATAGGTCCCAGACAGGCCATAGTGCAGCTGCAAACACCAACCAATTAAAACCAGACAGAGGAGAGCAGTTCTAAATTTCAGCTTGAAATGATGGAACAATTAAAAAGCACTGTCTGCAGAGGCATGTGAGATGAAAAACTCTTCATAATTAATTCTTTACACTTCACAAATACACAGAGAGGAAATGTAACCCAACCCAAATTTCTCATCAGTTTAAAAACCAAAAAAAGTGTGTGGGAAGAGCAGAATACAAGCAAGAGGGATTGTTTGTTTGTTTGGGGTTTGTTTTTGTTGTGCGTTTGGGTTTTTCTTTAATCAGCAAAATAAACCCACCATTCCTCCAAGCCCTGTTCTTGGTTACTACTTGCTGGTGGCTCTCTCTGACCAGAATCTGGTGTGAGCCTGCCAGTATTTTCCCTGTGTGTCACGCTGTCACAATTTTTTACATTGCTGATGCCATGGACTGCCTTTATTGGTTCCAAGACTGCTAAAAGCCCCTCCAGAACTAGGCAGTTATCATCTAAAAATAGTCATTGCCAGCATGCACCCGTGCGTTGAGCTGTCATAGCACATTTCAGAGTAGAGAGATGCCATCTGTGAACCCAAGCCACTTTATGCCAGATGAACTTGCAACCTAGCTGCGACTCCCTGTCCCAAAACATGACTCCTGGCATCCTGTACTGCAGGGCTTTCCCTGTAGCACGCATTAAAAAAGTATTTAAAAACAAAAGGAGAAAAGCTCATGTCTTAGTCGCTAGTATATAACAAATTATTTGTTCTTTTAATCTTCTTGTTTTATTTTTTTATAATTCAGGAACCTTTGCTCCTGGTACAGTTGCACACCGATTTAAAACATTCAGACACAGTACATGTCCTGTCCTAGTCTTGTTCTCAGGTAGGCTGCTGTTTTCCACACCTATCAGCCTCAGTAGCACGTTCAGCAGGCAGGCACCTCCATGCTCTCCTCATGTGAACAAAGATGTTTGAACACCTCCTGGATATGCATGGGTGACCAAGAAGTGCAGATCATGCTATCACTTCTTGCTCAAGTCAAGTTCCATAGAAATGATCTGAATGAAGATACCAACCTGCTTTGTAAGGATAATAAATTTGATGAATAATGATACATCTTCAGTGATAGCAATTTCATTCACTGAACAGATTTGACAGTACAGTGAGGTTATTATACATTATTTTTAGTACCAGAAATCAATACCACTATTGTCCTTTTCAGTTCAATTTGATTTAGATGAAGCTCAGTGTGCAGAGAGAATAATGAGGAGCACTGCCTCACATTAAATGGAAACAGAAATCATGTTCTTAACAGGGTGTGTTTTATGATAAGGCACTTGTTCTGTGAACAGCTTCTTATTTCAATATTTTGGATGTTTAAATAAAGCGTGTGTTTGAGATGGATGAAAATCTTTTAGGAAATGTATTTCTCCAGCAGAAGAATAACAAATTCTTTTGTGAGGAGAGCTTCTGTCATTATGAATCTCAAGGGCCTGCTGTAGAGCAAACGGACACTGAACTCATGAGGGAGAAAGACCCCACTGAAGAAGAATCATGTGACTTAGGCATCTGTTCAAGTTCCTTATTCTAACAAGGAATTGCACCTGGGGATTCCATCACTGCCACAAGTCCCCCAGTCTATCCTAGTGCCTCTTATTCTTGGTGAGAAATTTTGTAAAGCTTTCCTGTTTCCATGGGGAGCCGAGGTGCACCAGGTTGACTAAGGAGGAGTGAACCAGCCCAGGTCGGAGACGGAGCAGGTCAAAGCTCCCGTGCCGGTCAGTAGCGGGATTGCGCCTGTGAATAGCCACTGCAGTGTAGCCTGGGCAACACAGAGAGACGCGGGTTGGGTGGTAATTGTCTCATTCAATACTTCCACCTCTTCCTCTTCCTCCTCTTCTTGTGATGGTCCTGCATCAGTTTCTTCCTCCTTTGTTGCTGGAGTTTCTTCCCTTTCTAAGCGAGTTGATTTTCGCGTCCAGCATTTCTTCTTTTCTACAGGGGCAACTGAGACTGGCACAGGTTGTTTTTCTGATTTGGCTGCAGTGCCTGCCACCTGGGTTTGAGTAGCCACGCTGCCTGTTTCTGGGGTCTGTGTAGCCACAGTGCATGTCACTGGGGCTGGATTAGCTGCAATGCCTTTTGATCTATTCTCTAGGTACCTGCCCATATTCTCCCATATGCCATTCCACCCATTACTATGCAGCCTCGGGGCAGATCTTTGGGTGAATCTTTTAACGAATGTTAAAACCTTAAGCAAGATATGAAGCGTATTCAG
>WBNH01008572.1:57083-126597 GCA_013401255.1 Urocolius indicus
TTTCTGGGTTGAGATAAGGACAGTTTAATAGAACTCCACAATGAGTAGGCAGTTACAATTATGGCCAAAGGACAAAGAAAAAATGAGCAATGCCCAATGTAACTGCTCACCCCGCTCAGCCTGACGCTCAGCCTGACGGCAGAACTGCAGTTCCTACACTGGCCGCAGCGCCGCCCCCGCCCAGCTGCTGCCCTTATATCCCGAGCATGATGTCACATGGGATTGAATAGCCTGGCCACTGCACAATGGAGTTTTTCATATAATCTTCTAAGTGTCAAACATTTTTGCAAGCATGAGAAACTACTTTCTCCTAATAAGAGAAGCAGCAGGACAAATTTTCCTTACAGAGCTCTGTTAGAGGACTCCAGTTTTCATCTGTTGACACAACCAACTAAAAAGCTCTTTGATCCATCCTCCACAAAAATAAATGCAAGTTACCTCCTCTTCTGAACCCAATTGGTTCAATCACTTTTCACTGTGACTCTAGGTGACAAACTGACTGATCATACCCTGCCTTTCGCAAGTGCTAGGATACATATCTGCTACTTATTCAGGCTTTGACACTGACATTTTTCGAAACTGAACTTCTGCGGCACAGAAATCTGCTCTGCATGAAAAATAAATGAATGAGGGACCTCCTGGTGATGGTTACACTGATATAACTCCTATTTCATTAAACACATTTATTAAATTAACTAAATGACAAGAAGAAACCCTTCCTGTTGTGCATTCCTTTAGAGCTGCAACCAGTTTCCCAGCTTCTCCACTTGAGTGTGTGAAGACCCCAGGGGGCCTTGGCAGAAGGTGCCTGGGCTCTCCCTAGACCCTTCACTCTCATGCACAACTATAAAGTCTGGTTCCTTCACACACTGACTGAAGCTATGCTGGCTGATAAACATCCTGCCATCTGCAGCCCAATACTAGGCACAGACAGGAGGCTGAGTGTCCTGCTGACCAGCCACCGTCCCCTTATACCTTGCTCTGGTGCAGCACTGCTCTGCCTTGGAGGCAGACAGAGGTTGGGCAGACTGGGCTTGAGGAAGAAATGACACAACGTTCTAGGGAGAAGGTAGAGACTTGCAAAATAATCCTCTCCTAGATATGAAACACAGCTATAGAAACTCTTGTTTCTAAGAGTAAAGCAGCGTGCTGTAAATTTTTAATTACACATGGTCATCTGCCAACTCCAGCACACCCTGAAGACCTCCCTCCAGCTCTCCTCTGCAGGAGCTCAGGCCTTACATGCTATAGCCAAACATCTTGCAAAGCACCTTCTCACTATGCCAATGCATAAGCACAAATTAAAATGTGCTTCATTTCTGTGACACAGATGCAGAGCAAAACATGTAACTGATGCTTTTGAAAACGTGGCACAAGGCCTCAGTTCTTGACTAGAGGGAAAAAAATAGCTTTGCAATAGTCATTCCCTTCAACACAATCAGTCAGTTCTATTAAGGCTTTTCTCAGGCACTCAGCATACCGTTGAAGAGCAACTTCATAGCAGTTTTAAGTCATGCTCTACATTTCCAACGTTATTATATGCTGGGGTCATCCTAATTAAGACCACTTCCTCCCTTCCAAGAGACAGCCTTAACTATGGGCTTCATTGGATGCCTTCAAACAGAAAGTACTTTAGTAGACATCTCTCTTGTTTGCTTACTTTTCTCCTTTTGGTTAGAAAGTAGCAAATGATCCTCCTTCACTTTGATCTCACTTTGCTAAACTATCATGCTTTAAATGACTTTTATGTTTAGCATGTAGGACAGGAGAAGAGAAAAAGATGGAAAAAAAGACAAACAAAAGAAGGTTCTTGGAAAATAGGACACAATGAGTAGCTCCACTATAACTAATATAGACCAGAAGCACAAGAGTGACAGTTTCCACATGCTGGTGTTTTTTTTGTTTATCCCAATAAATAGATTCACTTTGATGTCTTTCCCAAACTAAGGTGCCCAATAGCAGACTGAAAGCTGCATGTCATCAATTATAACATTTAAATTCTCTTTTAAGGAATATTACCCACAAAACACAGTTCAGGGCACAGATCTGAAATTCTAGGTCTGTGATAAAAAGATGAGACAATTTATTGATCTCTCAGTTTGGAAACACTAGCCTCCAACTAGAAAGCTCATTTTTCTCCATTGTAGCCTGAACACGCATAATTCTGGTAGCTATGAAGCTTTCAAGTAATGAGGCTTCAAGCTGCATTACCAATCAAAATCCATTAAATGGTCTACTTAATATAACATAAAAAAAATGCATAAGCATTCAAACTAATTTTAACAAAAATCTAAGCCACTTAGAGTTACTAAAATACTACAAAGGCTTTAATAGAACTTGAGCTTGTTCACTCCAAGTTGCTGAAAAGCTACAAACAATTTATTTAGAGCAGGAGTGAAAAAACTTTTTCCATTAGACAGCAGGTGCCTATTCAAATTTTCCACTCCTGTAAACACATGATTTATGGTTGGAGTGACAGATTCAAAATCCGGCCTAGAGAGTGATTGCTGTACACAAATTCCACTTTAAGTAAATACCTTCAAATTCTAAGTACTGGCAAAGGCTCTCCCGCTCTCTTAGTCAGCTTTCTGCACATGTGTAAAATGCCCTCTAATAAGCATAGATTAGACTACAAACTAAGTGTCAACTGCAAAATGCTATTGTGAAAAGACAAACATCTAAGACACAGAAGGCAAGTCTACATGGTATAAAACCTAATCTTTCTCCCCTGCTTCACACCAGTTTTAGCCTTGTGTCTACTTTTAGGTGCCATGTTGCAAGAAAGCTACTAACCAATACAAAGGAATCCAAAATAAGTTATGAAAATCAGCAAGTGTGGAAAACTTGCATGGTAAACATGCACAACACACCACTGTCAGTGGCATAATTTCTATAGATGTTTTAGTGTAAAGCCTGAAAGTTATTTTGGTGCTTGTGTTTTCCCACAAAACTGAGCACAAAAAGTGATAATCCAAAAATGCAGACAATATTTTTGCATAACAATTTCTGGATAAGCTATTGCTTTCTTCTATATTACTATGTTACGCTGTATTTGAGGTATACCTTGGGGCAGGGAGCTTGCAAGCACAAGTAAGGACAAAAACCCAGGAATGTTTTGCAAGTGTAAGCTGAAATACAGTACACACAATCTCTACAGAAGTGGTTGGTCAAACCTTGAGTTCTAGAACAGTTTCAAATATATTTTCTCTTAAGATTTGATTTTTAAATCTTACTTGGAACTGATTTTGAGTGGCCTTAGTGTCCGTTTTTGAAAAAGCAATGGTGCCTCTTATCCTACATCTATTTCTAATGTCTGATACTGGTAGGCTTATATCATTGTAAAGCAGATGCATGGCTGTGCACTTGTAGTTTCATGCATTAAGAGGCTTTTAATGGCTTCATAAGACCTCTCTCAAAAATTCTTTTGAGGTTATTTCTCTGGTTGTAGGGATATCTGTGCTATATATAACTGAGCTGCCTTATGTTTTGGAATGTGTAGTATATTTGTATAGATATGATGCTGCTATGTAGATGTTGATGCTGTCTGGGCAGCATCACAGCGATTAACAGCACACATGGGTGGACCTCTCAATAACATCATTTTCTGCCCCTCACTGCCAAGCACTGCCCTCTTTCCCCTCCCTCCTCAAACATTCCCAGCAGCACCAAGCAGAAAAGGACTGTCTTGCATCCACAACTTACCTATCTACCGTGCTGTGGCAGTCAAGCAACTTTACACAGGAGAAGGAATTTTGCAGGTAGAGGCAATATCTCCCACAAATCTTCCTCTGGGACTCTGCCCATAATGGATGCAACATGCAGGTGGGACACGACCTATAAGTTGCTCGTAGGAGCACGATAGTCTCAATTTCTGAAGCATTGTAAATTATTCACTGAAATGGTCCTACTCTGTGCCTTCACTGGCTCTAGGACAAGTCCCTAAATCCATACAAGTCATTTCATGTGGGTAGTCCTGCAGGTGTTTTGTTTGCTAAATCTCTTTAAGGAATGGCTTCTTTTCCTTGTCCCACAATACAGTTTCTGGTATAGAGATATTGCTTCCCTTAGTAGGGAAGCCAAGAGACTTGGGCATTAATTTGTTATCAGAAACCACTGACTTGCAATCTTCTTTACTGAAGGTTATTTGTACCTACTAAATGCAGTGTCCATGCTGCAAAATTCAGCAGATTAAATCTGTTCTGTTGACTTTTTAAAATGAATTTTCTTGAAGAGGATGAGTAAGCAAAGAGGCACTTAAATTAGCACATCACTGAGCTAATATACTACAGTTTTACCAAGGTAATTAAAGATGGAACAGTGTGATGATCACATTAAGGTCATGATCACATTAAGGTCAAGATCAAAACACTAAATCAAGAAGTTCAAGTGCTGAAATTGTCAATACATCAGAATGTGAAATCAAAGAACATAATTTACAGTAAAAATACAGCCTTCTATTTAAGATTTCCTTTGGAAAAGGGCATGAAAACCAATTTCTTTCTTGTTTGGGGCCTCAGTCCCACCTTCAGCATGAATTGCACTGACTTGTTTGAGAAAAAGCACAGATGGATGCTTATGTCCTATATGACTTGAACATTCATTCTGATCTAATGTCCTTGCCAAGCAGTTTAAGCAAGCACCAAAATATATTGAGAGACACATTTCTGCCTCCTCTGACTCTCTGACCTGTTTCCACCTGGTCTTTATTGTAGGTGAAAAGTGCTTGTGGAAAGGTCCTTTTATTCTTCCGGCAAAGCCGGAGATTACCTAGAGATGCAGTAAACTCAGCTAGACAATTGTAGTGTGGTATCAGTGATGAAAGTATGAACATATTCATCCTTCTTACACTATGATTAAATCTAAATAGTTTCTCTCTTCCTTAATAACTGTCGTTGTCCTGCCCTGACAGCTTGCCTGCCAGACATATAGCCTCAGGTATGACTACATTAAGTTTTGGGTATTATCTAGGAGGAGCTCTCTTAAATATACTCCTTTTACTGGGAGTTCTGTAGCTCTCCTACTCAATTTCTTCTTTCTTCTTCCCTAAAGGAATGCATTCATTTATCTGTTTCTAATTAATGGGAAAGTTTGTCCATTCTTTCTAAGCAAACCAAAAAAAGTTTAATTTTCTTGGGTAAAAAGTACATTTCATATAATGTTTATTGATTCACAGACTGACACAGAGCATATATAGCTGTATCAGATCTTACCAAGACCCCATCCCTTGATAATGAACCATGCCAAAGAGACTTATATCATCCACTTGCTGCTAAATATTCTGCATAACAAGCTAACCCCTCCAACCAGATAACCTCCTCCAACCTGTAACTCTGTTCAGCTCAGGGTGCTGTGCAGTTACTTGCTTCTGGCTTTATGACTTCTTCCTTTAATTTCAATGTTATTGTAAGTCACTTAGGATACTTATTTACCTCTTTCACACCACAACAAAGAACCTTAAATCATACACAGGTGGAGTTTTGGATAGCACTACTTTTCAACCCAGTGAAACTTCAATTAGGTCAGAGGTCGCCATTTGGGTGAGTTGATACAAGGTGTGAGTCCCAGAAATGCACACCGTGGTCAGGGATTGCTTTGTCTTGTCAGCACCTTAGCAGCATTGAGGCTCTTAGGGTCCTTTAACCCAGAATATAACAATAAATGACAGACTGTGGCAGCACAGAAAGAAGCAGGTTCATATAACACAGGAAAATGAGCTCACTGGATGTGAAGAGCCTAACAAGTCACTACCTATGGAATCAACTAGAAGCTACCTGCAGTGATGATTCTGACTGTAGCGACATTTCTCACTGTGAACTTTCACCCTGGAATGGGTCTTTGATTAATCACTTTCTTTCTGTTTTCCAAACAAATAATATTATGGCTTATGAGCTATGACAGAAGTAGATTCACAGCCTTGCTGGAGATGTAAGCTTCAATTTTGCTCTTCACTTACCTGGGCAACATTGACATTATTTTCACATCACTGCTTTCTTTCAGAGGAGAAGTAACAAGAAGCCTTGTAAACATTGCTCTGCCCTGAAGCACTAGTACCACTGCACCACTGTTGCAAGTAAGGGTATGCATTGCTCCTTGGAAAAAAATTGAGCTAGAGTCCGTATACCCATGAAGCCTCAGTGAAAATGGAATGGATGAATTTTTGCAACTCTTTTCTTGCAATAAGAAGAAAGAGGTACCCTAGAAGAGCACACTGATAATGGGGTGATGTTCTGCACTGCATTCTGGTCTCCTCCTTACAAACGATTATAAAAATAAAGTATAAAGCTGTTTGAAAGTAGCTTACAGAAGAACAGTGTGCCCTCACATCCATCATCTTGGGTCTGCTAATAACAAGTCACAAGGTACTCAGAAGGAAGTGAAGGACTGCTACCATATATAGGTATGGCTAAATCTACCTTCTGTTAAGACCCCTTTTCCTTTTCCCAAATAATTTGTTTAACCTTGAAGCACATGGCCAAGTAAGTCTTCTGTGATTAATTCTGTACTGCCCATAAATTTTTCATTTTAAAAACTGTAAAAATCTGCTACTTTCCCAGAACTTTTTGCTGAATAAATTTACTCCACCTGGGCTATGGTAGCTTTCTACAATTAGATCTACATGTTCTGGTCATGGTTTCATGTCCTCTCTGTTCAGTTCACAGTCTTCTATGGTTGTGCAGTTACCACACAAAACAAATACTATACACCTCCCATTGGCTACTGAAGTAACTGTGCATTTCAGCAAACACGAGGCTACAGATATTAACCCTGGACGTCTCTAGCAGCAATACTTTTTAATCAAAGGTGGGAAAGGCTCATAAATAATTTAAAGGGAGTTATGATTTTATATTGAGTACTATATCTGGGAGAAAGGACTAGGATCAATGGTGTGGGCTATTCCTCTCTGAGATCTGTAATAGATTTCTTACATTATAATCTGTTGTGAAAAATATTCTGGTTGTCATACTCCATACACTGCAGGCATTCAAAGTGGCCTACCACCGAGTCCCCATTGGATGATAACACTGTCCAAATTTCTCATCATTTCATACTTTCACTCCATAGCTGCGTGCTTTTTACAGCTCACTGCTATAAAAATGATTTTTAATGGAAAAGGTCAGACAGAAACTTTATGCTTCCTTGACAAAATTTTTATTGGCCTGAATACTGGAGTATTACTGACGTAGCTTTGGACAGGCAGCTATGAGCTGAGGAATTGCTTTGGGGTGGGGAGGAAGCTTTTATTAACTATACCTCTGAAATGAAATGCCCTCAAGAGCAGAGGGAGGATCTTCGATGATGCTGTCAGAAAATGGGGATTGTCACCCCATTCACACTATCAGGAAGAAGAAAAATCACATATTTTTTTCTCCAAAACTGTAACAAACATCCAAATTTCATGCCGCTTTATTACTATAATACATAAATGCCTCACAGTCTTGTAGTCATTCTCAACTGGTGCCTGCAAAGTGAGAGTGGTCAGAGACTAAAGATTCCTGAACACATGGGACTATTCTTTGCTCCCTGCCTACAGAATGCAGGCATTTGGGTTCACTGCACCTCCTTGTTGTGAGCAACCTGAGGTACTAATGCTGGGCTATGTCCCATGCCATAACTATGCAAACAGAAGACAAGCGTGAAGCCAAGCAGCACAAACTCTCCTCAGTACTGAGAGCCACCCTCCTCTTTATCCTCACTCCTCATAGCTACATGCCCTCACACGCAGCTTTGTACTGACAGGGTTGTTTTCAGAGCATCAAAAAAAAAAAAAAAAAGAAAAATAAAAAAAACAACCAAAACCAAAAAGAGATAAAAACCCCCACAAATATTTTTGCAGTAGGACTGTGGTAGCCATTGGTTAACTTGACTAAGCTGCTGTAGAACTAGGAGCTTCTCTGTGCTGGAAGGATAGTACAGAGAAAATTCCTGGGAGCTAAGCTGCCTGGTCAGGCCAGGTTAGATGCTTTTGCATGCTATCTGTGACATTCAAATTTTTCAGGAAGCACCTGCACATAGTAGTCCATGAGCTTGGCAACGTAGGCCTTTCAAAGACATATTCATCAGTTTCCCATCACCCCCACGCTTTGCACACATAATCAGGAGCTTCCTCCCCTCCAACACTCACTGCTCCAACCTTTTGCTCAGGGCAGGTTCTAGCACACCCTTCCTGATCAGTGCTGAGGAAAGAGCCATGATTGTCCAGCCTTTAAATAATACTGTGTAGCCTCGTCATGGTTTAGCAAGGAGTTGCTTTTGCTTGGTAACAGGGGGAGCGGGTTGCAGTGAAGACCCAGTAAAAGTTTTTGGACTCTCCCCTGGCTCCTGGGTTCAGACCCACCCCCCAGCCCAGCTGGACCAATCTGGCGCCTCTGCGATCACTATTTAGGGATGGGAATTTGAAGTGCTTGGCAGGAGGTGTAAGGGTGGTACAAGATGGAGGTGACCATGCGGACTCCACAGTCAGAGAGAAGGAGGAAGGAAGGAGGAGCTCCAGACCAGAGACCCCTCTGCAAGCCGTGGTGAGAACGCAGGCTGTACCCCTGCAACCTATGGATGGCAACGGCAGAACTTAGAGCCAGCAGCAGCTCCATGTGAGTGCGTCCGGACAGGCTAGAGACTGTGTGAGGAGACAGCCATGGCACAGGACATGCTGGAGAGCCTGTGCGCCGCGGAGCAGCCTCACATGAGAGGCAGAGAGGAACTGCAACTTTTGGGACAAATGCATGTCAGACCAGTCCGTGCAGGGCTGCCATGTGTGTGAGGTACCCCACGGACTTGCAAGGAGGACTGGTGCGGAGCCCACTTGCCCTGAGGTTAGACAAACAGCAGAAGCTATAAGGAATGGACTGACTGAAACCCCCACTCCCTGCCTCCCTGAGCCGTTCAGGGGGGACGGAGGTAAAAACACCGGGATCAGGGCTCTGAGCCCGGGAAGAGGGGAGGAGTGGGGAGCAGGTGGTCTTAAAGGGCCGGTCGGACTCTTCATCTTTATATCATTCTGTGTTGTTTTGTTTTGGTTCTGTTTTGGGGTTTTATGCTTTAGTTGGTGTTAAATTATTTTCTGTTTCCTTCCCCAAGCCAAGTAGCCTGGTCTGTTTTGTCCTGCACCTTAAGCAGCAATTAAGCTCTCCCTGCCTTTTAGCAGTCCTCAAGTCTTTGGTACTTTGGCCAATCATGGTCTTTTGTTCCCTGATGGGCCTATGACAAGCCTTCTCCCAAGAGGAGAAACCAGAACTGTTTTACTAACTGTGCCTTATCTTTTCTACCATGTTAGTAACCAGTAACACCTCAAAGCAAGCAAGCTTTATTCAAGAAAAACTTTAGCTCCAGTAACAAACCTCAGGGAACTAAGCTCTTCAGTAATCAGAATCTGACCTTCAGAAGTTCTGACTAGCTCACTCTGACTTCCAAGAACTAGGGCATTTATTTAGTTTCACCAAGAAAATTTTAATGCTGAAGTATAACATTCAGATACAGCCTAAAGATGTTAGGTCTGGATTTATGGAAGTATTTAAGGGCTTAAAAATGCAGATACAGACGGTAGCAGAATTTTGAAAATGCCTTAACACCTAATATTATGAAAATCCTCTGAAAACCTGACTAGCTAGATCTTGAAGTGCTTAATGCTGAATTGACCAAAGTTCAGTCCTCCAGTACTCTTACAAATACTACTAAAAATTTACCTTAAGGGGCCAGTGGTTTTTAAAAAGTCTGAGAGATTTTAGCTCAGACCCTGTGAAGGATTTTTATGCCTGTAAGACATGTGGATACTTTCCCATCTTAAATCTGGCCCTTGGTGTACATGTTACTGTGTCCCTGCTTTTTATGGTGGTGCTTTTCTGCAGGTAATGTTGTGTGGTATGAAAATTCCAATGCTACTTTGCTAGCATCTGCAAACTAAAAAAGATAAACACTTAGAAGACCTTTTTGATAAAGCCAGATCAACAGTAATTGAAATTACATGCTTAATCAAAAGTATTGCATAAGGCAGCCTACGGTATAGAAGCCTCTTACTGTTCCCTAAATATATGTTGACCTAGTAGAAATCAGCATCTATTGAAATAAAGGTTAATTAAAATTTGTAAGCAGAATTTACAACTGTGAGCTGTCCCTCAAGGGACTCCTCAGTTGTACAAAAAGTATCATTTTCAAGGAAAAAGACTTCAGAAACTTCAACTGAGAAATAAAGAGCATGCATCTCTGTCCCTTAACTCAGAATATGACCTTTTGGTCTAAAGACTTCTAATGCATCTCCTAAGACTTGCAAAGACTCATGTCTCTTGCTCTCAACAGGGTAACAGGCAGTCATTTGATTTACCCTGTGTAGTTCAAATAGCAAGAGGGCAGTTACTCATCTAAAAAAATGACTTGAATGCAGATTCCCAAAAACTCCCTCTTACTAGAAGCATTGTTTCCCTCTTGCCCTGTGAGCAATGGCAAAAGCCTGTTTACCTCATTTCTTGCTGTGCTGTGGATTACAGCAGTGTAACGTCATTGGCAGTTACCAAAAGCCAAGCTTTCTCATTCAATACCTGCAGTAAACGTGGGCATGTCACTGTATTAAAGTGGGTTAAAAAGGAAATTGTCAATTGTACACTGCCCTCTGAAAGAGCTAGGCACCTAATATTTAATGCTGGCTCTTTCTTTTCATAGTCACACTAACAGCTATGAGTATTTTCTAGAATAAAGAACTGCTCACTGGAATGACAATAGTAAACCAGAAGAGATGTAGCAACATCTGGTCATATTGGAAAAGCCTTTGCTCTCTACTAACCTTTTTACACATACTCACTGGATGTCCATGCTGTGAGTTAGTGTTGTGAGGTTTTACGGATACAAGTATACCAGTCAGGCAGTGGCCACTTGGACACTAGTCACAAGGCTGGTGACCGGTGACTAGTGGTGAAACATCTAAGGTTAAGATTTAATTTCCTAACAGGCTGTGTCACAACAGTTGCTTCATGCCACCAGCACTTCTGTTGTCATCATCAGCCTCATCTGGAAAACAAAAACTATATTTTATCACAAACACTGAGGCTCTAACATTTGGTTCTGTTCCACATACAGGAAGATATCAACAACTTCCTTGGAAAAACAATGAAGCAACATACAAACTGAACGTACTTTTTCAAACCAGTCAAAAGCAATTACCTGTGACATAAGAGACGAAGAAAAATGTCCAGGACTACAAATGCAACTGCAGTTCTGTTGAATGCCTGCAAACAATTGAATCAGTCTCAATGTTTAAGAATCCATTGTGTCCATGAAGAAAAATCTCATCAAGAGACACTACAATAAAGTTAAAAAAAAAAAAAAATCAAGTCCCTGTTCCCAATTACATTAAGTGGTTCTTTTTGTCTGGCAAGTGCGGGAAAAAAATGCTAACTAATTAGCTCTGCAGAGAAGCCTGCTTTGTTTTACTTTCTCTAGCCAGAAATATGATCTTCAGTCTGGTTTTGAAAAAAATCTGATGAGGAGCCTCATCAACCCCTTCGATCTGAAGGAGGATTTTCTCTTCTCAATGCCAACTGGAATCATTAAGAAATGTCACTGGGTAGACTGAAAGGCAGTCAGGAATAGAAACAATGACTAGCAAAAATCTCAGCAGCATTATAAAAAACAAGAGAACAGCAATTCAAGGGAATTTATGTTTTCATTTATTATCATAGTACCTTTCTTTACTCAGAGGGAAATTGAAAATAAATGACATACTCAAGTGAAATACTGAATGGATCAGGTTTTTGTGTTGTGAATATAAAATCACGTCTGCTTTAAAAGTACTCTGGGAGAGTGAAAGCTTTAGACAAAATTCTGTGTTCTCATTTTCACATGAAGCTTCTGCTGCAATAGCAACAAGATGTACACATTGGAGATCAGAGAAGACAGTTCTAGGATGATTTATTTTAAATCACTTGTCCCACTCTCATCGATAAGCCTACAGCTATTCTAATGGCTGAGAAGCAAGTTAACTCCATAAGAGAGTTCTGTACCGATAGGTTTAAGCTACAGAGCACCAATCTGCAGAATAAATGTCTTAGTTCATCGATGGATCAAAAACTGCTTAAAAGCATGGAAGTAACTAAATAGATTTGGACCAAGTTTTCTATCTGGGATCCCATCTCTGACAACAGTCACTACTGATGCTTAGGAATGCAGATGAGGGCACTGACTCTGTTTAAGAGTGATATTTCTTCTAATAATGGCCATACGGAATTTTTAAATCTCCTCAGCAGGAGGCTATGTGGGGACCATGGTGTTTACTGGTCACAGATTGACAACAGACTTCTCTTAACACCGACTCCTGAAGCACCTTGAAGCATGAAATTGCATGGCCAACTTAGTTATACCAGGGACAAAGAAAACCTTCCTTATATTTGTTTTAATCTGATGCCTACTCACTTGGCAAGAAGCCACAAACTGAAGATTCCCATTCATCCTCTTCACATTTCTCTTAATTTCAAAGTCTCTTGTAATCATTTTTTCTGACATTTTTCTCCCCAGCTAGAGAGTCGTGGTCAAAATAGTTTCTTCTCATGGAATTCAGCATAGTATGGAGCCTTTCACCACCTGGTCAGCCAGGTTAATATACTGATAGAAGTTATTTGCATGTGTTTCTCAGGCTCACAGCCTAAAGTTCACCTCACCTAAGTACTAGTCTGACTGACGAAGAGTGAAAGGGTTGACTGGTGTGGAGAGTTAACCTCTGCAGAACTCGAACTATTGGCAATCTCCCTTGAGACTGAAGAAGGAGTTTGAGAAAGCAGGTCATAGTGTGAAGGATGTGAACATTGATTTCCCACTGCTTTACAGCTACCATATTTTGTGACCCACACCATGGAAAGTGTAATCTCCCCCTCCTCTACTGGTTGGCTGACCTCTTTCACTTATGACTCTGTTTCTGCTTCAGAATAACAACCTTTGCCCTTTCATGGCTCACAAATGCCCTGAAATTCTTCAGTTCAAATCCTGTTGTTGACACAGTCGAGGTGAGTTAAAAAAGCTGTCTAAAGCAGGCTGAATTTGATGGCCCTCCAAGCCCTTTGCAAAAACCTGTCAACTGGGCAGGTTGATAGGTCTCCACAGATAATGGTGATTACTGCAATGACAATTTGTGCGTGTGTAGCTGGGACCAACTTCATTTGTTGATGCTGAATAACTGCTTTCTAGAGGTGCTGAGTGTATTATGCTGTTTAAAGGTCTAGTACGTGTCATCGTGCCATGAACCTGAATTGGCATTGTACTGTGATATGGAAGGAAGAAGGACAGAAACAACATTCAACACAAATTCAGCCTGTAATATTCCCAAGAGAAATGAGTCCATACTGAGCTCTGGGCTGCTGTGACGTGACAGCTACTGAGACCCCAAAATACACTGTTTGAGAGATCTGCTATGTGTGAAAACTACAGAAAAGATTAAGAATCCCAGAAGCACCAGCCATTAGCAAATGAGGACTGTTGACTTCTTGGTTTATGTCCAACAACCTTGGCAACCACTCTTACAGGCATAGTCATCCAAGAGACACTATGCTCTTTAACCCCCTGCTATTTCCAGGGGAAGTCTTGTCCCAGTACATATGAAATCCCACAAAGCTTTTACCTTAAACTTTCCAGTTAACTTTAAAACACTTCCTCATTCCAACCCTCCTCCTCCACCCCACCAAAAAAAAAGCTTCTTTAAAAGTTTTTCTTAATATCTGTTCTTAAAAACATCATAGTTTAACATACACAGCCTCACTGAGGAATCCAAATAGATGCAGATGGATCAATTTTTCAATTGTCTCTCTATTCCTCTCAAAATGTGAGTTGTATTTCACAGGAAGAGCAAGCAGAAAATGGAGGGTGACAGTATAGATTGTCATCTACTCCACATTGCAGCATAAGGGTGCTTTCCTAGATATTCATTTAAGAAGGTACTCACAGGGACCAACTGTGCTTACTACCTCTTTGTGACCCTAAGATCCTGTGGCTGGTTAAACGAAGTGAAAGAGAAAATGTTATGTCTAGCCATGTGAAACTGAGAGCCCAGACCACTGCCTCCCAGTCTGCTTCTAGAGCAAACCACTGGCACTCTCACCAGCTTTTCTTCCTTCGTGTTCTTGCCAAGCTGTAAAGTCCTCCCACTGATTCACATCCATCTGTATTTTGGTATCCTTCCAAATAACACCTACTTGTGTATCTAACCAAAGTCCTTTGCACTAAAGAAGGCATGTCTAAATTTTTTTATGCGATGAATCAAAATTCACTTTTGTACTCCTATCAGATAAGACCAATTGGAAAGCAAATCCAGTATTTTTATATACTTGATGTGTCTGTGCTTATAAAGTCTGCACAGACATACCTGCTAAATGACAAAGAGAAATTATTTTTTTCTTGATTTCTGCCAGGTAAGCAAGGCTTTCCTTTTCCTTAGTAAAAACAAGCTGTGTTATGGTCAGCACAGGGCATGCTCATTCTAGTTTTATAGCTCTGGTTTATTACTTCCAAATATTTTGCTATTATATTAAAATATCACTGAAAGATACAATGGTTAATATTTGTGCTTGATATGGTTTCTTCATCTAAATTAAGTAACATCTTGTTGATTGCAAGTTCCAACTCTGCAAGTGATAGATCACACTACTGCATCTCCAGCTGTTATGAAAATATGTACCATTTATACACTATACATATAATAATTAGACACTTGGTAAAAAAAATTCACTATCCAGTGATAACTAAGAAAACCATCCAAAACAAGACTACATTTCTAGTATAGTTAAATATATGATATAGTAATTGATACTCTGTGCATGTATGTATGTGTGTGTTCAATTTCTAAAGTTAGAATATTTTTAGAAATATTCTAAATTTTCTTTATGCAAGTGAAATAAGTCACTGTCAAATTCTGTTGGAGATGGTAGTCTGCATAGCCAATCCAATGGTTAAAAACTCTAATACAACCTTGAGCTTCAGAAGACCATGCCCTATGCTTCCCAGAAAAAAGAGGTCCACCATATGTCCATATCTTTTCATAACACCCTGTACAGTAGCTCTATCCCTTTGCAGGTGCCAGAAGAGATCCAACCGCATCTTCAAGCTCTGAAATACGATGAATTTTCCTTACTTGTACCAAGCCCTCCATCAACAGACCCTGGCTCAAAATGAGATTTTAACAAGGTCTAAGCTCCTGAAAGACAAGCTGTCTTTCAAGGTTACATGACAAATGTCATTGTCAGTGCTGTGGAATACATGCCTTAAATTAGATGACAAAACCAGACAATATGGGAGGCTCATATCTGACAATGAGTGTATGTATATTTTATTCAATCCTACTGCTTTTTTAAATTTCTTTTTGTGATGGGAAGGAGAATAACTTGAGACTGTAAACATCTGTTTGCCTTCTATGACTATCCATAAAGAAAAAAAAACAACTTCATTCCATAAGTTGGGTAGCTAATGTACATGAAAAAACCTTTATTCAAAGGCCTTTACTTCCACAGATAACAGACATTGTTTAGAAAGTAATTAGACCAAAATTGCACCTCCTAATCCCCTGACTATTCACAGAAATAAAACCTGCATTTGCTGTGGCTGCATTGACATTCTTTTTCTGCACCCTCTCTACAGATACTTCTGGCAAGTGAATTTCCTGGCAGAGATGTTATGGAAGCACCAAGTTTTAATTTAACATTGGAGAACATAGACAGAAAAGTGTCATAAACACAACCATGCACAGCAGAAACTTGCTTTAAAGAATTATTCTCTTTATGCTTTGGATTCAGTAAAGTACTAAGGAACATAATTACCTTTAAGCATTTTCTGAAGTCTCTTTGAAATCTGTTTTAATATTTTCCTGAACTGGAACCTCTGTCTAGGGAGAGAGACAATATCTTGTTATAAGTGATGTGTCAAATAAAACTGAATTAGCACAGCTTGCATTTTGATTGCCAATTACTTGCAATCAACTGCTCAGAAAAATTCACTGCTCAGGAAAATACTAAAAAATATCCAGCATAATTATTTCTAAAAAACTTCAAGGATATACAGGAAAGAATATCTATGAACAAGTTCATCTGAATATAGGAAAGAAAACATTAAAATATTGCCACATAAGCTATGAGATGAAACTTCAGGTATTATATCCATTTCTTTTCTATCAATGATTTACTTAACTCTTATTGTAAGCTCTTACACAATCTGAAAATTCAGTTTGCTGTTTGAATCACTAAGAAAGTAATTAATACCACTGGTCAGTGTTGGAATATGTTACAATAAATGTTTTATTTGTTTGCATCTATATTCACCATCAAAACACTTCATTAAGTCTCAGTTACAACTACTACTCAGAATTGAAGTTAGACAGAATATGTCATAAATACTGAAGAAAAAAATGAGCTTATGAAAAGCATGACAAATAATAGGAAAGCAAAGTGAGATAAATATTCGAATCCATTTCCATTTCATGCATGCTTCTGAAAAACTATGAAAGTTGAAAGTACCAAAAATGCTAAAATGGACATTAAAAAAAAATAACTCTGACCCTAAAATCTGGCCCTCAATCAAACTGAAAGAATACAATTACTCGCATCTTTTTTTATAAAAGGATGTTTAAAAGGTTCAAAGACAGAAACATTCAAGTTCCAGTGAAAGCTGAGAGGCTTTGCAAACCTAATTCTCATTTGGGTCCTAAAATCTTCTGCTGCTTCTTGAGAAGCTGGATAAAATAGTAAACAGAAATGAAAAGTTAAATTTCGCAGTTGTTCCAGATACCAATTTGTAAGGAATTGGAATTTTTTAAAGAAAATTTTCTCTTTCAATAGAATTGTTTCAAGCTTTTGCTGAAGAATAAGAAATTGGAAAATATTTTCACTTGAGAAAATGGAATATTCTGATGGGCCTCCCAAAGTCTGAAAAATAGGGACTTTTTCGTGGAAAATACATACTGCTTTTGTCAAAGTTACTGAATTATCTATTAAAAACATTAAGTTGTTACATGAAGTAAACAGCAACTAGATGTAAGTTTAATTCAGTGAAATCTCCATCTGAAAGTCATCCCATAAGCTAGACTTCTACCTGAGTTACCTGTCTTCTGGAAAATCTGCTAATTGAGCAACATTAACAAGATCAGCAACATCCAACTACAAAAATTTTAGCTGAACTTAAGGACATATTTTTCTTTCAAAGTTGCTGATAGAGTTCAACCCATCATGTGACACACCATCGAGAGGCAGAAGAATACTTTAGTAAATGTAGTGTTATGAGAGCTGTGTCACTGTTTATGAAAGTACGTATCCAACGGATGCAGATGAAGGGATGCGTTCAGACATCTCAGCAAGCAGAGGAGTAATTGTGAGCATGGATAGAAAGAGCAACAAAAAGGTTTTATTGCTGACTCCAAATCTTGCCATTATCTGCTAAATGTAGCAGGTCATGACATCTTACAGTCTCTCATCATGCTGAAACCATGGTCAAATTCAAAGCATGTTTTACTGAAAAAGACAAGAAGATTTGCACTGCTACTCCTACAGACTTTACTGCTGTTGTCTTACAGTTTGGCCCCATTTATCCTTCTATTATTTCCTTCTGAAGAGCAAAATGACATTTGTATTAATTGGGAGACAAAAGCTTTAACTTTTAAGAAGGAGAATGAAATTAAGAAGAAGGGGAATTGGAAAGTGGTTGTATTATTCATAGGAATGCATACTTAATTTATATTGTGCTTCTAGTATGCCATCTAAAATTGCTATAACTCCAATTAAACACATTTAAGTAATGAAAAGAACTACTCTGCTGTGTCTGAATATTAATTTCATGGTCTGTTTTACATATTGGAAAGTAAAAATATATTTCTAACTCGTATAGTCATTTTACAAAAATTACTAGCAAAACTTTCCAAGGTGCAAAGGTCCTTCCAAACAATATTGTTCTTACATCCTATTACCAGATTTTTAAGTATTGGATAGCACCTTGGGACAAAACTATCGCAGAGAGATTAAACCTGAATTAAGGTATTTTTAATATTTGTCTGAAGGAGATGGAAATTTTAGCCACATTAAATAGCCCACCAAGACCCAGAGTTGTCTGCAAAAACCAAGCCCTGGAAGTATCCCTAAACTGGAAATCCACAAAATCTAGTATCAGTCTTGAAAAACTTGAGCATTTGAAACCCTTCAAAAAACACAGAATAATTAATAAAGCTTACTTCAAGTTTTATACAGAATTTTTATTTTCTAAAAGGATATTAAATGACATTGGACAACAAATCAAGACCAGAAATAAAATTCATAGACTCATAGAATGGTAGGGGTTGGAAGGGACCTTTAGAGATCATCTAGTCCAACCTAGGTAAGGTCACATAGGAACATGTCCACGCGGGTCTTGAAGACCTCCAAGGAAGGAGACTCCACAACTCCTCTGGGCAGCCTGTTCCACTGCTCCGTCACCCTCACAGTAAAATACTGTTTTCTTATATTTAAGTGGAACTTTTTTTATTCCAGCTCATCCATTACCCCTTGTCCTGTTGCTAGCTACAATAGAAAAAAGGGCTGCCCCAACCTCCTGACACCCATCATTTACATATTTGTAAATATTAATAAGATTCCCCCTCAGTCTCCTCTTTTCTAGACTAAACACTCCCACTAGGAACCTACTTTGAAGTAGGGGCAACCTGTGTATTTTTGAAATTGTATGAGGAGAATGGAAGTTCATTAAGTGATAAATTAAACCAATACTTATTTCTGTTTTTTAACTAACTCCAGAATGCATAGTATGTTTATCCCATGACTCTTGAAGCCCTGTGAACTAACGTGCAAGCTCAGCAAGCATATGTCAAGCAAGCAACTCCAGCACTCATCACAATTAAGTGTGTGCATTAGCCTGTGCAGGATGAAATCCAATATTGCCAAGAAGGACTGAGAGAGAAATACAGGAGTGATAACTATTTATTCAAGTAACTCTTCATGTAGCTAATTACTCCAACTGCTGTATATAACATTCTGCTTGAGTGGGAACTCAAGCAGATGCTATTTGTATTAGTAGCATTCACACATTTTAAAGCATTTGCACTTCTTTTTCCAATCCATTAGTTTTTCGGTAAGTCATATGCAAGTAATTCACTTTTACTTTCTGAGTTTCTTACCCCTAATGCTACCTTTAGCAGGCGGTTTCTCCTTCTTCCTAGGTAGTAATAGATAAAAGCAAGCTATTCAGTACAGTTATGATGACATTCTGGAAAGCTTGAAACTTACTCTACTGAATATATCAAAACAGAAAAATGTAACATTCATCAAGAAAGAGGAGAGAGAAAGTGAATATAAGATTGATGCAGTGCGAGTTAGTTATGCAAAGAGTTAGAAATCTCATCACTTGCATCTCTTGTATAACACGGAAGCTGTCCATTTGACTCTGCTTAGACAGCCCAAGTCCCATCGGAAGCTTCACAGGAATGCCAGGTGATTTGAGCACCAGTGTTGATAGACCACTTGTCCTTATGTTACTCGGGGAAAGGAGGCCATATGGACTGGAACAAGGCATAGGCATATGTGGTCCTTATTGCTAAAGACTTAGCTCTTTGATGTTCCTGCATTGGTGGTAAAAGTAGTAATTTCCAGACATAGAAATAGTTTTGGTCATGAATGGAAATAAAGAAGCAACGATGAATAACTTTCTTTGAATTTTGAGGCCTCAGAAGGTGCTCTTTGTGCTTCATACTCTGCCGTCAAAAACAAATGGACAAGGAAATGGGAAAAAAAAACTTGTCTAAATATAAAGATTATAAAGAAAGGCTGTGCAGGTCTAGGTCTCAATATGAAAAAACTGGGGAGCAAAGAGAGCAAAAATGAATACCTGCCATATTTTTCTAGATCTTCTAGTGCATACAAGGGCCCAAGTTTTCAGGTCAGCTGAGTCTTACCCACTGTCCTCAGAAACATGGGTTCTTGAAAAAGACACATATATGTGCCTGTCTTTCTGTGATTCAAATCCCTTTCCGGTACCTCAAACCTCTCCTATCATTAATTATTTAGCTTCATTTTCTCTTGTCCCCTTGTGTATAAATGAAATTCTCTTATTACTTAGGTAGGTAATTATGAAAAACGAGCTTTCAAAAAAAGAGTAAACATTTTCAGGCATGAATTCCCACTGGCCAGATTCTACAGACTCCAGTTTGTTTTTCTTCAAGCAGGGGTAACATCTAAACTATTGCAGTTCAGACGTGTCTGGGAGGGGGATGTTTCTAGACTCAGGTTGGGAGGCTGGGCTTCTGATAAATGCAGCAACATAAGGGACGTCCACATAAAGGACAATTTACAACAAAAATATCCACTTCCTGATCTATCATGTTTCTTGCAGGACCTAAGTTGGCTCTACTGCCTAAATACTGCAGCCCAGTACCTCAGAAGTATGGTATCCAGTAACAGACCATGGACTTTGTACCAATGTTGCTGGCTCTGAGGCATAGAATAGAAGAGAATCATTTAGGTTTGAAGAGATCTTTAAGATCAAGTCCAGCTGTTACCTTAGCACTGCTATGTCTAGCACTAAACCAAGTACCACACCTACATGTCTCTTAAATACCTCCAGGGATGGTGACTCTACCACCTCCCTCCCTGAGCAGCCCATTCCAATACTTGTCAACTCTTTCAGTGAAGAAATTTTTCCTAATATCTAATCTAGACCTCCCTTGGTACAACTTGAGGCCATTTTCTCTTGTCCTATCACTTGTTACTTGGGATAACAGACAGACCTCACTAGAACTTCCTTTCAGGCAGAGAGCAATAAGGTCTACCCTCAGCCTCCTCTTCTCCAGACTAAACCACTCCAGTTCTTTCAGCTGCTTGCTCACTAGATCTTTCAGCAGCTTCATTGCCCATCTCTGGCCACTCTTCAGAACCTCAGTGTCCTTCTTGTAGTGAGGAGCCGAACACTAGACAGTACTCAAGGTACAGCCTCACCAGCATGAAGTACAAAAGGACAATCATTTCTCTTGTCCTGCTGGTCACACTGTTCCTGATAAAAACCAGGATGCCATTGGTCACCTAGGCACACTGCTGGCTCATATTCAGGCAGCCATCAAGTAATACCTCCAAGCCCTTTTCCCTCAGGCAGCTTTCCAGACGGTCTGCCCCAAATCTGTGGTGTTTCATGGAGTTATTGTGACCCAAGTGCAGGCCCCAGCATTTGGCCTTGTTGAATCTCATGTAATTGGCCTTGGCCCATCGATCCAGAGTGTCTAGGGCCCTCTGAAGAGCCTTCCTTTCTCAAGCAGGTCTACACATCCACCCAGGTTGCTGTTGTCAACAAATGTATTGAGGGTGTACTCAATCTCCTAATCCAGATCACTGATAAAGACGTTAAACACAACAGGACCTGACACTGAGCCATGGGGAACACCACTGATAACTGGCTGCCACTGGATTTAACTCCATCCTGACAGTTTTTCACCTAACACAGAGAATGTCCATCCAACCCATGAGCAGCCAGTTTCTCCAGGAGGCTGCTGTGAGATATTATGTCAAAGGTGTTACTGAAGTCCAGGTAGACAATGTCCACAGCATTTCCCTCATTCACTAAGCAGGTCACCTTGTCATAGAAAGAAATCAGGTTAGTCAAGCAAGACCTGCCCTTCAAAAAGCCATGCAGACTGAGCCTGTTCACCTGGTTGTCCCATACCTGCCATGTGATGGCACTCAAAAATAGTATCAAGGTATCATGAGTTTGTGTGGAGCTGCTTTTTCCTTGATACCAGGGGGAGAGGACTGCAGTGTTGTCTGTCATGGTTTAGGCCCATCCAGGAACAAAGGATCAGAATCAGCCGTAAGTCCAGAGGGCCTTTGGAATGTCCTAAGGACGGGGGGGACATACTTGCCACTTATGGTCCCAAACAAAGCAGGCAAGACTACTCAACTTGGGGAAGAAAACAGAAATTAATTTAATCCACCACCGGATTAACCGGTGGTTGGCTGTTTCCTACCCTAAGTAGAGTAGTCTTGTCTGCTTTGCCTGGCACTATAAGTGGCAAGTAAGTCCCCCGTGTCTTTAGGGTATTCCAAAAATCTTTGATACTTATGACTGATCGTGATCCTTTGTTTCCAGATGTGCCTAAAACAAGACACAAGGTCAGGCTGGAAGGATAATCCTTGCAGCCCTTCTTGCAGATAATAGTCACATTTGCTAACTTCCAGCCAGCTGGGATCTTCCTGGTTAGCTGGAACACATGATACGTGATGGAACATGATTTGGTGAGCAATTTAGCCAGCTCTCTCAGTGCCCTTGGGTGGATGCCACCTGGCCCCATAGACTTATGTGTGTCTAAATGGTGTAGCAGGTTGCTAACCTGGGATTATGCAGACTTCATTCTGCTCCTCATTTATATCTTTCAGTGCAGGGGACTGGGTACCTGGAGAACAACTGGTCTTGCTATTAAAACTGAGGCAAAGAAGTCATCCTTTGTCACTGTTTCACTCCACATCTCTGGCTTGATGATTTTTTTTTATATATATCTTAACATTTTTTTCCAGAAGGATTAGACAGAACAGCAATTTTTATGCAAATCAGCATGTAAGAGTATGGGATGGCAATACAGGCACAGTCCATGAAAAGTTTTGTCATTTTAGAACACCAAGGCCTAAATCTTCCAGTTCCTGAGGGTGAAGCTGGAATAAAGCAGCCAAGAAGGGTGATCACAGACAATATATAAACATAAAACAGAAAATAGCCTGTATTTATATGAGGAAATACCACAGAGTTTAATGCCCAGTCCCACCAACATACTTCAAGAATCCAAATCCCCTCTGCTCATTCTTCTAGGACATTTAAGCATCTGCTTAAATTGACTTGCCAGCAGGATGGCAACAGCTGGGACTGTACCCATCACCTGCTCTGGACTATTTCAGTTGCTGTTAGTAATGATGCTGCAGAAGGACAGACTGGCATACAAGCTGACAAATGTTGTGTCACTGCAGACAAGTGGTCACTACTAATGTATCTGCCAGAGTGAGCTGGTTTAAAACAACAGTATCATGACTATATGGCCATCAGATTACTTGTTTTATTCATCTAGTTAAAGACCACAGTGAATGCCTTAATAAATTAGGAAGATTCTCCAAGCATTCCCAATTGTTCTCCAGATGTCTGATATCTACTCAAGACAAGTGAAAGGTAAGGATGTCTAAAATGGAGAGGGGGAAAAAATAGTTATATATTAAATACCCATTAAAACTCACATTTTAGAAGTACAGGATTGAACAGTTAAGGTCACTCAAGCTGTTAAGAAATGCGATTATCTCACATTTATGCTGAGAAAACCTAGCAACACTACTTTGTATAGTATTAAAGACGGATCAAGAATCAGATACATACATTCATAGCAAGATGAATGGAGTATAAATAGACTTTTAAGATGGCAATAAAATCATTCATTACACTTTTTAAATGAAAAGTTGGAGTGAAAAAAACAGCAAATGTAATAATTGCTATGAGTAGCCACAGCTGGCAAGCAGATGGATATCAAATGGACTTTCTTTTCCAAATGCCAGAAGCCCTAATTCATTGTTGTGACTCTATCTACCTGAATTACAACTTTTGCCAACACTGTCTATTAGCATGATATACACAGCCCCTGCATGCTTTTGTGCAGAGCACACTCTTATTTCTCTATGGAAGAGCAAAACAGAGAGGACAAGTATGACCTACATAATCAGAGCCATGTCTACACACACAGCATTGACAAAACTTTGTATCCAAGATTAGTCCATTTCTGAACTTACTCTGCTGGAAACAGAAGTTTCTGAAAGAGGGGATGACTTCTAGTAAAATGAAATCCTGCATCTGCACTTTGGAAAAAAACACCTTATTCATGAGGACTGGGATTTTTCAGAAATATATATAGCAGTCAAGCACAATCCTAGGTTCACAGCAAACATAAGAGAACGTGGTCAACTCAAACCATCAAAACTACTACGATTTACACTGAGGTTGTTTACCCTTGCATTTAACATCTTTCTACAATTACCACAAATAAAATCACAATAATGTTGCTGTAGCTGTAGTAGTCTGAGAATACAAGAACATGATAAAGTTTGCAATTATAGTTCAAAAGACCTATTTCTACACTTTCCAAAAAAAGCTCTCCTATTCTTTTTGAGTGATGAAGGATAGATTTAGCTGGCCTTGCACTGCATCAGCACAAAGACTAGAGCAACCCTTGCATTTCCTCCCAGTCTCAACTTCTGTGAATCTTTGAGAACACAACACAGGATGAGAAGGGACTAATAAAAAGTATGATTCAGAGGTTCTAAGGAACAAGAAGCACATATCAAAGAATTACACAATCCTACCACAAAAGTCCCTATAGGCTGATGCAGGAATGTTACTATGGCTGCTGAGACAATAATTAGAAAGGCAGGGCAGACATAGGCTGTGTTACATTTACTATAGCAGGGCCTGAGCATCTATATTCCACTGCAAATACCAGTGAGAACAGCAGCTGTCTTAAACGCTCTATTTGAAAACAGAATATACAGACATATTTGTAGTGTGGCAGCACAGTATAGTCATGAAGGATGCCAAACATAACACTGTCTTTGAAGGAAAATATTACCAAAATAAAAAAAGTGGGCAGTCAAGCAACAAACTTATAGCTGGCATCTTCTGAAATTATAGTCTGAGTTCACACTTGGCTAAGACATTGGGAAAAAAAAATCTCTTTTGATTGCTACCAGCTTTTTATTTTTGGAAAAAACACCCAACTCAACATTCCTTTTGGTCTTGTCAGTGAAATCTGCTAACTAGTGTAATAGTCTACCTTGCTAAAACAATGTTCATTTATCACACCTGAACTTAAATGGTAATCTTGGTTCCAAACTACAGAGTGAAATTACTGTGAGTTCAATAAAGAACACTATCCCTATGGATACTGAGCACAAAGAGAAGTAGATAATGTTACTCTGCATACCAGGAACAAAAGAGGCTTATACCTTTGCCAGTTACTGCCTGTAGTACTTATACATCCATCAGCTTAGCACTAGGGCGCCCTGTGCTTTCTTTGTTTCTCAAACAACCCCTGATACTTGTGTCCCTATGATACCACTGAAAGAACAAAAGCACAGCCAGGCTGACTTGCTTACATTCACATGAGAACACTGTCTGAGCATGGAGTTAAACCTGCATCTCGAAACTGCAGACAAATAACAAAGAGTTCCTGTAAAACTCTGTCAAAAGGCTGGTGTGGTGATGGGAATTGCTTGGGCTATCATAGTTTCCCTTTGTGGCCATCTAATCCATTCTATTGGAAAGAAAAAGTTTAACATCTGTTCTGTGGCAGAAATAAAAGAAAGTAGATGCCTTAGTGAGTATAAGAACTCTTCTGGAGTACCTAGAGAAACAGGAAACACTTTTCCTAGAATGCAAGACCAAAGGACTGAGCATTAAAAGTAAAATAGAAAACACAGGCTTATTTTTAATTTATCCAGCGTTACAGAGCTAAAATAAAGAGGAGACAGGTTCCCCCACAGCATGACCCACTAGAGGCTAGCTGGTCCAGTTCAAAAGGAGTATTGCACTGGACACCACATTGTCATAGTCACTTCTGGATACATCACTTCCTCTCAAGGTTAGTTTGGACGTGACTCATACTCATTCAGAACACAGTTTCACACAATCTGGCTCGGACTTCCTGAGTCAGAGGTATATATATCAATTAGCCCCATGAAATTTTCAAGTTGTTTCTTAAAGTCATGAAAAAAAATGGGAACCTGAGCAAGATGGACCATATGATCTATGAGAATCATGGCAGTGTTCTTTTTAGGTAACTGTATTTGTAGCCTCCCAGTTACAAACAAAACCTTAAATATGCTACAACAAAGAACTCATAATACATTATTACTGTTAGTTGAATTTTTAATTATTTGGAGTTTTAGGCCTGGTTCACTACAGTTTTCAAGTTCCTGCATTTTCTGGTATGGTCCAACACATAGTTGTCCAAACCAGACAAAGACAGACAGCTTTTGTCCCTAACATTGTTTCTTGACCCTGTTTGCCCAGGTTTATATCCTGTGGTATATGGTAGTGAGAAGGGAGGAAAGATGAAAATGCATCAAAAGCCATATACAGCCGCAGGACAGACAAAAAAATCATGAGTTTTATGAATTGCAGAATTTTGTTCAAACATAGTCTGCGATTCTCTAAGACAGAGTCAGGAGAGAGGATCTAATATGTGTTTCACATTAACATTTCTTCCTATTAATTACTAAGCACTTTACAATCTATGCATTTCTTACATAATTTCTTCTTTTTTTGGGTTTACCTTGAAAACTGATCTTGCAAGCGAAAAAACCCCAAACTACTCAGCACTTAAACAACAAGTATATTTTCTTCATGCATTTGGCGTCAAAACTCACATATTAAATGTTAGCAAACATAGTACTAGAAAGAAAACATGTATATTTGTACACTTCTTTCATATAATTTTCACAACTGAATTTCTTAGGGGCTCAGAAATCTAGGAGCCAAACAAATTGGAACAACAGGCAGTTTGAACTTGTGCTTCATACTCACGTACCTTTCTGTTTTTCCACTGAGGAAAACTAAAGACTGAGCAATCTGGTATTAGAAAAGACAGGCTAACCTTCTGATTAAACTTAAGCTGATGACACACATGTTTGCGGCAAGGTGTGAGGCACAGGTAGGTAACTGAGACAGCTGTCTGGTTCACTGGATGGGTTTGAGTTTTGCTTTAAAGGGAGCAAAAGGAAAACCAGCTGCTAAGACAAGTTTAGCCTTAGGGCCTTGTCATGGCAGCTGTCCATTTTTTGTTGTTTTTTTTGCTTCTTTAATGAAAAAAGTTCATTGAAACAGCTGATGGAGATAATCACCACAGCAAGTTTATAGAGGAAAGTGCAGGTGAGTAAATCACACTCAATCAGAAGGGGGGATCAACAAGTAATACAAGGAAATACACTTTCTCAGCTATGAGAAGAAATGCAATGCTATAGTCAGAATATTGATAGCCCAGGAATTGTGTCTGTTAATGAGGTAGATGGTGTCTGGTGAAGCTTTCTCTGAGCTGGGAGTTTTAATTCTGTGCTTTGCTGACAATTCACTATCCACAAGCACTACCTGAGCTCATCAAAATACCATTGAGATCACTGGTTCATTTGGGCAGGCCTGTTATGAGAGGACTATGGCTGGCTGGAGACTGACTGTGGTCCTTCTACAAAATCTCATCCCTTTTTTTCTTCTTAAAAGAGAACAAATATCTTGTAAATAAATTCTCTGTACAACAGGAAATTCTTCTCAAGTAAAAGATAAGCCATAAGTGAGAAATATTAGGTACTTTACTTAATGCAATATTTGTTTTGGTTTTGGCTGTTAGAGAGTGAATTTTCTTCATAGTATGTGGTATGGGTCCCTGTTTTAGATTTGTGCTGGAAACAGTGTTGCTAATACATTATTGCTGAGCAGTGCTTATACAGAGTCAAGGCTTTTTCTCCTTTTCCCCCCACCCCAGTAGCAAGTGGGCTGGAGGGGCACAAGATGCTGGGAGGGGACACAGTTAGGGCAGCTGACCACAGTTGACCCCAGACAATATGGTGTCATGCTCAGGAAATAAAGCTGGGAGAAGACGATGGAAGGAGGGCATGTTCAGAGTAGCATTTGCCTTCCCAAATCTCTGTTACAGGTGATGGAGCCCTGCTCTCCTGGAGATGGCTGAACATCTACCTGCCCATGGGAAGTGGTGAATGAATTCCTTGGTTTGCTTTGTTTGTGTGTGCAGCTTTTGCTTTACCTATTAAACTGTCTTTATTCCAGCCCATGGGGTTTCTCAGTTGTATTCTTCCAATTCTCTCCCCTATACCAGTAGGGGAGAGTGAGCAAGCAGCAATGTTGTGCTTGGTTGCCATCCAGGGTTCAACGATGACAATATTGGAAGGTGCTAACATAAAAGACTTAGCAAAGAACATTTACAGAATACAAGGAGAAGCACATGATTGCTCATGATGACACTTGAGCACAAATTTAAGGGTACTTAATCACTGCAGAGATCATAGAGGCTTTCTTCACCTGGCGCTCCCAAATAACAGATGCCAGAAGCAAGCAGGAAACAGTATGAGCACTGCTAAGCATTCCACACCTAAACCAGCAAATTCAGGAAGTTAGGCTCCCTGAACTTCCTATGCCATCAGTAAATAAATATTTCTGCAGAAAACAATACAGAGTGTGTTTCCCAAAGCTCTCTTTACAGTCAATGGAGAAAAATTAACGTAATTTGTGCATAAGAAAACTAAACTGGTTGCTTTAGATTAGAAGGTATGAATCTCCCTCTGCTGCATAACATAACAAGCAAGCGTTTCAGCACACACATTGAGGAAAACAATAATTGCACTCAAGTATTTCCAGAAAGTAGTATGACATATAGTCCAAAATATATATAAAATATACATATATACACACATACATACATATCAAAATAAAGAGGAATCGGGATTCCACTATTTCTTTGCATTTTTGATAGATAATATCCCCTCACCACCTTTTCAGACAGGATAGAGAAGGCAAAATCATACAATTTTTCTCATCTCCAGCTGAAGCACTCAATTCTCATCTCTATCAGTATCCAGCTCTAATGGCTGGTGTGTAATAAATAATTGCCATTTCACATTCATAGGAAACGTTCAGGAAAAGAGACATTATCAGTGCTTGGGGGCTGGAGTGAAATCATTAGGGAAGCAATTGTACTTCTCAAACATGCATCATTTATTGCCCTTTGTTTTCTATTTTCTCTCTCTCTCTATTTCACCATTTCCTCTGTTTGCATCGGTCACAGATGACCAGATCTCTTTGTCTCTCACAATGCTCTGCAGGCTTCTTTGTGCCAGCCTTTCTCCCTTCGGCGAGAACAAAACAAAAAAGACAAGTAGTTTTTTGCCGCTCTGCTTTTCTACCCTCAGAAGTGTCTCTCAAAAGTCAAATCCAAACGTGTTTGAGAAGTTGCACAACAAAAACATAGTTGACAACAGGACATTATTTAACTTTACAAGATACAAACCAACCCAGGTCCTACTGAATAACGTGTGCTTAACTCAAAGTAAGCAACCACCTTGTTGGGGAGCGTTGGGACCAACATATGCACAAGAGTTTTTGCTGAAGTCCTAGTCAGGGTTCTACTTCCAGGAACAAGTCCATAGTACCTCCAAGAAAGCTAAACAGTGAGCAATTATCTGCACGTCCTTTAAGATTTATGAGGATTACCTCTAACACATGGTACTAAGATAAAGATGATTGCAGAGAAACACATTTGTCTTCTCTGTTGCAAATTTGTTCATTCTGAATGTAGAATCAATCAAACATGGATAACTGAGCTCAACTTTCAATAGCAACCTCTAAGAGAACTTTCAAGCATATTTAGCCTTCCTTAATATTGAAGATTTGTAAAGGTAAAAACATGTTATCGCTGTACTCAACTATGTCCCCATTCAGCTAGAAACAAGATTCAATTATCTTCAACTCATACTCAGCCACTACCCTTGCCTGTAACAGCTACATTTCATGAACTCATACTTTCAACTATCTTTAAGCAGAGACTTTAATCCCAAAACATGGACACAAAGGTACCCAAAAGGGTCATTCAGCACCTCATTTTAAAGGGAACTGATAGACCAAATAAGAACACAAATGGTTTCCAAACTCAAAAGACAGCCCATAATTTGTTGGGACACTGCTCATACAGGCTCTTAAATAAATTAAACATAAGCCAGTTTTGAACAGGTTAAATTTGAATGTATAAATACCCATAGGTGACCCAGAAAGAGACAGGAAATAACGTTCAGCATGTCACACCAAAGTGGTGTCCCTCTGTGGAGCACTATGTAAGATGCAGAGCAGATCAGAAAAACAATCATCTAACCACATCAGTCATCTGTGTTGTAGGATCTGAACAGAGCATGCAACAAAGTCCCCCAAATTATCAAGCAAATGAGGGAAATAAAATTTAGGAGGCAAAAATCCAAAATGACAACTTATCCTTTACTCAGTTTCAACTTATAACCATTTTAGCAACGTGGGAATTGAAATTACATGAAAAGATTAGGTAGAAGTTAGGTTTGATAAACAAAGAAAGTGAGAGATTGGTCTGGAAAAAGAGCAGTGTACTGAGGAGACCTCAGCTATTATCAGGATTTCACTAATGGCAGATGTGTGACCTCTTTTTCCATTCAACTCTCTGCATGTTTTTGACTTCTTCAGTTGATTTGCTCTCTAAGGCTGCTTTTTTTTTTCTTTTTCTCTCTCAAATAAACAACACAGTTGGCACTAGGGAGCCCTGTTTCATTGCAGACTGCAGGCCCTATCATAATACATTGATAATATTCATATTAATGAGAAACTGTCAGTTTTATCTCCCTGTAACTGATACACTACTGGCCATGGCCTACTCCTGCTGTCAGCTACGCTGAATTAACAAAACAGATATACTTATCTGCTGTTGCGTCGGAGGGAAGACATGGGCACTCAACGTGAGTGATCAGCGAGCTTCGTTTATTGATCGCACTTATCCAATACTTATACTATGGTTAATTAGCTTATACATAGTGCAAAAGCTAAGCTCATAATTGGTGCATGTACAAAAGATCAGTCCCTCCCGCTTTTCCCATGCCTTTCTCACTGTAAGCCTTGTGTTAATGTATAATTGTAACAATCAAAGATACTGTGTCCTTGCCCTCCCAGCAACTACACCAACTGTGTGCAATGCTTAGCACATTCCTCCTCGGTCAGCTGCAAAAATCTACGTGCTTTTTCTCATGTAACCATTCTTCCACAATCTGCCAAGTAAGAACTTCGAAGGTGAGAAAGTAAAAGTATGATTTTGTTAACGTAATCAGGAAACTTCACTGGAAATGAGGGAAACAAATTATGCAAATCAGTAACTATTTATGCTGCATTGTTAAATCATTGCAGATCACAAAGATTTCTGGAATCAGGTGGGCCGTTACTTGACAAAATATGAGCAAAGTCCCAGCAGTTTATGCAGACAGCACCAGTGCTTTAGAAACCAAAAGAATATATTCATAAGCAAAAGAGAGGAAAATCAGTTCTGCAGTTGGTTTACCTTTTTTTTCCCCTGCTTTAAAACAAAACTAAAATACACAACAACTCTCTCCCCCGTCAAAAAAAAAAAAAAAAAGAAAAGAAAAAAAAGCGGGACTGACAAGACATTAGAAAAAAAAACACAGGATCACTCTGAACTGCCTTCATGCTGCTTATGAGTTGAGTATTGGCATTTCAACAGATTACATCCCTTACCAAAGCAAAGGATTGCTGAAGACCACCATTACCTGAAAAACTATTAAAATTTTACATCATAAAAAATGAGACTATTTCCTGCAAAAAAATTTACCATGAAGAAATGTTGCTTTATCTGAATGAAAATCTTGTCTCATTTTCAGGAGTTAGAAATATATTTGCAGTAGCCAGGTACTCATTTCAGTTTGCCAATTTAAGCAAGAAATCAACACTTACTTTATTTTTGGTAACCACTGAAATATCAAACACTGCACTTCTCAAACAGAGGTTAGTGTTGTGGACAAACTGTAGCTCAATTTCTAAGGCAGCCAGCGGAAGTTCAGCAGACCAGCTTTATGATACAGTACTGTGATTGCAGAGACTTCTTTCCTCAGATGGATCTTTCTTTACTGCTTTCTTGATGCCTGTAGGGTGTTTCTTCCAAGAGTCTTTTGACAATTGTCACTCCTAAAAAGGTATCCATCTAAACCCAGTATGTTCCGTTTTCAGCCATTCCTGCGAAGGGACCCACAAGATGCTCTGCACAGGTTACCAGCAGCCTGTGGACTTTGGTTCATGTATCAGCCATGTGGGATATGGTTCATGCTTTCCTTTGTGGTAGTTTACTAGCCCTGCTTTGTCTGGAAGCCACTGAAGACATTACAATCTCCTAGCAGGATCTGAGATACCTACTATGAAGTCTCAAGTGTTGACTTTACTGCTAGATAGAAACATGCCTTCTTCTTGGTTTCACAGAAGCCTGCTAGTTTTCTCTTCCTTCATTGTACACTATTAATTGAACACTCAGGGTTAAACGGCTTGCAAAGTTTGAGGCTGCTGTCTGTTCAGAACAGTAAAGATTATTATTTGGCTTGCCTTCTTTTGCAGCTTGTGGCCTTTCCATTGCTTGCATCATATACGTATTTTTGATAGTGATACAGGCTTCTAGTAGTGCTCATACATTTTCTTATTCTTTTATACCAGTATATGGCTTTTGGTATGGACAGAAGGTACATGAACTTTTTCAAATCCAATGTCCAAATCATATTTGAAGATACAATTTATATGCAAGTGTCCTTTTCTTTTAACAACTGCAAATTGTTCAAATGCATTCAGAAAATAGAAGTAACTACATGGCACACAAAGAGCCACTACAATCTCCTCCTGCCTTTGAGAGTGTAGTAAGCTTAGCAGAATTCAATTAAAGTTTATAGTGCCCTTTACCAGGAGACCAATTTTGATGTAATCATAGTCAAAATCAGATAGGAAGGTTGTCATAATGGCATCAAAGTATGCAGAGGCAAAACAGCTAAGGGAGGGTCTTTGCTGTGGATTACAGGTTCCAAATACATTTCACGTTATCCCTGATGCTTTGGTCTAGACAGATAAAGCCAACCTCAAGAGCAGGAGAAATAATTCTACACAGACCTTGGTGTTTTAGATGCTCTGTCATAAACAAAAAGCAATCTAAGATAGAAATTTACTTTCGTTTTTCCAATGAGGTTCTCTGAATTAGCATCAGGATTCTGAGGCTAAAGAATTTAATTAAAGGAGTACCAGTTAAAACCTAACAATTCACTACCATTTGTGTTTAATCTATTAAAAATAAGAGATTACTCTTTGTCCCTACTACCTCCTGGCTTCCTTCAGAGTCACTACCAGAAGAGATAAGAACTATCCCCTGACACTTTTTCATCTACATCAAGGTGTAAATTATCTATTCAGCTCTTTCCAGTTAACTTCTGCAGAACCGGGGATAGCAAGATCACAACCACATGTAGATGATATGCACAATTAAACACTTCACAATCTTCCAAGAGAGGAGATCAAACACATGCCCCTGTTATGGCAGAAAGAAGGTAACCCTGGAAAAACGCCCAGAATGTATCCCAATTCAGAAAGAAGAAACTTGCCAAGCTGTGCACCCTGGATTTGTGGACCCTTGGCTTGTGCCCCAGACTGTGTGCTGTTGGCAATGACAGCTACATGTTACAGAATCATAGCAGAGTTCCAACTTTTCTAGAAACCTTTAATCAATTTAATTACTTTTTGTGAAGGACAAGAGACAAAGAAAATGGAAATTATATATTATAGAATCATAAAATGGTTTGGGTTGGAAGGGATGTTTAAAGGTCATCTAGTCTTAACATCCTCCCCACTCCCACCTCCAATGAACAGGGACATAGTCAATTATATCAGGTTGCTCAGAGTCCCATCCAACCTGACCTTGAATGCTTCCAAGGATGGGGCATCTACCACCTCTCTGGGAAACCTGTTCAAATGTTTTACCATCCTCAGTGTAAAAAAATCTACTCTGTTTTAGTTCAAAACCATTAAACCCTTGTCCTATGACAACAGGCCTAAAAAGCCTGTCCTCATCTTTCTAAACAGCCACCTTTAAGTATTGAAAGGCTGCAATAACATCTCCCAGGATCCTTTTCTTCTCCAGGCTGAACAACCCCAACTCACAGGAGCAGTAGTCTTGACTCCTTCATCCTCACTCTAGTCTATGCTGATGCCAGGGGTTGTCCTGACTTTGCACTTGGCCTTGTTGAACCTCAAGAGGTTCACAAGGGCCCATTTCCCAAGCTTGTCCAGGTCCCTCTGGATGGCATCCAGTCCCTCAGGCACATCAACTGCACCACTCGTCTTGGTTTTGTCTGCAAGCTAGGTGAGGGTGAACTCAGTCCCATTGTCTTATGTCATTGATGAAGATATTAAACAGTACTGGTCTCAGTACAGACCTGAGGGATACCACTTGTCACTGGTTTCCATCTGGACACTGAGCCAGGGACCACAGAACAACCCATCCATCAAATCCGAGACAGTCTTCTGCTTTTTATTTTTTTTTTTTTGTGCGTAAAGGATTAGCGTGGATATTAACTGACTGATGGGAGAAAGAATATAAATGGAGAGGGAAAGAATTACTATGGAGTTATATCTTATGGGGGAAAAACAAAAAAAAATGGTAGTTCTTTTTGGTTTGCTCTTGAATGTTTTTCAAGGGAATGGTGCAATCTATAGTGCTGGATAATGCAAGCTCTTTAAAGAGTATTTTTTTCTAATCAAAACAAAGCTTCCTTCAATGCTTTACCAAGATTACACAACATAAGCACGTAATGACAACTAAGTATGGACTCTCACTATGTTGAAAGTAGCCAGCAAACTTTAATTTGCTGTATGGATTTGCATGGCTGTGTTGAGTATTATTTCCTTCTTCAGAGATGCGGTTATTATGACTGTTCTTCTCTTCAGTATCTGATAGCATTAATGCCAAAATTAACTTTCTCTTTCCCTTCCCAACAAAAAAGAGATGATGCATTAAAAAACAAATTAATATAGGCTGCTAAATAGGAATAGCCAGCTGTAAATATCCAAAGCGTTTCCTGTTAATTACACTTTTGAGGCTTGACTTAAAATTTTCTTATTTTTTCTACAATAATAAAAAATGGACAGTGATGGGATAGAAAAGAACCTTAAAAGGACTGCTGCTTTTTTTCATTAATTTAAGGGGTTTTTTTCAGTATAAGATTTTTCAGAGTTTAAAGATTCAGAAACTTAGGTTCCATGCAGCCTGTAATGCGTAGAACTGCCAGGGGACAGGAAGGCTCTTCAGACGGATCTGGACAGGCTGTATCTATGGACTGAGGCCAATTATATGAGGTTTGCAAGACAAAGTGTCAGATCCTGCACTTGGCCACAACAATCTCATGCAATGCTACAGTCTTGGTGCAGAGTGGCTGGAAAGCTGTCTGGTGGAAAATGACCTGGGGGTGTTAATCAGCAGCTAGATGACTGTGTGCTGGCAGTGTGGCCAAGTGTGGCCTAAGTGGCCAAGAGAGCCAACGGTATCCTGTTCTGTATCAGAAATAATATGATCGGCTGGACCAGAGAAGTGATTCTGTCTGTTTCACTCGATGCTGGTGAGGCTGCATCTCAAATACTGTGTTCAGTTCTGGGCCCCGCACTACAAGAACGGCATTGAGGTGCTGGAGTGTGTCCAGAGATGGGAAATGAGGATGGGAAAGGGTCTGGAGAACAAGTCTTAGGAAGAACTGGAGTCGTTTAGTCTGGAGAAGAGGAGGCTGAGGGGAGATGTTATTGTTCTCAGAACTACCTGAGAGGCAGGGGTTGGTTTCTTTTCCCAAGTAATGATTGACAGGACAAGAGGAAATGGCCCCAAGTCGCACCAGATTGAAGGCTTAGATTGGAGATAAGGAAGAGCTTCTTCATTGAGAGGGTTGTTAAGCATTAGAACTGGCTGCCCAGGGCGATGGTGGAGTCACGATCCTTGGAGATATTTAAAAGATGCATAGACAAGTTCTGAGGCATATAGTTTTGTGATGAGCTTGGCAGTATGAAGTTAGTGGTTGGTCTTTTCCAAGTGAAATGATTCTATGATTTGGTAAGATATAGGTGAAAGACCTGCCTAAAAATGTTTATAAAAGGATGTTTACAGCCAATGAAAAGGTAATAGTTTCAGAAAAAGCAAGTTATCTGCAGGTGTTGGAGATATGACTAATCATGTAGAAATAGATTGGAAATCTGCATACCATGAAAGTCACAGATCTAATTTGTTCCCGGAGGATATATTTAAGTATGGCTCCATTGACTTTAATAGTTACTTGACACTTAAGAGTAGTGTCAGCAAGAGGACAATTGAACCCAGTTTCCTTAGAGTAAGTAAGTGCTGAAGAATTTATGAATCAGCATTTTTTTTCCCAGATTTTGATAATGAAATTGCAGTTTCACATATCCATCTCAAATATAACTTTTTAAACTCATTTGCATTTCACTTCAACTTCATAGTGATAGACAATGAACAGGCAATGTGGTTTATGTTGAAGTTGGTAAAATATAAGGTTTGTTCATTTCTCTACTGACTGAAACTTGATACTCAGAATGATGTCTTTGAGTCCTTCAAGATGGATTGTGATTATCATAACCGGAAATGTAGTGTAGCATTACAGACCCCAAAATTATACTCTTATGTTCGTAGCTGGCAATGGGTATCAGGACAGAGGTTACAGGGGATTTTGTGATCTTATTCATGAGCATAGGAGAATTCCTGGCATCCACTTTTTACAAAATCATCCTGATCACCCTTCTCTGGCTTCTTTCTAATTGTAACCCAATGGGCTGCAAGCTGCAACGACACTGTACTGAGATACTCTCACTGTCACCTAAGGCAGTGGTTAACCTCATAATTGCAGCCATTCATCCTTCTGGCACTGCTGTTGCTTACAGCATGGGGATTATTCAGATCTAGGGTTTACCTCAAACTTAATATGAAAGAGCTGCTTCTTACCATTTGAGTACTATTGTTGCAAAATCTAAGGGATTTCCAAGCTTGAGTTTGAGATAGCTCCAGATAATGGGAGAGGAGGGGGATGTCAGCCTTATCATTCTGTTTGTTTGGCTTCATGTAGAGATTAATGTTGTCACATGGGCACAGAAGATAACATACTTTCTGTGTGCACTAAACCCACCTATTAGACAGCAGGAGGAGGTCAAGCATCATAATTCCAAATCCTGGATTGTGACAAAAATCTCCATAACCCTGGAGACTGAACACAGATAGAGATCTATATCATTCTACCTGTTATTATTGCTCTGATGTGGAGGAGCAGGAGGACAGTCAGACTGGTTATTGGTCTTTTGTGTCTTGCTCAGTGTTCATTTCTGTTTCACTAAAACATTTCAATAAATAAGAATCATCCTTTAACTACCCTTGAGATAAATTATTATATTCAGTCTGGTTTTGTTTTACTACACAACACCCAATGAGATGCTGCACTTTGAATTATTTTGAAATGCAATGTATAAGCAAAGAACAGTTTTGTGCATATGAGACAAAAGACAGGTCTTAACTGAAGCTGTAGTCTCATACTTCTTTTGATTTGGCTTATTTTAAGAAGTTTTGGGTGTGCACTGAAATGTTGGTGCATGCCTTTGAATTTGATTTGTTTTTAAAAACCTTCTTGAGAGGTTTAAGTAAAGTTTCTATTTAGTGTTAGAACATATTTTCTTAGGTTCAATTGATTTGTGGTTTTGATTTTTTTTTTAAGAAAACAAACTAAAAAACCCCAAACCAGATGCATAAGCAAGATAAAATTCATATTTTCTTATGTGTATAATGATCGGAAACTTCTCTGTCCTTTGCTAGAAGTTTTGTAAGAAACTTGAAGATGGGGACCAATGAGATGTGGAGACGTTTCAACAATACAAGCCTGAAAGCTTTTAACAAAAGAGGGAAGTTATGACCTGTGAGGCTTGCATACATGACAATTAGTTTAGCAACACAAAGAGACGTTTTAAAAGGTATAAAACAGGGATAGGACTCTTTGATCTTTTTTCATGGTAGTGAAAGATTGTCAGTGGAGTTCAAAAGGGATTTTGCTGGGATCAATACTGATACTCATTCATATTCATCTATTCATTCTTAATATAGTCAGAAATGAGCTGGAAAAGGGATGAATTGCTATTAAGACCCTGAATTAGTGCCATCAGCAAATGTTATTCACAACAGTAAAGATTAAGGCTGACTGAAATATTATGGAAGGACATTATGAGACTCAGTGACTGAGCAATAGATGAGCAGATCAAATTATGCATAGATAAATGTTAAGTGATGCATAGAGGGGAAACAATCGTAGGTTCACAGATTGTAATGATGGTTCTTGACTGGCCATTAGTCTCTGGGAGGTAGGTATGGACTTATGATAGAGTTCTCTGAACATACCAGATCAGAGGTCAAAAAGAAGAACAGTATTGGGAATACTGAAAGTAGAATAGAAAGGAATACAAAATCATGGTGCTGTGTGAAGCTGTGCCCTGCTTGCATCTTGAAAACTCCTTGTGGTTCTGTTCCCTTTATCTTAAAAAGTAGGTGGTATAACCTGGAAAAGATTCAGAGAACAGTAGTGGCCTGACAGAGACATTGAGGAAATATGATGGTGGATAACAACATTGAGTGGTATGGAAAGGGTGGCAGAGTTCAGTTATGTCCTGGGTTTGGCCAGGATAGTGTTAACTCTCCCCAACTGCCACAGGGGAGTGTGGCCAGGCTCTTCATTCCCATGTCACACTAGGGATATAAGGGCAGTGGCCAGCCAAGGCGCTATGGCCAGTGCGGGAACTGTGGTTCTGCTGCTGGGCTGAGCGGGGTGAGCAGTTACACTGGGCATTGCTCACTTTTCTGTGTCCTTTGGGCATCATTGTAATTGCCTACTCTTTGTGGTGTTCTATGAAATTGTCCTTTTCTTGACCCACAAAGTTCTAGAACTCTATCTCAATTCTCCTCCGATTCTGCTAAGATGGGGAAGAGTGAGTAACTGGGTGGTTTGGGTATTGTCCATCCAGGGCTAAATCACCACAGTATAGTCTCTTCCAATACGAGAATGTATGGGCTGGTTTTGAAACAAACAAAAATAGTTTTCAGATGAAGTTTAATTATATTCTAGAAGTCTTTTTGACAAGGTGTTATGAATGCTGAAAAAGCAATGGTTTCTGTGAAAATCTGAGTAAGTTTATCCAGGAGGTATATTGCCCCAGAGCACTGAGGAGGTTCATTGATGGGAAGAAATAGCAAATATGACTACCTAGGCATCCACTTTTGCTAGCTTTCAGTGAGAGAATACTGGTTCAGATGGACGTTTGGCCTGACCCAGCACATTACTCTCATGTTTTGAACAGATGAACTGCATAGTCTCTCTGATATTTATAAATTCTTATTGTCTCATAGCCCTTTTGCCTTATTTCCCGTCCCCACCCCACCTCTCGAAGGGCAGCAGAAGAGAAAGAAATATTCCTGAGATTAATTCTTATCACCCCCTCTGCAGGGCTGTCATGTTAGGTGTTTCCGAAGCTATTTCTTCTGGCTCTTTTACCTGCAGACACTGGAGGTGGCAATAAGGATGAAGAAAAAAAACCTAAACCCTTATTCATGAAACAGCAATTAAAATGAAGTGGCAGTGCCTGCCTTTACTTGCAGCATCTGGCAGCAAAAGCTGTGACTACAGCAGGATGGAGGTTTGGTTTCCATTTCCTAATTACTCTCTTCTAGAAGCCCTTCAGAGTATGACAGAAGACTAAGCAGGAACTTGTACCTTAACCCCTTATTCCTAGCTGTATTTCTCTGCCTCAGTTTCCTCCTCCTTTTCCCCTCCTCTGATTCTTTCTGTGCCCAGCTTTCCCTGTTTGAGGAGCTCAGGCCTTCCATACCATTCTGCAGCCAGACTAGAGTAGCTATAGACAGCCTTCCATGGAGTTCCAGGCTGTACCAGGCCTACTCCAGGCCTGAGATCACATGCGCTCATGAAACCTCAGCAGAAGCTTGGAGATCCTTCTGCTCAAGGCAAAACCACTCTGAGCTCTGGCAGGAGGGGCAATTCAAAGCACCTCCATTTAACAGAACAATTGCCTAGATGCTTTTCCCAGCTGCCCTAATTCTTTGCCATTAGAGCCTGTCTGTAGGCCTACAATTTCTGTCCTATGGCAGGCAGGTGAGAGAAGACAAGATTCATCTCGCACATGTTCTGTTCCCCGAAACATCAGGATATGCAGCTCCAACCTGCTTAAAAACTGATCAGTAACTGCTAAAGCTCTTATTACCGCTAAAATAAAGGGAAAAGTACAACTGCCCCTGATTCCCTGTCCTCAGATCATAGAATCATTTCAGCTGGAGGAGACCTTTAAGATCATCCAGCATTTGTCCTAGTCCAATCAGCCACTAGACCATTTCCTTAAGTGCAACATCCACCCATCTTTTAAACACTTCCAGGGACAGTGACTCCACCACCTCCCTGGGAAAGCTATTCCAAGGCCTAACAACCCTTTCAGTAAAGAAATTCCTCCTCCTATTCAGCCTGAACCTCCCCTGGCACAACTTGAGACCATTTCTTCTTGTTCTATTGCTTGTTACTAGGGAGAACAGACTGACCCCCGCGTTGCTACAACTATGAGGTAGTTATAGAGTGTGAGAAGGTATCCCCTGAGCCTTCTTTGATTTCAAGAGGAAAATCATCCAAGAAAAATCACAGACATATAGACAGAGCCAAAGGAAGCCAGGCAGGTTTCAACCAGAGATCCTATGAACTGATGCCACAGCATTTCACTCAGTCCTACCATGACAAAACCTTTCCCCGTTCCCAACACCATAAGGCTACCAGCACTACTGGGCACAGAAATATCTTCCTGCTGGCTGCTACTGTAAGACCATGTGGGCAATATGCTCTGCAACACTGCTAGAGTGAGAAGGGAAAATTTCTCACTTCATTGTTGAAGCAGAGGAAGGGCATCAAAGGTTCTATTTAGTCATCAGCAAATTCTTGAGAGACAATGCAGGGAACAAGCAAATAGAATGACTTATTTTGGAATAAAGAAACCCAGAATGAAAAAGTGCTGGGCACTGCTATTAATAAGGCAACTCTTGGAGAGGAGTGGGAGAACAACACTGGTCTCATTCAACAGCATGCGTGTCTTATCCACCCGTTTAATAGGCAGGACTGCTTTTGGAATATTCAGACGTCTCCTCTGGATGCTTCCAAGAGAAATTGCACAGTAAAGGAAGTCAGGACTCAAAGCAAGAGCTAGGCACAGAAACAGCACTAAACCACAAATGGGAAACTCCAGAGGAAATTTCCTGCACCAGTAGATCAAGAAGACAGCCTTCCTTGGGTAACAAAACATCAAATTAGGTTCAGTACATTTATAACATCATCTGTCCAGAGACAGTTTTCTCAGCATCAAGGTAACTTTCCAGCAGCTATCATTACTTTGATGCTACTTCTGAGCAACATAGCCAGGCTTTAAACCAACTCTTGCTCCTAATCAGAGGCAAAAAATCTGCTACATGAGGCAATTACGTTTCACTTTCTGAGCACAGATTTTGTTCAGCATTACCAGCACTGAAAAATCAAGACTGAAAGTTATATTAAATAAAGTATGGAGAAAAATTCCCAGTCAATGCCAAAGTATTTTTATATTTTCCATAACATCAAAAACATATGGGTAGCTCATATGCCGCTTTGGAAAGGTTAAATGAATAGACGAGTTTGAAACATTTCGAATTTCTTTCATTTTATCTCATCTCCTTTATCATCATTTCTGCAATAACTCCAAAATCCCCTTGGCATTCAGAAAGCGCTCAAAAGGGCAAGAAATGTTTTAAGACATCACTCCTTGAAAATCAATTTAAACCAAGCAAACAAATATCTTATTTTAGCTTGGACAGGTGTTGAGAAACATTCCTAGACATGACTTTACTTGCAGATTTGTAATTCAGTGCATTCCAAATAACAAGTGCTGGTGAAATGAGGTTAGTCACATCTCTGCTTCTTGTTCTCTTGGTATCTCGTGGACCCCTAGGCTAGTGGTGACAGCCCTCATTCAGCCAAACAATCCAGGCCTGTAAGATGCTCTGAAGGACCAAATCCTCTGTAATTCATTAGCCAGAAGAGGCTAACTCTTCATCTTCTTTTCTCATGTAATTTCTGGCAACCCTTATGCTATCTGAGGCAGTTCAGAGGAGCAGAATACCCCACCATTTCCTTATTGGGATTACTTAAATGCAATTAAGCTTCTAAATAAAAGTTCTCAGGCCCTAATGGATCACTCAATAGAAACCAGTGTGCTGGAGATAAAGAAGGGGAGAAAAAAAAGATACCAACACAACAAACATGAGTGACTACTGAGAGATGGTCACCTACAGGTAGGCACAAGCAGCAAAATATCTGCAACTATGCAAGACCAAGAGAGATGTCTTCATGTTTCACATTTTAGCTGGAGAACTGTGACTGTTTGGTCTAGAGAAGAGGAGATTGAAGGGGGATCTCATTAATATTTATACTTATCTAAATGGTGGATATCGGGAGCTTGGGGCATCCATTTTTTCTGTTGTATCCAGCAACAGGACAAGGGGTAATGGAATGAAGCTGGAACACAAAAAGTCCCATTTAAAGATAAGAAAATGTATTTTACTGTGAGAGTGAGGGAGCAGTGGCACAGGCTGCCCAGGGAGGGTGTGGAGGCTCCTTCTTTGAATATGTTCAAGACCCACCTGGACACATTCCTCTGCAACATGATCTAAGTGGATGGCTTTAGCAGGGAGATTGGACTAGATGATCTTTCAAGGTCCCCTCCAATCCCCACCAGTCTATGATTCTATGATTTTAGATTTAAAATGCTTTTTTTAAAAAAAAAAAAAAAAAAAGAGAGAGACACTACTGAGAGATTAACAATTTGAGGTAACAACTAAACAACTGAAAATCACATGCATACATAGTCAATTCATTAAAATAAGCTACTACAGCCAAGAATTTTCTAATCAGATAATTGACAGCCTCTAATGCAGTTACGTTTATACAACCAGCTAGCATAATTAAAAGACATCACTGAAACAGAACCAATATCACACATAAGGGTCTTTTTAAAATTATTTTTTATTTTTCTTTAGAAAATTCTAGACAAAACTGCATGCCTAAGGGAAACATGTAGACTCCATTTAACTGCTAGATGCATTTCCACAAAAGATCAGAGGTTATTATTAATGTCCAAGATGAAAACAAAAAAATCTATCAAATGATACAGGAGTATTTTAAAACTTTATTATAATTATGCTATTTTACAGATTTGTTGGGACTATTGTCTGAATTTACCACCTAACTATCTGCTTTCCCAAGAGTTGGCACTGCTCTCAGGTTGCATGCCAGAGAAAGACTTTCAGTGCTAGGCTGAAGCCCAGAAAAGCAGCTCCTTCAACTCTGGGACCAGCAAACACAAGAAATATCTGTCTAGGTAACACAAAACATGAGCATTGCATTCAGTGCTAAAAATTTATCAACAAGAATCTCCTCACAGCAACAGCATATAGGAGAAAGCAGGAAGCTTCTGATGCTAGGAGTCACTGAATACTGCTCTGTTCAATACCTGAACTGGCAAGTACCTGCCACTGGGATCTACAAGAAACAACAAACTTCATAGACAGACTTAGGCTGATTGCAGTTTCAGGACCTGACATTTCCTATTCCTGGCTCTGTCACTGTAGTGATTTTGCCTGGGCCAGATTTTTGGTAGTAGTGGGGGCTTCAGGGGTGGCTTCTTTAAACAAAGAGCTCTCAGAAGCTTCCCCTTTAGCTGACAGTCAATTATAAGATGGACCCCACAGCTGACCAAGGCCTGGCCAGTTAGGGATTGAGGTAACACCTCTGAAGACTGTATTTGAGAATGGGAAGAAGCTGCTGCACAGTTGCTAAAGCGCAGCAACAGCAACAGGGACTGAGAAAGTGAAAACATCTCTGCAGACACCAAGATTGGTGGAGAAAGAGAGGGGAAGAGGTGCTTAGGAACTGAAAAAAACCAATCCCCTATGGCAGCCCATGGAGGACCCCATGTCGGAGAGAGTGGATGCCTGAAGGAGGCTGTGACTCTGTGGGGGGCCCACGTTGGAGCAAGTTCCTGGCAGGACCTGGGAGCCCATGAGGAGAGAATAGCCCACACCAAAGCAAGTTTGCTGTTAGGACTTGTGATCCTGTGAGGGACTCAGGCTGGAGCAGTCAGTGTCTGAAGGACTGTTCTCCTGGTGGATGACCCATGGTGGGGCAGGATGTGAGGAGCTGCCCACATGAGAGGCTTCATGCTGGAGCAGTTCATAAAGAACTGTATCCCATGGGAAGGACCCACGTTGGAGAAGTTCATGAGGGACTGTCTGTCATGGGGAGGGACCCCACACTGCAGCAGTGGGAAGTGTGATGAGTCCTCCCTCTGAGAATAAGCTGCAGTAAAGTCCATCTGTAATTAACTGACCGTAACCCCCATCCCCCAACTCCTGTGCTGCTGAAGGGGAAGGAAGGAAAGGAGGGAGGGGAGAGGGGAGATGTTTTAAGATTCAGTTTTATTTCTCATCTCTCTGTTCTGATTGTTCATTAATAAATCAAACTTTTGTCTCCCTAAGTTGAGTCTGTTTCGCCCACAATGCTGAGCGATCTCCCTGTCTTAACTCACAAACCTCTCATTACATTACTCTCTCTCCTGTCCATTTTAGAAGGGGGAGTGATATTACAACTTGGTGGGCATCTGGCAAACAGCCAGGACTAAAACGATACAGTCACATATATGCTAATTCCAGTTCAGTGGCTCTTTGCAAATAAAACCACTAGATTTCCACTGCCCATCACAATTTAGGTTGCAAACAGTTCCAAGAGTAGTTGACTTTTATAGTGATTTGTTCTGGATTATATTTCTCTTTCTGAGGAGGTAGGCTTCACTAACTAGAGTCCCTCTCAGAGGTTATTTCCTCACACAACAGGACAAACCACTTACCTCTGACTGAGGAAATGAGAAAATCCCTCAAAAAAGCAAACATGAAAGCCTACATGTTTTACAGAAAGATTTCTTTGAAAGCTAAATACTACAAGGTCCCCAGGCAAACTGAATCTTTCTATCCAAGCCTACAGTAACAAGTCATGAAACAGTCCCAACCTCTTTCATTCAGTAGAATTATTCTTTTTCAAAAGAATCTATGCATGAACCTGGATTCCTTTGACTACCCCTATGCAACCAGAAACCAAAGATTTGGGGAGATGGATCCCATCCTAGCTGCTAATGTTGACAGAGAGCTATCTCACCTGTCTTCTAAACCAGCTGACCAAGATCTCTGTAGAGATGTCCTGCAAGGTGCCATGATCTCTGCTGGACATGGAAGCCAAGACATCTACCTTAGAATAGATGACACTCTTGCAGGATTGGAGGTTGGGTGATTTGAATACTCTGCTTCTCTACAGAAGGGCTCAAAGACTGAATTAGGGCAAGTGGAGGAAAGCCCCTACACTGCAGAAGAATAGCTACAAACTTTGCTTTGAGATAGGTAAGTATGCTTTTTGTTTATTTGTGAAAAACACTAACATAATTTTTACTGTATTGAAATATGGAGGCTTATTTACATTCACCTAGAACTGAATCAGATCCAGCTCTCACCTGTGATAGTGCAATTTAAAGTTGCAATACCTTGTGCAATGCAAAAGGAAACAAAAGGGACATCAATTAAATATTCAATGCTCAAAAGAAGCCACAAAAGCTATGAATCCCACCAGAGCAAGAGGAACCTGGGAAAAAAAACTCTTGTTTTAGAGCCTTCAAGTCACTCAGCAGTCACAACTAGGCTTAGCAAACCCAAAAGAGGTAGAGCTGGGCTGGACTCATGATGCCATATTTTACATCTGTTTTGTCATCTGGGTAGTCAAAGCACTAAAAAGAAAATATTTCCATCAAAGAAATATTTGCATGGGAGTTACGGCAAGAAAGGGGACCAATGCTGAAGTGACTTAAACACCTGTGAACATTTAAACATAGACCAAAAGAAAACAAATATATTAAACCACACAAGACGGTACTCAGTAACTTTCACATAGCTTTTGATATAGGGTATTTAAAGTTGAAGGATCCAAAGAGCAAGATAGGTCATCTAAACACTGACACATACAAAGACCTTATTCAAAAGGTTCTCTGGATGGAGCAGCTCTCGGAAGTCACTAAACTTGTCTGTCTATTCTTTCCCACAAAAGTCTAATTAGACCTGGAAAACCTCAAGGACACCAGGGCAATCCTATTTTTCACTGTGGTGAGAAAACATAAGCCCTACTTACATTTTCTTTACAATACAGATGGCTTAGGAACAGTGAGGAACAAGCATGAGGATGTAAAACAAACACTCAAATCTTTGTCCAGGTCATGTTTCCCCTGACTAATACAAATGTGACTGCAAATCAAGAGCAAAGCTCCTCTGATCGCTTATTAGTAATACAGGACAGCATGTGTGCTCCCATCAGCTCTGTTGTCACTCATTAAATGTTCTAGTGTTGAGCACAGAGACTCACCTTGCAAAAGCTGACATTGTTCTTGCTAGAAAGAGCAACCACAATTCAAAGATTAAATGAAGAGATTCCAGGGAAAAGAGAGCAGCTAAGTACAAAAGGAAAAGCTATCCCCAGCCCTGGAGGAAGGTGTGTTTTCGTCCTGTTTTCTTCTGCCTGCAATGGGAACACACAGGGCCTTCAATCTGCTTTCCCAGCACCCCTCCACCTCCTCTTTCACTTGTTTTCCCACCGACCTCCTCAGGACAAAACTTTGAGCTACAAGAGGGTGGAGCAGCTCTCCCTTCTATTATCCCTCAACACAGTGATTTTACGAACCATTATTTCCTATGCAGGTTTCCTTATTTTGCAGCCTACTACACATGGCAATGGCGGCTTACATTTTTCCATGCTGATGGAGTGATGGCATTTACTTCTGCTTTCTAATTGCCTCTTCCTGCTTAGCAGTGCTCTTTTAAGTCTTAAATGGTATAACCTCCACTGAATAAAGAGCTCTTTGAAGTCCAGCTCCTGACTTCTCTGAAAGAGTTCTGCAAAATCACATTATGCTTAGCCAGAGCATGCAGCAGCTAATACTGCTGGCCGAGTTCTGATATTGATCTTCTCCATCTAGTTAAATTTGTGATTTAGATACTGTAAACCTATGATTTTAATGGGTAGAAATCAGTCCTCTGCACATTGTACTTTTTTCTTATATTTCATCTCATCTAGCAAAGCATCTGACAAGTAATTTTTTTAAAGCTTTTTTTTTTTTTCAGCTTGGCATGTGGCAAACTTCAAAAAAAAGCCAAAGTTTCATTTGAAAAAGTGTAAGCAAGGTTTCAAACACATTTTAAGGCACCTTTCTCCGTCTCAGTAAACCTAGGCTAAGGCACTCAATGCAAATCATCTCTCCAGGTGCTGAAAGAACTTTAGTATGTTGACTGCAGTGCAGGTTTCTTCAGATTTGTAAATACGTATTTGTTATGCTTTGTTTTACTGTGTGCTCTTCAGGGAGAGTGTGCCCACACATCTGCCAAACAAATACCACTGCTCTCTCTTGTACAAACACTGAGAGACTAAAATTAATTTTGTTTTATCCAAAAGGATCACAGAAGCCAGCATGACTGATTAACCTCTGCACATTCAGTTTTTTTTTTCCTTTGTACATATTCCTATATAAATAAAATAAGTGGCTTAAAACCTCAGGGCTACAGGATCATTTACATACAGGATGATTTTACTGTCCCATCAGGCTGGGAATCCTAAGGCTCCTGAGCAAAAGAAGCTTTTTTTCCTGTCCAGAAAGCTTGACAAATCCAATCACATTCATAGGAGTGTGTGTGTGACCCACAACACTCATAGGCAACAATTTTAAGTTCAGAGACAAGGAAGAATTGTAAGAGCATGCAGACAAGGTTAGGAGAAGAACAGAAGCTTGATTTTGCTGTGTATTTTGTTCTGAGCTTGGACTAGCCCCAGTAAAGAGGTAAATCAGATTTCTAAGCCCCATCCAAATTTCCTTTACAGCAGAGTGGGAGAATGTACTGCATTATAAACAAACTTTCACTGCAAGCCCAGAGCCCCTGCAGGCTACCCTGTTAATAACAAGTAGTCTGTGAACTAAGCAGCCTGGTTTCCTGCAGGGTGCTCCTGTACAGAATCCCCAGTGCCTAATTAAAGTAGCTGCACTCCTGCTGCCCCCTTTTCCACTGTAGAGGCATCAATTTGGATGTCATTCTCCTCCACTACATCACAAGTTCTCAGGTATGTTTTAGGAACATTTTATTTTATAATCCCTGCCCTTCAGCAACTTTGCTTCTAAGTGGCAAGCAAATACAAATGCTGCCAAGGGAGCAGAGAAGCAAACAGCTTGTCCAGTCATATAAGTTTCATATTCTTAGGAAACTGCTCATTTATGTGGCCAAGGAAGCTGCCACTCTTCAGCAGGGACAGCTGCCTTCCCTTGGCCTATTTACAACCTTTGATCAACCTGTCACCTTCTGCTTTCACAGCAGTCTGTGATCCTACCATACTTTCAGCATTTCTCCTGGTCTGCTGAGAGGCAGGGAGCAGGCAGGTTGTCATCTGCTTGTGGCACCAATTTCTGAATTTCCCTAATTTTTACAAGGATGTTCTTATATGGTGTAGGCCTTACAGGAACAGATGGACACATGCTGCGATGTTACATTAGTGAGCAGTTGGTAAGGTATCATGGTTGCTCTAAGAAATTTATTTTTCTTTTTTTAATCACCTAGTTTTTTTCAGTAGCTTTAGTCTGAGCTGGAGATATTATTCGATGTTACAGCATCCCCTCCATCCCCTGGTTGACAGTACAATTGAGAATTCAATGAAGACTGGATTGCACAGTAACAACAAAAGGTTATGGGTGTTTTTTAGGGAGATAGTGTGACTCATACTTTTCAGAAAAGTGTAGGATCACACCTTATTTGTCACCTTAGCTTCATGCATGAAACTGCATGTATGTGTAGAAATCAACTTAAGGCACTTTCAAACAGGAGAGCTCAAAGTTTTAGCAACCTTCTTTTCACAGAAATGCTGTTTCGGCGTCCACGAATTAAGGTTTATAATTACCAAGAAAGTTGAGCTCCAAATTCTTTTCTCTGTCTGGCAAATCATAATCTCCTCACCCTCAGTAAGTCTGCAAAGTTTACCTGTAAATATCTGAATAATTAGAGGAATGAAGCCTACTGTATATACTGAGTTTGAAGCTTGACTTCAGTTCAGAAAGAGAAATATTACTTCAAGTCTTTGAGTAGGCTCCTCTGTCTGTTTCTGGGTTCGAGTTATTAATTTATGACTTAGGGTCTCAACTTAATGAATTGTTATGTTACAGTTAAAAGGGTGTTTTGCCATGGGCATAACTTCACGCCCCGAAATGTTCCTCTTCTGCCAATAAACATAAACTGCTGTGTCACTGCAAACAGTGACAGGAGATGATCAAATTGACTTGCTTTGCTCTTTCTCCTGCAGCTACATGTGATGTCCATTCAAAAAGTAAACAAACAAGAATATGAACAGGTTTGATTGAGTTATCTGTGATTAGAACATGTGCCTTTAATTCTATGTCTTGGTGCTGCAGAGCTGCTGTAATTGCAGCTAGTGGAAAAACTCCCTTTGATTTTAATGGGAGCTACCACAATGCTGATGCTGTGCAAATCTCATCCTAGATGTTGTAATATGGTGATTGAAAATAATCTAAGCTCTGCAAATCCAATATGAGAGAGACTGCACTACATAAGACAGGCTTTCATGACACATGTTTACAATACCAATTACAAAGTATCAGTATTATATTTGCAGTCCATCATTATTTAGAAATCACATAGCAATTTCACATGGGTAGGAGGGGGCCCAGTGTCCACCTAATGATCTCAAACAGCATGAACAAGAGTAGATAAATAAGAATTATTAGCTTATTAATTACACATTTCTCAAAACACTAAGGAAACTCTACCAAATAAATGAAGACTATAAACTGTAACAGAAGGAAAGAGGAAATGATGAGTTTTAAGAAGAAATTTAAATTATTCACAGAAATCTCTGCTACTTGCAGAGAACACCAATTATGACTCTTTTGCGTGCACACAGCACATGTCTTCCTGTCCTGAAACAAAACAACAACCTGGATGAGAGGACAGAGTGTAGTCTCAGCACATACGCTAATGACACCAGGATGGGAAAATGGGTTGATTCCCCAGAAGGCTGTGTTCAGCAGGCTCTTCACTGGCTTGAGAGTTGGGCAGAGAGGAAACTCATGAAGGTTCAACAAGGACAAGGGCAGAGTCCTGCACCTGGAGAGGAACAAACCCATGCACGACTACAGGCTGGGGATTGACCTGCTGGAGAGCAGCTCTGCAGAGAGAGACTTGGGAGTCCTGGTTGACAATAAACTAAACATCAGCCAGCAATGTGGCTTCATGGCTAAGAAGGCCAATGGCATTCTGAGATGCATCAAGAGTGTGGCCAGCAGGTTAAGGGAGGTTCTGCTCCCCCTCTACTCTGCCCTGGTGAGGCCTCATTTGGAGTCCCGTGTCCAGTTCTGGGCTCAGGAAGATCAAGGAACTGCTGGAGACAGTCCAGCGCAGGGCCACCAAGATGATCAGGGGACTGGAGCATCTTTCCTATGAGGAAAAGCTTCAGGAACTGAAGCTGTTCAGCCTAGAGAAGAGAAGACTGAGGGGAGATCTCATTAATATTTACAATTTTCTAAATGGTGGGTGTCAAGATGTCGGGGCATCTCTTTTCTCTATTATCTAGTGACAGGACAAGGGGTAATGGAATGAAGCTGGAACACAAAAAGTCCCATTTAAAGATAAGAAAAAACTATTTGACTGTGGTGGTGAGGGAGCACTGGCACAAGCTGCCCAGGAAGAGTGTGGAAACTCCTTTTCTGGAGGTTTTCAAAACTCACCTGGACACGTTCCTGTGCAACCTGATCTATTTGGACAGCTTTGGCAGAGGGGTTAGACTAGATGATCTTTAGAGGTCCTTTCAAACCCCTACCATTGTATGTTTCTATGATTCTATGATCCAAAATAGGAAAGAGGAACAACACTATCTACCTGTTTTGGACTATAGCTTGCATGTTTACAACACTGGATTGCAAGAAAAATGTTTCCAACTTAATGATAGCACTGTTGAGTTATGACAGAAACTCAAAATAAAGCCAATCCTTGGGCCAGACTGGCAGGGACATCCAACTGTACCCTGGCTGCTTGACTGGATGTCTACACTCAGCTTCTTGCTATCCATCCCTCCACAGGTGGGAATGCAGGTTGAACTCTGGGCCCTTGCCTTAAGACGGCTGCAGTGACACTTAGCAATTAGGCAGTGTGCCTTACCACCTTGCCGTATATCAGAGGGAGCAGTGCTAAGCAGCAAGTCTGAAAAGCAATTCTGTAGATGCAGGTGCAAAGAACTGTCTCCTTGCCAGAAAAAGCAGGTGACCAGCAGTGACTCAGTGCTCATGCAACGGGTACTTGGCCCTGAGGCGCAAGACACAGTCTATCTGAGTAGAGAAATAGGCAAAGCCATGAAAACTGCCCTCATCTCAACCAGTTTGCTGATGCCTTCTAGCGAGGGCTCAGCTAGTAATTTTTTGTTGTTGTTGTTCAATAGCTGTACTGGAAGCCTCTGAAAATGCTGGTATGGGCAAGCATGTGCAGACAGATGCTGATCCTAAACAAAACTTTTAGTTTTACACTGAAAATATTTCTCCTCAATGGTTACTGTAAAAAGCAAGAGAATACTGTGCTTCATCCAAAACTTGCTTTGCTTATTTTTTAAATTTTAAAATACATAAATGAAGCTTGAAATAAAAATATTTGAAACTTAATAGCACAACCTTTTGTTCTGACAGCAGACAGATTGTGAGACACATCCCAAAGAGCTGAAGGGACACAGTGACAGGCCCTCCAGACTCCCTCAAAACAAGATACCCTCTTATGCCATTTGTTTTCCAGTGCCTAATTCCCCATGCCTTTATTCATGCTATTTGTAATAATGGCATTGCTACTGCAGCAATAACAATGGCAAAAGAGATGTAATCGGGCTTCTGCAGGAGTGAATTTTAATTTTAAGTAAAGTTAGGAGCATCTAAATAATGCTGAGCATGTGCTTTGTTTTTGTAGTATTAACACAACTGTCATTCTGGTTTCTCATAAATAGCCTAAGTGCTTGCTTTCTCAGAAATGTATCAAAGACTGTAAACTGAGACACTAGAGCAGTTAACTGTCAGTGCCCAAGCAAACAGTATCATTACAGTGTATATAAAAGTCTCCTAGAGGATAGGTTGGGCATAAAAATTCAGCTAAATCATTAGGAGTCGATGATTTAACTGAGAAAGCAATATAAGTCTCCAACCTGGCAACAAAAAGACATAAACTGAGTTGGAGGAATTATTTAATGACTAGCAGTCCAATAAGAGAGGTATTTCATTGCACTGTAAGATACTTGACATCATAGGAAAAGTGCAATTTATTAAATATGAGTTGTTAGGACCTTTTTTCTACCCCTGCAGCTAATTCCTGTCACATCAGTGACTCTGATTCTTTAAAAATCCTGAGACAAACAAGCATGCAAGAGTCAGAGGAGGCCAACAGCTCTGGGTATTGAGCCTCCCTGGTATCAGACAGAGCAGGTAGCTTTGGTGCCTGCATCTACTGTGCGTAGTTTTGCACATGTGGGAAGCAAACTCTTTGCTCTCTATACAGCCTGAGGATGTATGGGATACCAGTCTCAGATGCCAGAAGGCTGTGTTCACATCCCTAGTGTGCCTGGGCTGAAAAATTTTGCCTTGACTCATGCAGATCAGAATCCAATGCCTCGTTTATCTGCATCCCAGAACACGTCCCCCAGCTTCCTAAGGTGGTTTATAGCAAGATTCTATCACACACATAACTCAGCAAGCTGGACTCTGGGTTGATGCCATACAGATATGCAGTCTGTGCTGTCATATCTTTTCTTCTGGGCTCCAGAAGACACAAAGTTTCCTTCCTCAGCTTACCTAATCCACAGAGAAAACTGCCTCTGCTGAAGAGATGGGAGATGTGAAGGACATGCAGGCTATATCTAGGGCATCACATTTGGCTTGTTTAACGAAAACAATGAAACCTATTTTTTTCTTAAACAGCTGCAGAAATTAGACTCGTAGCCATTTTTCACTGGCTTTCAAGGAGAATGTAAGCCCAAACATCACTACAAGCCTTTGAGAATGCCACTCTAGAAGTAAATAGGTATAGATATGATGTACACAAAAATATACACTGCGGGGGGTTCTACGTATCCATATATTTATGATCAGCAGGTGGTCATCTTTTAAGTTTCTGTTATTTTCTCTTTGGTCCAGAAGTGCAAAGCAAAGGACACAGATCCAGTGGCAGGAGTTCCTGCATGGTAAGACAGTGGAGAACTCCTTTGCTACTCACACCACAGTGTGAAAGAAGCAGACCAAAAGGAATAGGATTGTGTTCTGTCGTGAGAGACAAATTTGGCTATAAATGACACACTGGAGCCCTTGGAGCTTACAAGATCTCCACAGTGATTTCTTACTGTCAGTGATGACATTAGACATCTCCTTCTTACACCAGGTCATTCTCTGTATGTACCTTCATGACTTATCACAGTGTGACACGCATTGAGATAAACATTATCAGTGTCAGTGAGAAGTTTTTAAAATGGCCAGCATTGGTGCACTGAGTCCCATTGAAGTTGGCTGGAATTTCAGAATCAGCTTTTCACTGAGATAGGTCAATGAAGATTGGGAAAATGCTTCTCAGGGAGGAAACCTCAGACACAAGATTGTCAGACTGCAATGAAGTAGAGTACAGTCACTTCTGAGATATGGATTTCTTTTTGCCCTATTCTCATCAGGGACAATTCTTGAGAGAAAGTAAAATACTGCTTAAAAAACTTAATGGCAAAACCTTAACCAATTCTCTCAGCAAAAACTATTTAGTTCAAACTCTTTTAGCCATGCAAACATTTAATGAATTCTGCAAAATATTAATTTCTGTCATGTCAAGGACAGCACATGCAGTTTTGGTAACTGAATTATGGTTTAGATTCACAGAAATCTGTATTGAAAGGGGAAACATGTGAGCACTAGAAACACCAATAACATGCGTAAGTATACAGAGCATAAATTTATTTATCAAAACACTACCAGCAATAAGCATGTGGCAAATATACATCTTGGAAATTTGGATAGAAACATGTCTGTTGTTCATGAGAGGTATGGCACTGACAATAACAGTTGGAAAACCAAAATGTCACTGCTGCCTCAGTAAGATATGTATTACTATTATCACATATTAGGATTAAGTTAGAATTCCAAAATTCCCAGTCAGGAGTGGGCCATACTGTAGCAGATCGTGTTAAAACACAGAATTAAACATAATGCTAGTAAAGACTTTACAATGATTTACCACTATTTTTCTCTGCACTGCAAGGTTCACAGGTTTCTTAGGTTTGCATAACCTAGAGAAAAAAGTAAATTGACTCAGTACCTAACTAGAATCAAAATATCTCTGCTTAGCAGTTGTTTCCTATGGACCTGGTCTATAATATTATACATTAATTTCTTCCTAAAACACCACTAAATGGGACTTACACTCTATCTCTGAAGGGTCTAATGGAAATGTCTTCAAAATAATAGGAAATCTCACAAGTATAAGACATGCCCTGGGAAGATGACACTTCCAGATCTTAGGTACCAGTCAAAACAGCTAATGCTTTAGTTCTTCCTTACCAAATCTGTCTCTGTTTTTATAGTCTGACATTATCATCAAATAATGATTAAGCTTGAGTGAAAGGAAAAAACTTTCCCATCTCTGTCTGCTGGATGCAGTTACTAAGTACAGGGATATTCCAGATTTCGAAAGATCTTTTTTTTTTATTTAACAAAGACAAATGGATCGATTTTCACAAATGTATATATAGAGATAGATATGGAGGTGCCTTGCATAAAACTATTTCAGCTGCTCCAGACAGAACACAGTGCTATGTGGGCAGGCTGTGCTATGACAGTGAACTCCGTCGCCTCTATAGTACAATGCACCTCTCTACCTGACCTAAGCAAGAATTAGTTCCAGTACAGTAGGTTTTGCTGCCTTCCTGCTGCTTTGTGCTATATTATTTAGTATAATATATTGGGAAACTCAGTTGGCTTTCACTATTCTCCTTTAGTGTTTGTCAGAGTTTCCTAACAAATGTTCTTTCCTGCCTGTGTATGTCCTGAACTTTTCTCTCCTTTCATTAATTTATTTATTTTTTTTACAGGGGGAGAGCTTTGGGGAAGCTCATATTCTTCTGCTTTAGAAAAAGTGAGTAGAAAAATCAAAACATTATTGATGTAGTTAATTCCTTCAGTGTAGCTGTAACAGCTATCAAATATTTGCAATTCTGATAACAAATTGATTGTTTTTGCTGTAAGAAAACATCAAGCCTTGCTGGAGTGAGATTGTCGTTCCTGTTGCTGCTGCTGCTGCTACATATTGATGCAGCATTTCCGATTTTTATTAACAAGAAGGAAAGACAGGCTTGGAGCTTTCCAAGTGACCAGACTGAAAGCAGAATATGCAAACCATTTTTAGTATAACTGTACCTAGAGATGCCAGTACAAATAGGGGTGTCATTATGCCAGAGGTTTGCTAACACAGTGGGAGAGCACTCAGACAATCACAGAATGGTAGGGGTTGGGAGGGACCTCTAGAGATCATCTAGTCCAATCCCCTGATAAAGCAGGTCCCACCTGGATCAGGTCACACAAGGACGTTTCCAGGTAGGTTTTGAAAACCTCTAGAAAAGGAGAATCCTCATCCTCCCTGGGCAGCCTGTGCCAGGACTCCCTCACCCTCACAGGAAAGTAGTTTTTCCTTGTGTTATATGGAACTTCTTGTGTTTCAGCTGATATCCATTACCCCTTGTCCTATCACTGACCACCACAGAAAAAAATGTGGATCCTCATCTTGACATACACCTTTCAAAGAATTAGTGAGATCCTCTTTCATGTCATCTTGATACAGAAGGGGTAGAAAAAGACATAGAGATGTATATGCTGGGCCACAGAGCCACAGCATGATAGGCCAGAAGCTGGTGTGCACTGCTGTTCTACAAATAAAGGTGTCTGTTTTCGAAGATACCTCAATCAGCTGGGAATCTGTCTCCTGCTTGCAAAATGACATTAACTATCACCTCACTGAAAAGCTATACTTTTAGCAGCACAGGAAAATGCAAATAATGAAGGCAAGGAGGAGGAAATTCAAGAAAATTTTTCCTCCACTCAAAGATAGCTTAGAGGAAGGAGAAGCATCCAATGTCAGCAAACAGCCCTTAGGGCAAGACAGTGGCTGTTGCCCTACAATTCCCCATAGACACGGAGATTTGCCAGAGCACCTGCAGCACTCAGGGCACCTTTCCTTTGACAGCACAAGGACATGAATTATAATCCTTCGAGCTGGCCTGCACTGTGGATTCCTGGAAGTATCAAAATACTTTGGTGATCTTTTGGGTTTTTTAACACAAACAGCATAAAGCAACTAGATCAAGAACAAGAGATCCAAGCAGCTAATGCAAGTGAGAGAGTTAAAGCTCTATAGCATCTGTATCTTACAATGGATGGGGGCCATTTCCACCTATGACAAACCATAAGCCACTGCACTAGCGGTTTGACTTAGTAACAGTTTCACTCACATTATGTTATAATGTTCATGTGAACTTGAAATGACAGCACAAGTATCTTCCCTTCCACAGTCTGTGAAACCTATTCTATTATCGACTCATGCTTTTCACCATAAGATTAATCCAGGACAACCACTTTGCAATCAAAGAAATAAGCCAAAAAAACCTAAATACCCAATATACTTACAAAAGAAAAAAAAATGAACTGCATGTATGCTGTATCTAACCTTGCGATGATGTCTATAGTCTTCTACTGGTGACAGAGTTCTTTGACCAAATCCAACAAGAGTATACACTATACCCAGCTTCCTGACACCCTCCGTAATCAAATCACTTTAACTCTCAGTCTAAATATTTCTCTCCATACTTGCACAAATCATAATCTATTTGCCCTGCTGGAATTTAAACATGTCATGTGGGCAAAGATAAGTTAAAAATATAACTGAAATTGTGTGACAGGAAGCATCATAACTGCAACTGAGTAAAGAGGTCATCTCATGTTTTCCCATTCACATTTACCACAAGTTTCTCATGCCTGTCAGTCTTGTTCCAATTAAAACAGCTTTCATGCCAGTCCCCTTGCATTCACAAACGAATCTTTCAAATACTCGAATATCTCCCTAATGCCAGCAGCGTAGTTAGGCACTTCTCCTCTGCGGAATTTTCCATAAGCTCTGACACAACCAACAGCCGTGGTAACACAGACAAAAAAACCCACAAGACAGGTCTTTTTCAAGTTGTTTTGGGATTAAATGAAGGAACAGATAGATTAATAACCTTTTAGATAGTTTATGGAAAAACAGAACAGGAAATGCCCCACCAGGGAAGATTAACCATGTTATGTCCAGATTATACAGCTGATTGCAGAGGAGAAATGAATTGTGCTGGCACATGTGCTGGGAACATTTCTCCTGTCTTGGCTTCTGCAACCAGATTTAGGCAACTCCTAAAAATACTTCTGCAGGTTTCTACAGAGTTGAATCTACAGGTCTGAGTACAAGGTAAGTGCCAGAAAAGAGTTCTTGAAAACAAAAAGAAAATTCAATTACCAACTTGAAATTATCTTCTGGAACAGTTTATACAGTAGAAACAATAAGGGTATGGTCCTTAAGAAAATAGAGCTGATCACATGGAAATAAGGAGATATGGGACCTCATCAGGAACTAAATTCAATAAAGGACTTTGTTACCACAATTTATTCAGCACTAGTACCTGGAAAATACATGAGAAATCTTGTCCCAGATGTGAGCCTAGATATTCCTATATCCATAAATCAGACTGTAAGTTCTGAAACCACCAAATAGGTTGAACAATGTCACATTCCAAGGACTTCTACATTTTCTACTAACAGCAGATATTTCATAAATATATGAGAAAGTTTAGCCCTACGCATAGAGCTTATAAACTGCAAGGACAAAGAGCAGAAGAGGAAAATACATCTTGTACCTTTGATTCAGTTCACAATTCACTGGGCTATTTTTGTCTTGAAGTATATTTAAAAATCTCAGCCTCAATCTGTACTGTAAATATTCATGACAGATCAAAATCAAAGACTTCCAGGTAACCTTTAGGAACAACATATAGGCAAAACAATGAAATGTAAACAAGTGACAGGACATCAAAAGCACATGTGACACAAGTCTAAGAAGGGATGGATAGTTTGAACATATTATTTTTCTCCCTAAAAACTAAAAATGAAATAGAACATTTGTGATAAGCAACTGAGCAACCATGAAATTGTTACTTACTTAACAAAAAGGGCAGCTAAATGGCATAAATTTAGGTTGCCAAGAGACGAATATATTGCACTTGTCATGTTTTAGAGGGAGCAATTAGTTTTTAGATTGGCTGAAATCTTATTCTCCTGGAGGCTGAGAAAACAAAAATAGCAAGTTATCACCCAAAACATAGCATTTACAAGTTAGACAGTAGCTTGACTAGAATGGCTAAATGATAGGAAATTGCAAACACAATCCAGAGAAGAGCAGGCTTGTTTGGTACACAGAAATTCTGAACACCCTGAAACTTGAAACTCAAAGCATGCCACATGCATATACCAGACATGAAAGCAGCAACAAAACAATCAATGGAGATCTTGGGAAAGAAATCTGAAAACACTAGGGTCTGGGCTGGTTATTTTTCAGTTGCCTTAAGCTTTCAAGTTACTGACAAATTGTAATCACTTGATTAAATTAGATTAGGTGTTACAGCTAGTTTGGAGAATACAATCATATTATTCTGTCACAAGCATGAGTTCTTACCAGCAGCCAGAGGACCCACATTGAAGGAATCTTGCTTTGCTGGAGTCAGGGAGGTGCTAGAAAGTGGCAACAGAGACCATATTTTAGACATTGGTACACCAGAGCAGAAGACAGACCCAGCACCACATCTAGTGCGAGTCTCCCATCTTACCACTGAATCTGCTAGCGTAATTTCAACTGGTCCAAAGTCATGGGTGCTGATTCTCTGGGAACAGCTTTTTCCTCATAGAATCATAGAATTGTAGGGTTTGGAAGGGACCCTTAGACATCATCTAGTCTAACTACCATGCAGAAGCAGGTTCTCCTAGATCAGGTCGCACAGGAACGTGTCCAAGCGGGTCTTGAAGACCTCCAAGGAAAGAGACTCCATCATCCCTCTGGGCAGCCTTGTTCTAGTGCTCCCTCACCCTCACGGTAAAACAGTTTTGTCTTATATTTAAATTGAACTTTATATGTTCCAGTTTCATCCCATTACCCCTTGTCCTGTTGCTAGATACCATCAAAAATAGGGATGTCCCAACCTCCTGACACACACTATTTAGATATTTGTAAATATTACATCCCCCTTCCATCTCCTCTTCTCTAGACTACACAGCCCCAGTTCCCACAGCCTTTCCTCATAAGGAAGATGCTCCAGTCCCCTGATCATCTTGGTGGTCCTGCACTGGACTCTCTCCAGAAGTTCCCTCTCCCTCTTGAGCTGGGGAGCTCAAGATACTGTTTCAATTTAAATAATTCAAAGCATAAAATTAAAAACATTTGAGAAAAGCAGAAGATCCCTAGGATCTTGTAATTGACTAGCAAAATGAATTTTCCTGTTCCCACTAATCTCAACCTCAAAACAAACATTGAGTAGCTAAAAGAGTATTGGATAGGAAGGAAGGTGTCTACAAATTCTTCCTGATTTTGATTATTGTCCAGATAAGGATTCTTTTCTAAAGATCCAAGATCCTCAATTAATTGCTTTTGATTCACCAACACTTCAGTGACGGACAGACACTTTGAATTTAAGAAATCAACACTTTGCAGCAAAACTTTTTGCTGGGGAGATTCTGCACGCCCTGAACCACACAGATTTTTGTGAGCAAATTTTGCAAAATGGCTCTTCAATGCTGATCAGAGAAAATCAGTCAGCAGATATCTCTTACTGAGACCAGTAATGGAAATGCTATCAAAATCCTTTCCCCAAGCTTCAGCCACAGCAGAGAGGCCAAGAGCTAAATAACCATCCCACAACCTTCTTTCACAGATTGCTGCATAGTACAGCAGTTGTGCTGTCCTCACTTGCCCAATCCACCTTGTCTCTGTGGTTTCTCTGAATGCAGGGCTTGAACCTGTTCCACAGTTTACTCTGGAAAGAGGACATTTTTTTTATAATGCTGTAAAGTTAACGGCTGTCAGCTTTGTATTAATTTTATGTCTACATATCTATCATCTACAGTGCACTTCTCTCAATTAAAACAATTGCTGACCTCAATAATGCAAATAGATTGTCAAGGGAAGCATGGCTCAAGCAGTGGTCTCAGTCAGCCTTGGCAAGATGTACTTCATATATACATGTACCCATGTACATATGTACCCATGAAGGGGTAGAAAAAATATTGACATAAAAGCCCAAGTTGTCTCTTTTAAGCACCATTCCAAAGTAGCACGATGAGATGCCTGAGAGATATAGTGATTAGATTATTACTAGAGAATATGGTATTGGTTTGGGAAGCTTTACAGACATTATTATTTCTTTTATGACAGCAGTTAAAGAGTCCAAATAATGCACTGTAAGATCTGAGATGGTGCTTATACAAAGAGAAGGAAGAAGAAAAAAATCCCTTCCCAGGGAGTTTACATTCTAAATTACACTCAGGTACACTAATTATTAGTTTTCTTGATATTTAATCAATCACTGAACATTTTAAATGCTTGACAGAAACGAAATATATGTCTTTGATTTATGTATGAGTAGGTTTCTACCAGCAAAAACTTAAAACTCTGTAAACAAATTATCATTCCCATTACCTCATCCTGAGTGACTCTCTGGGATGATAAAGCCCATCTTATTTGGACTTACTGCTGAGAAATAGAGTTCTAAGGCATAAAGTTCTCCAGATGGATGCTTTTTAGGTATTAGTTGAATAACAGAGATTTAATCCACGCAAAAGTCAGTATACCTAAATACATGATGAACATAAAAAACTCATTGCTAATCCAAAGTGACAGGTACTAATAGGGTACTTAGTGGATTAATAGCTAGAATGCTATGTTGCTAGGACCATGCTGTTTATTTCAGTCGTATGCCTGAACGGATGTAGAAAACAAACTCAATCCCTTAGGTATATTTAATTCAAGTGGACAAAAATGCATGATTGTACATCTAAGCAGGCAATCAAACCTTAAGATGCCATATTCCTTCAAGCTCTTGAGAAAAAAGTCATAAACCAATTTTGGAAGAACTTTCAAATGGCTCCATGTGGCATGTTTTTTTTCTGTTTTTGTTGCACTGCCTTTTGGCAAAGTGAATTTTTCAGCTTTACAGCACCGTCTCTCCAGGTCCTAAATAATACCATGCACAGGTGGCATGGAGGATAACCACAGTAAATCATAGAAAGGGTTATGAGTCTCTGAAGAACTGTTATTAAAGATAGTCACATCATAAAACAATAGGCTAGAAGGATGAAACTGTCACTTGTTACCCATTTCAGTTGGGGCCTTTCATGTCTGCAGTCTTTCTTTCTGCAGAGGGATCAATCGTATTTAGCCAGAGGCCCAACCCACTGGAAAAAAACAAAACAAAACAAGAAGATAGACAAAAATGTGTGAAAAAACTCTGTCTTACTAAGTCTTTCTGTGTTTTGAGGTGCTACAAACTCAAAACAACAAAAACCCAACAAATAATTCACTTTAGTTTCTTGAAAGTGTCATTGCAATTTTTTTTTGTTCTCAAAGGATATTTTTCATTCTAAGAAACTTTGTCCTTCAAATCAAATTAGTGGTCTTTCCATGCAGTGAGAATTTCTGTTTCAGCACATTCTAAGCAGTACTAATGCAGTAATAGCAAAGGATGCACAGAAGACAAAAACAAAGAAATTCATGGTAATACCAATAAGAACCAATAAACTCTGCCCTCAGAAGCTATAATTATAAGCAGAAGCAACATTCATAGCAACACACCAAAAATTCGTGTATCTCAGTTTTCTATGTCCAGCAGTAGTGAGCAGAAAGAAGATACAGTGAAGGGAACTAGCAAGAGCACAAACATACAGTGGTCCTTTTGCTATTTACCTTTCCATGTTCTAGCAATTAGCCAGTTATGGACTTCCAGATCCAAAGGCTATGCCTGTGTCTTCAAGTTCTCAATAGATTTTTCTATCATTAATTCATTTAATCATTTAAAATGTTTTACTTTGCACTGAAGAAAATGAAATGTAAGTAGTAAAGGCCACATCTGGCTTGCTTCTACTTCTATGAACCTTTACTTATGGTAACCACTTTTGCAAGTATTGTGTGCTGCCAATGCATCTTTTTAAATTGTAAAATCATTTAGGTTGGAAAACACCCTTAAGACCATTGAGTCCAAATGAATATGCTTAGGTGGACCTCATAAAATATTCTGGAGTGGCACAATTTGACAAAGCTACACAAGATGCTTGCTAAATATGGACAAGGTATATTTGAATTGCAAAGGGTCTTGTTGAAGGTTTACAGTAAATTGAGGGATTAATATTTTTTTATTTCTTAGGTTGTTGCACTAACTACCAAATCATGTCTCCTTTTCATCCATAACTGAAAAGCAAAATACAGAAACACAAATCAAAGCAGGAGAACACCATCATGCTGTCATGAAAAGGAGCCTAAAATGAAAATCTTTTGACTTCTGTCATTAGAAGCAAAACAACAGAAAGAAGCAAGGAACAATTAAGGTGTCAAGTATGCTGCTTTCCTGGGCTTGAATTCCTCTGGACAGGTTTTTGGTTATTTTTAAACTAGACACTGCATACACTAAGAATCAGTATCTACCAACTCCATAATACAGAAGCAAACAGATCTCTCTGCTCACATTAAGAACACTGAGAAGGTAAACAAATGGGTAGAAAATGTTTTAAAGCATTGTCATCAGAGTTCAGGTACAAACAAATGGAAAGAATCCTAGATGAGAAAATAGAGGAATTTCTAGCTATACTGAGGCATAGTGATACAAAGGTATTATAAGACACATCTGAGTTTTCTGTCAGCAGAAGATAGCATACCAGAAAACGAAAGCAAAGCTATTCAGGAAAGCTTTTTTTATCAGCTGGCCATTTGGCTGACAGGAAATAACAAAAATTGCTATTGAAAAGAAAATTAAACCATCAAAAACCTCAATGACAGAGAAGCTCTTTGAGTATGAGGGAAAACCATCTATTATTACACATATATATAGCAGATACAATATCTTAATCATCATTCCAGAAGAAAATAAAATTTCATCAATTTGTGTGCCAAGATGGAGGAGGCGAAACACATACACACACATACATGCTGTTAAGCAGGTTTAGTAGAATTATAACCAAGTACTTCTGAAAATTAGGACTAAGGACTCTGGAAGCTAATTCTACTAACTACTAGGTGCAAAATCCCATCTCTGCAATGGATTTCAATCTCTTTGTGCCTTGAGCATTTCTCTCTACAATGAAGACACTCATTGTCTAACCCAGTGCCCAGTGTCAAAAGCCAAGCTGTTGAAAGGCCCATTTCCTTGACTTTGAAAGCTAAATATGGCTGTTTTTTTAAGAAGTTAGGCACTTCCAGCAGTCAAAACAAGAGCCCCCAGAACACAATTGGTTTACAGAATGTATTCATTGGAAATTTCCAGGTGAAACTATTCAAATTCCAATCACACACTTGAAAATTTGTGATTTTCTGCTGCCCCATGTTCCGGTGCAAACCACTGTATTAATTGAACGCAAACCCCCTAATTTTGTAATTTATGATTAATAAACAAAATCATCATAGTCTGGTAAAGATTTTCAGAGAAAATCTTCTACAATACTACATATGAATCCCTTCGAAGCTTCTTGTTTTCCACAGACTAGGATACAGTTCTTACAACGTTCCTGAAGCACATTTTGCAAATATCAGTGAGTAAAAATACATTTTGGAAGTTGCTGATGGGTCACATCACCCTCTGCTGAAGTTTCAACAGGTACAAGCAGGCAAACAGGAAGGGGTGTGTGCAAGCACAGTACACTCCAACAAATACATAAATCCATAAAATGAGAGCAAGTTTTGTCAAAACTAAGGTAGCCCATTTCTTGAATCACGCTTTCTAGAGCTCGGAATGTGAATAAATCTAATCCACTGCTAATCAACCTACAGGCATTTGTCACAAAAGATTTGAAAGGAAAAAATCTAGTTTGAACGGGCATCTATTTTTGCAAATATAATTTTACTGCAGCTGATTTTTGCAAGACTTCCTACTGCTTACCCTTCCTCCCTAAATGATTCGTAAAAGAAGAGATATTCCTTTGCCTGCCTCACTGATGCACCACCTTTAATTTATATAAACCTGCAAGGAATAAATACATCCCCTTTGCTAGAACATCAAACTCACCCTCTCCCTCACAAAAAGCTATTTGGTGAAGTGACACAGCATCAGTTGTACCATTGCACCATCTCAGAAAGGAAATCAGCAGGTACAGCTGTTCCTCAATGATAATCTACTCACACAAAGATTACACGCTAATTAGGAAGAGCTGCATAGGTTTCGAAAGAAACTTTGTCAAAACTGTGAATTAAACACAGCCTGAGTTTATTATGATTTTCACAAAACTAAAGCAAATTGGTTTCATCAGCTTTTTTTACCCTTTTTCGTTTTTCTGGCATGAGTTCTGGCCAGGGATGGAAACAAAAGCAGCGAAAATGCCATAAAGGGGCAAAATGCTCTTCTTGCTGAATTTTATAATACACAAGTGTTCATTATCCCAATCACTTGCATTCTCTGAATGAACAGTCTTTACCAGGCCATACCAACTTCCTCTCTAATTTATCTCAATTTAGGGAAAGCTCAGAGACACAGCACCAAACTACGTAGCCAAGGCTCTCTTCAAAGTGTTTTAAATGCAGGGACAAGGAAGGCAATTGTTCTAATGCTTTCCGGTTGCTTTTAGAAGTAATTTAAAAGCATTGAACAGTATCTATTACCAATTCCCACAGGGAAGAGGAAAGCACTGGAGCTACAGCCCTAATTTCCCCTCTTTTGGGAAGGCAGCAGCTGTTGCAAGAGTGATTAGGTATCTCTCACCCTAAGGGAGTTCAGCAATGCTAACACCTCTCATATGTGAAAGAGTGGTGAAACAATCTGCATAGAAAACTGAGAGACTGAGGTAGTATCTTTGCAGTTCATGGCTGTAGTGATAGAGAATTTATGAGCTCTGCCGCCTTGAGTAACATCATTAAATTTCACTCACTGAACCTGTAACTTACTAGTGAACCAAGAAATACGTTATTGGAAAAACCCTTGACCTCAATTTGAGATGTTCTTCCAATGGAGAATCTTTTATCATCCTTTCACAAGTCCTTATGTTGCTGAAAACCTTCAATCCTCAAACTTGCTCCATTTACCTAATCTAGATTTCTCCAATACGAATTCCCACACTCTCCCTGGATTCTGGCAGATGTGTGCATTGCCAGAGTTTTCCTGTTTCTTCTCCAAAGCACGATTCCAGTCTGCAACACTTTCAGAGGCACCATCTAGCCATGATCATGGCTCTGCCGGCTGAACATGATACTACTCTCTTCTGCTCTGTCTGAAAAAGCTGGTAATTGACCAGAAACTAGATTGACGCAAAACACACTGAATTCCAGCATATGGAAATAGCAAACATTAATGAGATCAGAATAGCTTAAATGCTCCTTTACCAGACTCTAAATTTATCGTTTGATTTATTACACTCAATTTGTTGAGGAAAAAATCAGTTGCTGAGTGTTTAATGAATCTTGGATTGTCTATTGTGATTATCTGCTATTTCCTTTCATTGTTGTCTGTTAAAATGCATTTGAATTGTCTTCAAAATTAAATATCTGTAACAAAATATCTCCTTATTAAAGAAAAAAACAAACCCGAAACAACATCCTAAAAACAAAACTCAGGTTCTTAACAGTCACCGTAAAACATTTGGAAATCACAGATATATGAATCCCATAGTGGGACCTGAAGTTTAAGGATCATAAGGCACATGTTCAAGTATCTAGCTTCCCATCAGAATGTATACATGACAGAGCATAAGAAATCTTAATGGTCATATTCCAAAGTTCAATGCAACTACCTCCTTTACTGTTAAAGGGAAGGAGCTGTAGGATCTCCAGGTGTTTTCATTAATGAGATCCACTTGTTTAGTTATTCACAGTGAAATCCAAGAGCACTTGTTTCCTGGTTTAGACGTTTTATGTGTGGAAGAAATTAAAAAAAGAATCTTTTCCAAAAAGAAAAAAAAAATGGTGACATCATGATCATTCTTTGTATGTGGTAAAGGACCGATATCATGATCACATTTCCTAAACAATTTTCCTGTTCTGTGGTCCTGAATTTTTCAGGATTTTTCAAGAACTGAAACACATTTATAAATCTCTGCTGAGTTCTAGGCTCATCCACAGAAAATCAGAAATGTCCCACTGGCTAAAAATCAGAATTTTTTTGTTTGTTTTAGGAAACATTTTACATTCCTAACAACAACCTTATGCACACTGTCTGCAAGTCGAACAGCAATACTGTGAATTTAAATAGTCCTTGAAGTGATTATTATTTTTTATTTAATTGCTGTTCCACAGATGAAAATCTTACCAAGGTCACCTTGGTTAAATTATACATGTGACTGACATGAAAAACAGAAACAACTAACTACAATAACTCAAAAAATATGAGTAACAGCTCTGACTACTTGAGACACTTAACAGAGCCACAGGCTTTGGTATCTCAGAAGGCAGAAAAACAATATACTCTGAAGGGAGAGACTCAACACAATAGAAAATGGCAGGTGATGTGAACTTCATTATAGAATCTGTTAATTTGGATGCAACACAGTCAATAAGATTTAAACTAATGAAACTGTCCTTCAAAATATCAGTCTGTAACTCTAGTAAGGTCTGTATATAATTTTCTAAGCTGTCTTAATGTTTACAGTTTGATTCATTCTAAAGTTCTATATCATCTTTCTATTTCCCCTTCTATAAGACTATGCCACACAGAAAGAAAAGATCAAAACCCCAGAATAACAATGCAAACACTAATTGAACGCTTTTGTTTTTTTCTCTGCTCTGTGGCTGCATTTCCTTGGATTACTGGCAACAAGATGTTTGCGAGCACAAACAGAAAACTAACATGTTACTCCTGCAAAGAAAAATAGCTGGGTTTTGCTACTATTTTAAACTATATACAAAACAACACTGTTCATTAAAAAGAAATTCCTTAACAGCTGAAGACTTAAAGGGTGCAGAGAGCAAAAGTAATGTGCCCTCTTAGCACAGATGTTGAGCAGAACGTCTGGAACTGCATAATGTGCATGTGGAAACCTGCATTTGTGTTTCAGAGGACAGGACTGAAATTTGGGCTCAGGGCCTGCCTGAATCTTACAATAGAATAGTTTTAGACATCCAGGATGCACATGGCTCTCCCCTTAAACACTCTTTGAAGTCAGTGTATGTCTTTGCTCTTAATTTTAACAGACAGTGGATAAGGCTGTGAGGTGTGTCTATATGTAAATAGTAAAAGGACTTTTGTGATAAGAATAGAACTTGAAATCTATTTTTTGATGGACAGAAGCATTTTAACCATTTGATAGTACAAACATTATCCCATAGATTTACACTATATCCCATTTTCCACTGAGATTATGGTGTAATTATTACTATGAGGAAAATATAGTCCCATCACTGATGTGGAATGGTGTCCAAGTGGCTGTTAGTATGACTCTTTCACTGACAAGAGAATCAGGAAGAAGATAATTTCTTGGAACTCACATACTATATATCGGACAGGAGCATATAAAACATGCATGTTACTACAAAGAATGTTTTGCTGTGTGCCATTGTTTGAAAAGAGTTAGCTTAATTCTGATCTAACTTCCTGCTTCACCATTCAAGTTCATCACTGATTTGACCACAAATCAAGATAGAAGCACACTTATCTTTTAACTAAGAGCAAAGACTTCCCTGTTTAAGAAGTCCTACAGCTCCAGGCCAAATGTGTCTTGCTCACAACACATATATTCAGTTTGCATATCTTATTTGCTCATCTTATTCTCTGCTGGTTTGACCCTTATTGCTCTCTGGGGACACCCAATGTACTTCCAAAAGAAAACAAGTCTCCATGAGAGGCAGCATCAGTTCTGGGTTTCTAGGTCACTGAGAAAGAATTTGAATCTACCTGAATCATATGTCCAATGAATTTTGTAACGATTTGAGCAAAACCTTCATTTTCATTCCTCTTCTTCAGTTATTTACAATCAAAACAATAAACAAGCAAAACATCATTAGTTTGGTCTCACTGAAAAAAACAGAGAGAAGAAGAAAGGGAATGCGAAGCCCAATTCTATGGTAAGACTGAGCACGTTTCTACCTCTAATTTCTAAACAGTAACTGAAAGCAAAGGACGTGTATTTGGTGACATTCAGAAGATAATAGTATTCAGCTTCACAAACCAGACAGCTTTGCAGCCTACCATTCAAAGCCTGTTGAAGCCAACAGGATCTAGCTGTATTACTGGAAGATGTTCAAACCTCACATGAGATTAGGTTTACTTGTTTTGCAGTTCCATATTTTCTTATTTTTGCCAAACAGGCAGAAACTTCTCTGATCCATGGAGCAGGCATGGCCTATAAAGGTAGGTTGTTCTCTTTTCACAAGGAACAAGTGATAGGATGAGAGGAAGCAGCCTCAAGTTGTACCAGGGAAGGTTTAGATTGGACATGAGGAAAAATTTCTTTAGTCACCATCTGTGAAGGTATTTAAAAGACATGTAGATGTGGCACTTAGGGATTTGATTAAGAAGTGGACTTGTCAGTGTTAGTTTTATGGTTAGACTCAATGATATTAAGGTTCTTTTCCAACTTAAATGATTCTGTGATTCTATAACAAAAGATTGAGTCAATTGCCTGACAATCCTTATTTCAACGAGCTCTTTCATGGCTTAGACACTCTTCTGCAGGAACTCTGCTAGTTAAAGGTAGTTTTCACCCATGGGGAGCACCCTGAAGTTGACATTGCTCATTATGCTGCTGTTCATAGGCATGGCCAGCACATTGTCTCAGGCTGACTTCTGCCTGTGAAGCTTAGCTCCAGCCTCCTAAGGCGTATTGTGCTTCCATCCAGGATTTTGCAGTCTCTGCTCTGGAAGGTAAGACTCAGTGACACTTATCTATGCTACTAAAAAGAGGAATAGTACAGCTATTAACAGAATCATAGAATGATAGGGTAGGAATGGTTTCAGCATTTATTTGTCCAGGACAATTTGGACTATCCCAAATAGTATTAGGACACAACTAGCATATTATCATGACCTGATGCCATTTGGTAGATTTAGATTTGCTAAATCCTCAGAGAGGGGGATTTAGCAACCTGTTAACAGAGCTGTGAGACTCTGCTTTAACCTTATGCCTGGGGAATATACATTGGACTGGTTTATTTAATAACAGGGAGAACAAACTGGCATAGTCAGCTATTAAAAGTTTTAACCCCAAAGCTTGAAGTTGGAGCAAAAGCATGTCTGAAGTCAGTCTGGCTGCAGCTACTTACAGTTCTGCAGTGACTTCAGCCTTGTGGACCTAGCCATGCATAGATGGTGCCATGTAAGCAGGGTTTGTGACATTGCACCCTAGTCTGCTATACACTGACAAGAATCTCCCTGCACAGACATACAGCTTCCTCATGCACTGCATCTTTGTGCAGATTCAGGCAGCAATCCTGGGAGGAAGCTGTGTCCTC
>WBNH01008573.1:0-46094 GCA_013401255.1 Urocolius indicus
CAGGGTCAAACTACCACAACAAATTCAGTAGATCTCTGCTAGAAGAAGTTATGACTAGAACTTACATTTTGTCATAATAAAAATAATGCTAAAGTTATAGAAAAAAACCCATAAGCCAAGTAATATTCTGACAGAAAACGTGGCAAAGTTACAAGGTATATTAAAACATCCTTAATTTAGAAGAAGAATCTTTTCAAAATATTGTACAAATACATACTATATATTATTAAACAATTCAAATGGATTTCCGACTTGCATTATAGTTCATGTTTATAAACAACATCTTTGAGCCAGCAATGTGCCCTCGTGACCAAGAAGGCCGATAGGAAGCATCAAGAAGAATGTTGCCAGCAGGTCATGGGAGGTTCATCTACCCCTCTCCTCTGCCCCAGTGAGGCCTCATCTGGAGTCTTGTGTCCAGTTCTGGGCTCCTCAGCTCAAGAGGGTCAGAGAATCCAGCACAGGGCCACCAAGATGATCAGAGGACTGGAGAATCTTCCTTATGAGGAAAGGCTGAGGGAACTGGGGCTGTTTAGGCTAGAGAAGAGGGGACTGAAGGGGGATCTTATTAATATTTACAAATATCTAAATGGTGGGTGTCAGGAGAGTGGAGCATCCCTTTTTTCAGTGGTGTGAAGCTGGAACATAAAAAGTTCCATTTAAACATAAGAAAGAAAATATTTTACTGTGAGGGTGATGGAGCGCTGGCACAGGCACCCCAGGGGGGTTATGGGGTCTCCTTCCTTGGATGTCTTCAAGATCTGCCTGGATGCATTCCTATGTGAGTTGATCTAGGTGAATCTGCTTCTTCAGGGGGGTTGGACTAAATAATTTTATGATTCTATGAATCTTAATAATCCTTACTCTTAGCTCACCATAGTTTCTAGCCTATGTTCAAATGAGACGTTTTTCTTTCCCATTTTCCTCTCTGGTTAGGCAAATTCTATCAGAATTATTCTCTGTTATTTTCCTGTAAAGTTGCAAAGCATATTCTAAAAACGTTAATCAAGTTCACCCCTCAAAACTTTATATCTAGATGCAAAACTTTGAGAGGAAGAATCATTAGCCAGTTGTCCTGGATTTGGCCGGGATAGGGTTAACTCAGCATTTAGTCAGGAGCTTCTGGGACGGGGTGACCTGTGAGTGAGACCTGTGACTGCTCTGTTGAGATTGAGTGTCAGATTGTGAGTAGTGACACCAGGCATCGCTTGTTCTCTGTTCCTTCGCTGTCGTCGTTGCTGTTTGTTCATTCCTTATGCTGTTCTATTAAATTGTCCTTATCTCAAACCACAAAGTTTTACCTTTTCCTCCTAATACTGCCAAGGTGGGGAGCAATGAGACAACAGCTGTATGATTTCTTGCCAGTTGGGTTTAACCATGGCAACAGTGCAAAACACAAAAACTTCTACAAAATGCTTTGTATAGCGTGAAAAAAAGAGTCTGCTATTCAAACGTTTGTTAACAAAGCCAGAAGTTCACATAAAATGCTTTTAAAAGAGGAGTCTCTAGAGAAGAGTAAGATTTGAAAGAAATACAGTTAGGTTAATGTTATAAATCAATTTTAATGTATATTACTTTTTATTTCATCTTATGAGATGTGTTTTTCTTATTGTACAATATATCTTCTGTTTTCTATAGAGTCAGTTTGAATGAATAAGCAATTTCCTCATGTCTTTCAGAATTTTTTGTTAAAAATGTTTTTGAAGACTACATTTTTAAAAAGGAGAGAGGGAGGATTGTCAGTGAGTAGAATAGTAAGGATGTAACTTCTGTACTAACATGAGACATATGAATTATTTCTGTCGACAAAAATAACATTTTTTTAGAAAGGCTATACCTATACTTAAAAGTGGTTCTGCATTTATTTTAAGAGTTCTTCAGTTTCATGCATTAGCAATATGAGATATCACTGGTTTCATCAGCAGAATAGGAAATATACTGAAAATGTGATAAATTCAGGAAATTATGAAGGATGAGATTCACTAAAGCTCTTGACTGAGGCTTTAGGTAGAATGGGCCTTTTTAAAAGTGCTGAAAGATAGCCTTGCACAGCAACTGCTAACAGAGAGCAATAGCAAATCAACGCTCCAACCGTGGGCACTTCCTTATACATTTTGAGATATTTCATTTGTGGACAAGAAGAAAAACATCAATATATTGCAAATGTCTTTTTTTTTTTTTTACACTTTACTGATTTTGGGAAATAATAATATAATTGCATTTTTAATCTCTGCTGAAATTAAGCTAAAGATTTGTAGACATTACCTGTGAAAGTACATTATTTTTTTCCTGTTCTAGGGGCTGTACTATTTTCCATCCTTTTCTTTTTTTCATTACTTTATACTTTTTAAACAATATATTTAAATTTTATAATAAGTGTTGCAAAGAAAAAAAAGGATAAATAAGGTGGAAAGCAGGATAGAATGCCGGGAATGATGGTATGGCAAACAAAATGTGCAATGTACATACTGTGGGGTGTAGAGAGAAGCACAGCCTCATAGAAAATATGAGATGGGGCCTGGTGACCATTTCATCTGTTAACTTGCCGCAGGGTAGGATCAACTATGTTTAAATTATTCCCAATCATTACTTGACTAATGATAGAGATTCTAACATCTCCCTAGGCAGCCTATTTTACTGCTTATCTGCCCTTCCCATTAAGGTTTTTTTTTAAATGTATAACTTCAATCTCCCTTGATAACACTTAAGCCCATTAATTCTTGTTCTCTGAGTAGTAGACAACTTCTTTGCAAAAATCTTTCACTTACTTGAACATTTCTGTCTCCCATCAGTATTGTCTTCTCTAGACTAAACTCTTTTAACATCTTCCTTTTACACAATGCTTTCTGAGATTCTGAATATTCCTGTTCTTTTACTAATTCTATTGTTTCTCTTCAACTGATCATGAGACTTACTGAAACCTTACAATTAAAGGATTCTTTTCGGTCTCTTATAGAATAGATGATGTCAGATTTTAGAAGACCATGGATACAGCTTATACTTGACAGCTACTGAGATACACGGTACTTACTACATTGTTTATGTGTAGATCAGCTCTGGATTATATCTGCAGTAAGTGTGACATGATCGTCAGAAAATATAGCATGTGGTAGCAAATACCAGATAGCTCATGCTTTCAATCTAGGGATTTAGGAACTTGGCCTTCAATACTCAAATCTGAAAACTGTGCTTTTAAAGAGTTACATACACCTTTAGGTACCATAGTGTAATGTCAGCTGTTTCATAGTACTGTGAGATAGTTTGACTCAAGTTCAGCCTGTGATTTCTTATACTTCCTGGATCCTGCAGTATAGTACAAGGTTATATTTTATTGTTGGTTATCTAACATAATGTAATTTGTCACTTGTTTTGCTCAGGTTCATCTTATTTTATGTAATGTTCTAAATCTGCTGCTGTCCTCAAACATGATACTTGTTCTTCCGAGATTAATATTCTCTTCTAATAATGATACTAATAAGCTAAGTTGCACATGTTATAGATGTAATTATTGAATAACCTGAAACTTGGGATATAACCTTGCAGGAACATACTGAGTGGCTCTTTAAGATGCATCTTCCAATGAAATTAGTCGACACTGAACCACTGTATTCTCCAAGTAACGCTTCCTAACATGTTTTTCCGCATCTGAATTAGATTCTGTCGTAGTTTTGCCCAGCCAGCGATGAAGTACCACCACAGTCTCTTGCTTGGTGCCCCCTATCCACCTCCATTGTTAGGCCCCAGCAAGATGGGAGTTAAAAAAAGAAAATAACTGACATTGTTGTGGATTGAGACAAGGCCAGGGAGGGCTCACTGCCTATTACAGTTCCAGACAAAACAGACTCTAGTACTTGACTTAGAGAGGAACGGAAAGTATGTCATAGAAACGAGTGGCTTTTATGTAAAACAGAAGTCTTACTAAAATCAAGAACTATAACTGCTACTTCATGATTTATTACATACTGTAAATGAAAATTAGTCCAATTTAGTCAACATGACTTCTTTCTGGCAATTCTGCATCAGCTGTAACTTATGTCTTTGTTTCTTTTGCTTTCATCAAAATAGTTTGCATCATGAGTTAATCAAACATTGGTTTTGAAAAAGTTGCTATTAGGCTATTTGGCCTAAAATTTTATGGTACCATTTTTGTTCTTTTAAACAACAGACTCAATGTTTGGCTGTTCCTCAGACTGTTATAACGTTATAATGTATGTCACTAGTGTTCAGAAATTCAACCAGAGTAAGTGTCAAAAAAGTTTTGAGTGTTATCTAATTTTGAATTAGCTGGGAGTTTTGTGGGGAGAAATAAATATCACAAGAAACTAGAGCAATTTCAGAAAACAGGTCCCATGAAAACTCTTTTTCCAAAAAAAAATCTTGAATGTCAACAAATGCTAAATATCTGGATTGAAGAAATAAGATACTTAGCACAGTTAAGCTTTTAATGGAAAATTTATATTACTTTGGAAGACACCTGCATTCCAGTCTGAAAATCCAGCTACAAAACCTCATATTTCAACTGTGTCTTTGACACATCAAATATATTTGGTAAGACTCCTGTATTTCTTTTCAAGATTTCCTAGAAATGTTGAAGATGTATTTGGCCTCTTGTTGAAACAGAGATCTACAATATGACTAATCTAAAAAATATTAAAAAAGATAACAGAGAGATGAAAAATTAAACTACGCAGATCTCTCAGAAGATCAATTTGCTGTACTTTTTAATGTTTACAAATATGTCTTTAGTTCTCCTGAAACATATTTTCTAGCATTGGCTGTGTAAAACCTGTTGCTATCTATACATCTCTATCAATAGCTATATACAAAGCTTCTTTTTCTAAATCTTTGTGCCCAGATGTACCTTTTGTACTCAAAATTGTACAGGCAAAAAGGACTATATCTTACATATGCTGATCTAATAAATTACTGTAAGTTCAATTAACACTTTAACATTCTAATAAAAGTAGAAAAAAGTAATTTTTAGTCAAATTACAATGATGTTAACATTTATACTTCATATCATGCACTTGTTAAAGAAAAATCCAGTTAATAATGTAGTTAAAATTGTCGTATGCAAATTTCCTAGCACCCAAACCTTTTTATCAGTTCTGATGCTCCATCTCCTTGAATTTTCTGTGGATCAAAAGGTCATCATCTGAAGTCTTCCTCAAGAAGATTTGTGTGTAGGAAGAGTTTGCTTGCTATTATCTACAATCTTTATACAATTCAAGACCATTTATAGAGCTGCAACAAGCTACTTGAAAACAAAGTTCAAAGTCTCTAGTTGATATGAAATAAAAGTTATAGAATTAGGAAGGAAATGAGCCTGCTCCCATTAGAAGTTTATATTTATGTAGAATACAGTTAAGTACTGTATTTTATTTAGAGAAGTTAAACATCTGAAAGGGCATTGCTGTATATACAGAAACTACTACCTTCAAGTGTAACTAAAATGTCAGTGATAGTCATACCAAGCTTCCTCACTTTTCTTTCCTTGACAATATTTTTGTAAGAGTGCTAGACCTGTATTGTCTGCCTATTGTAGTGTAGGAAGTAATTTACAATAGCAAAAATAAAAGCCTATGATATGTGTAATTACATTAACTTCTAGTTTTTCTAGATTCTTTCAAATTCTTACAGCCAATTTTTTTTTCACAAACTCATATATTGTACTATATACTGTAAGACTTTGGGCTCTTCATGAGTGACAAAATTTTTACTGTGGTAATTTTGCTTCAGTTTAAAAGAATGACACAGAATTTTGGTCTAAATCAACATAAACCAGCTCATTATTACTCTTTTTTCCACCCACAACTGTGCACACACACAAAAACATTCCCTCTTTGTTGTAGGTGAGTATTTAAAATGTGTAAGTCCATATCTTTCTACCTAACTAAGGGTTAGGGTAAGCCCCAGGATCCCACTTGGGAGTCTTTACTTGTGTTTTTCTTATTTAGAAGTACTACCTGTATAGATATCATTCCTGTATCGTTGTTGGTGCTCATTGGGAACTAACACTCTTCTGCAAATTCAAGGCAGCTGCTTTCTGCATGGTGTGAAATTGTTTGTGCTTTATGCTTTGTTCTGTTATTCTGTTGACTTTGCTTTTAAAACCTTCTTACCCATATGGCACTATCTTTGAATAATACATCATCAGTGTGCCTCACTCTAATGATTTACTAGGCTTATAAATCATTTGAAATACTGTTCAGACTGATGATGTATTTGAGTAATACATCATCACAAGATGCTCCTGAGATGATGTATTACTCTAAAAATAGCACTGTATATAAAGGAAATCTGGAGTATGTTCAGTTACAAACTATACCATTTTTAAAAGGATCTGCCACTAATAGAGCTACTCTTACTCCTTAACTGCATGTCATAGCCCTTCTCAGAAGAGTTAAACAGAACCTTCTTTACCTTTTTCAGGAGAGAAATTCCATGAGGTTCCCAGAGTTTTGGTTTATTAAAAAATCTGTGGGGATTTTTTTTCCAAAATGTGTTTTGGATTTTTTTTTTAAATTTATAAAGTAATGGTATTTTTTATTAGGGAAAGGCAATGTAAAATATGTGTTAAAAACCGAGGAACAAGGATAAATAATATAGAATGGTGGGAAATCTTGAGTTTCTATGCTAGTATATATAAATTAATTTAAAAAGTGAGCTATGATGCAATGTCACATGAATACCCAGTAAGTGAAGGATCATCATGTAAGACAAAATATTGTAAGGTCTCTATGTTAGAACTTTAAGTTTCATTCCAGATAGTAAACACCAAAATTTAGGCAAAGAAGATAAAGATTGCAGAATTGTTCAAATAATTTGGGGTTTAGTTTCATAATAATTGAAAAATTAAAACAAACTCCAGCAATGTTGTTTCCTCTAATTAGGGAAAACAATACTAAAGAGACAATTAAAGTAACAAGCCAAAGAAGAATGAGTTCAAGGTACTAATTAGTATTAATCACTCTGATGTTAAAAGAATATATATAATTGACTGATCACAAAGTAAGAGTTCTGTTGCTAGAGCAGATGGTACGATTGGAGCTTCTTAAATACAGGCATAATAGAAACAATAATAAAAGTCTGATTCTTCCATTTTTTATCCATAGCTTTGCTCACAATTAATACATTCTGTCTCTTGAAAAGAAATCAATAAATATAGGTAGAAAGACATAGGACCTTTCATTCATGACATAATGTGAATTCTGACAAGGCCTCGGAGAGGATGAGAAAATGTTAAAGCCTTATCAGGAAGAAAATAGATTACTGAAATTCTGTTGAATCTTGTTTGATCTTTGTGTACAAGCCAGTAATAATAATATCGGATCAGTCTTTAACTGCTGCTAACTTGTTCTATTTCAATCAGAAATAACAGATCTGAACCAACATCTAACATTAGATCAGTGGAGTGAGGTTCTGTGGGAGAGTTACAAATGCAAAGCAAGAGAATTTATGAACTGAATGAAATAATTATCTCTGTTGAGAACAGTGACATTAGTGAACCAATGATTCCACATACGTGATTTTAATGTACCTTCTACTGCATTGCTTTTGGAAAAGTCATCTTGAAAACAATGTGGCATTTTTTTTGGTAACATGAAACTATAAAATTTGTGGCTATGGTATTTGTGATTCCTTAAACAATCAATTTAGCGTATACCATCTAAGCATCTAGATGACTAAGAAGCAGAATTTCTGATTTAAGCACTAATTACTTGATAATATATTGTACAGAACTGAAATTATTGGATGATTTAGATACACTTTGCAGGACTTTACAAGTATTGTTATTTAACAAATTCCCTTAAAGAGACTAGATATTGGTCTTTAAATTCACCCACTTCCTTTACCCATCAGCAGAATTTCTAGCACAATATTTTTATATAACAAAGAGTATATGAAATGTATTTTTGTATATGAAACGTATATGAAATGTACTTTCGTATTAGGTCAACATAATTAAATTCAGTTATTAAATATACAGATTTGAGAGAGAGAAAAAAGATGCATTTTACTCTCTATTGCTGGAGTAAAGTTTGCATTTTGAGAAGTGCCCACTTATACTGAATAATTACATCATCACAAAAAGAAATGTTATTACAACTATGATAGACTTAGGAAATGAGAGAGCTGTAGGGGGAGGGATATTGTTCTTTATACCATCTGATTCTGCTAAGAAAATCAAACAAGATCTCAAGTGAAGGATCAGCTATGAAAGAGCTTGGATCTGCTCTCAATTTTTTTGAAGAAACTATGAGCTAATCATTGTGTCATTCATATATATTACCAAAGTGCCTTTGATTGAGTGTTGGACCTATAAAAGTTGTCAGAGGCAGGATGATTTTTCCTAACCCTTGACCTTGGGCTTAGGAAACATAAATCAGAATTATATATTGATAATATGGTTTCTCTGTTAAAGGTTTGACATATATATTTTGTACAATGAAAAAATATCAATAAACAAAAAGATTTGTCATTGAATTTAGGTTAGTCAAGAAAAAAAGAATATGCTAGAGAAGGTACTTACATGTTGTTCTAGAAGTATAGTCCTTTGCAGTAATTAAGCAATTTGAGTGTTTAATGCTTGTATGTGTGCACACATGCATGTGTATATATTGTGAATATGTGTATTTTCCAAGAAATTTAATTGTTCTTAATTTGGTTCATCATTTAACTTTCTTCATGAATACACTAATTTTACAATTTCCCAGAGGGGCATTTCACTTAATTTCCATTTTGATTAGCTGGTGCTCTGAATTTGAATTTAAAGTTTAAAGAAACCATTTGATTTTAATAACTTTTATGTGTAGTGCTCCATGGAGTTTGGATTTCAGCACATAAAGCTACTTTTCCATAAGGTGATTTTTTATAAATCCCTGCATGGAAAAGAAAGATAAATACACATCAGTGAATTTGTTATTGCAATTAAATTATTGTATTTTTACATTTGAATATGTTTTGAACAGTGAAAAGCATGAAGAGACTATTTTCTCGTGTTGGTCATAGATGCTTTTCTAACACTCCAAATCTTGAAATAGGCCTGGCTGTTTCCTTCTATCTCAGAGAATGTTATAATGCCATGGTTTTCTAAATATAGACAGCCAATTCAGGAAAGCAATGGTTCTTTAAAGACATTTAAACCAAACTCTTAAACATGAATCATCTGCTGAGATTCTGTACTCTTAGATAAATATTCATTTTTCCACTTGCTTAAATATAATCCAACACTGCTAATTTTTTCTCTCTGTACTAACTTTGCCTCAGTTCTACTCATTTCAACTAACGGGAAGACTCAGTGTTTCTTTAAAGAAGAGTTTAAGCAATGTTAAGGACTTAACCCATGCCCATTCCAGGATTTGCGAATTCTTTATTTGTACTACTGTGTTTTGTTTTTTTTTTTTTTGTTTCTTCTTCCAAATATGAATTATATATGTACATCTATAAATCTCTATAAGCCAGATGGCTACTCGCTCTCTGAAATACAATTCTAATAGAAATGCCTCAGTGTCCATCAAGAATGATGAAACATTCCCCTCCTATTCACAGGATAAAAACAAGAAGCCACAAGAAAGCTAGACTCAGTGCTGTTTCCCAGCCAGGATGAAGGCTGAGAAAATGAGCCATATATTAAATATTCCTCCTTCAGTCCCTATAATTTTATGCAGCAATAGGAAATAGTCTTAAGAAGAAGGTTAGAGCATTAAGAAGGGTAGTATAGCATATATATTATTTGGGAAGGTAATATTTAATTACCTTGGCTTCTTGGCATTTGGAATGGCTGTGCAGACATTTTTATTCCTACAGTTTCCTAAGTGTTTGGTAACATGAATTGCAATATATGTATACACAAATCCGTAATTTGGCCAAGAGTGTTTTCCACACTTTACCTGTTCATTCCCTGCTACTATCAGCCATATCATTATGGGTGCAGCAAATGTTCTGAGCTTTAATTTTCTTGCGAATCACAAACTCAAGATAAATTATGCTAAGCTAGTTTTTAAATTCATGGAATCTCTGTGTTTAAAAAAAAAAAACAAAAACAAAGCAAAACTAATTTTGCGTGAAATTCCAGAGTCTTAATGTAACTTGACAAACTTGACTTGAGGAAGGAAATAAAATCAGTTTAATCAAGCACTAATCAAAACCAGCGAAGAATGATAAGAAATATAAGGGGATCGTAAAAGCGACCTTACCTCCATTCTTTCCTTCTTCTTGGGCTCTGCCTTGTCCTGGTTTCTCTACCTCCTCCTCCCTAGTAGCATGGGAAGGCAGAGAATGGAGGCTGTGGTCAGCTCACAGATCATCTCTGCTGCGCTTTCATCCTCAGGTGGGGAGGATGCCTTACATTCTTCTGCTGCTCCAACATGAGGTCCTTTCCACTGGCAGAAGTCCTCCATGAACTTCTGTCACGTGAGGTTTTCCCATGGGCTGCAGTTTTTTCATGATCTGCTCCATTATGGATCCTTTTCATGGACTGCAGACCTTCAGAAGAAAATTGCTCAAGTGCACTCTTTCCACAGAGTCACAGCCTTCCGCAGGAGCAGTGACCTGGTCCAGTGTTGGGTCTTCCACAGGCTCTAGGCAAATCTCAGATCTGCTGTTACTCTCCATGTATTTCAGGGGAACAGCTCCTGTCTCACCACAGGATGCAGCAGTGTCTCTGCTCCAACACTATTCCTCTCCTCTTTCTTCATTGACCTTGGTGTCTCATATTGTTTTTTCTATCCCTTCCCACTTCTCATCCCATTTCCTCTTTCCACTACAGATTTTCTCCTCCTATAAACTTGTTACCGAGGTGCCTCCTTCACCTAGCCTTGGCCAGAGACAGGTTGCACTTGGAGCTGGGGAAGCTTTGAGCAACTTCTCACAGGGGCCACGATTGCAGACTCTCACCTGCTACAAAATAACCTCACCAGAAAAATCCAGCACAGCACATTACCAGCTTATGGATTTCCAGTACAGTATGTTACTGACTTACAGATTTCCTTACCTGCAGGCTTGCAATACTGATTTGCAGTCACAATCTACTTTTCTCATTGATCTAAAGAAGAGATTTTAGCAGTGTCAGTGGTGGTTTAAAAATATTGGTAAGTTATACTAAACGTATGCTTGGAGCATTCTGCTTGTGGCAGAATTCCCATTTCAGGAAAACATAAAATCATGTATTTTCTTTCAAGGTACATGGATGACATGAGGAAGATAAAGCTGCCAATATCATGAAGAGAGTTAAATTGTAACTGACCAATGTTCAAATGTAACTGAACGTATTTTGTGCAAGTCATTGCACATAGTGGGATGTGCTACAGTTTCCTACTACCTATAAAATCAGTTTCTGTATTCATACATCCTTACTGAAATTGAAGCCAATATTATTTAATTGCAATAATTTATGATGACAGAAACGGAAAAAAAAAAAAAAAAAGAAAATTACTGTGAAGCTTTAGGATTTACCTTCTTATCTCAGGAAGGATGAGGTTTGCTTCCTTCCCTGGATTTTCTTGTCTCCATAACTAACATTTTAAAACCATATGGATTCAAGAAAGCCTTGTTTATACTCATGGTGATGACATGATCATTTTAGTCACTGGGATTTTTATGCCACTTTTGTCTGGAAAAAAATAATATATTGAGAGTAACTAAACATTCCAGAATCTTTCTTATGTATCAGATAATTTATCTCATTTTAAAATACAGCATTATTTAAGATGTGATGTCATAAACTCCACTTGTCTTGGAAGGGTGAGGGAGATTTGAATGTTGTCTTTCTGAAAAATAAGGACTCTTTCTTCCAAAATATTGCTGCTTCTTTCAACAACCTACACTTTGGAAACTGGAAATATGATCTACACTCTAAATTTTGTTTTCAGAGGAATCTGTTAGTTATCTAGGAAAATCAGTTTGCTCAAAGATAGTATTTTACTTTGGAAACATGTTTTTGTACCATGTAACATGCAAGAGCAATATCTGGGCTCTTACTCATTGCACATATATCTAAAGTGCAAAGTACTTCTCTACATTTAAAGAATGAATATTACACAGCAATTATTAAAGGCCTGTTAAAACTATATTTTCACTTCTTAATAATGTAGCCGATTAAAATAAGCTATCATAGTAGTAATCTTCACATCAAACTAATGGAAAAAAATCCATTACCTCTCTCAAGAAAATACGACACTAGGAAGCATAGTGTTGTAAAACATTTTAAAATAAAATGGGATAATGTGTCTTGCACACTCAGAAACCCACTTGTTTAGTGTAAACTGCTTCATACCTCTCAAATACGCTTTCGTCACATTCTCAATAATATCAGGTAATTGTCTCTATGCTACATTCCTCTATTTCACTCTGTCCAGGCAAGTGCAATAAATTGAAAGGACTTCAAAAATTTCTGTTAATGCTTCTGAACAAAATTCACCCTGAAATTTTAATATATCAGCTCTTTAAGAGCACATTATTACTAATTTTAAGTAAATAAGTATCTAGAGAAAAAGAACAGGAAATATATGCGCTACTGTTATTAATGCAATTGAATATTTGCAGGACGCATGTATTACTCCAAGCAAACATTAAAGTAAAGGAAGAAGAAAATTTGGAGAAACAGATAAATCACACATACTAAGGTGAATTTTATGAATCTTTAATTTAAAATATATGTTCCTAGTTTTATCTCTCAGTCACAAAAAAAAAAGGGTAAATAAATCTTTTAGATTGTTTTTCTTTGTAGGATCCTTTGCTAAGTAATTGTCATGGTTTGATCCAGCTAGAACAGCAGCACCACGATAGTCTCTCACTTGGTGCCCCTATTCATCTTCACCCTCATTACAATGGCAGAGGCCCCAGCAAAATGGGAGTAAAAAGATCAGCAAGGTGGTTGTGGATTAAGGCAAGGACAGGGAGGGCTCACTGCCAATTATGGTTCCGGGCTTCTGTCTTCTCAGATAAGGACGACTCCTCGCATTCTTCCCCTGCTCCAACACAGGGTTCCTCCCTGGGACAAAGTCCTTAACAAACTTCTCTGGTGTGCATTATTCCCAGCAGCTGCAGCTTCTGCCAATACAGCGTCCCTCACATGGGACGCAGTCCTTGGTGAATATCTCTGGTGTGGGTACTTTGCCATGGCTGCAGTTTCTGCAGTTACAGATTCCCTCCATCAGGACAAGGCCTCTTCTGGGCATAAGTCTAATGAGCTATTTTGTCGCGGATTCCTTCGCACAGTTACATTGTGGATATTGGGTCCCTCCCTCAGGACACCGCCTGCTCCAGTCATGGTTTTAAAGAAGAAAATCACTGCCCCTGGCTCGAGGTCTGTAGTGAAGTGATTGGGTCTCTCCCATGGGACATGGCCTCCTCCCGCCATAGTTACTGTCCCTGGCTCGGGGCCCTTAATGAAGTGAATTGCTGGCCCTAGTCAGGGGTCAGCTTTAGCAACATGAGTCTCTGCCCCTGATACAGGGTCATTGTCAAAATGAGTCTCCACTGCTGATGTGGGGTCTTTAAAGAAAATAAATCCCAGCTTCACCAGTTCTCTCCACAGAATGCAGGGGAGTCTCTGCTCTGGTACACCTCCTCCTCTTGTTCTTCACTACCTCTGGAGTTTTCATGGTGGTTTCTCTCACTGTTCCTACTCCTTGCACCACCACCAGCCAGAAGAAGAAGAGACAGATGAAGGAAGGAGCAGGAAGAAGATGGAGAAAGAAACCTCATCTTCCTGCTTCTTCTTAAAAAGTGATCGTGGAGGCATCTAATTGGCTCAGCCCCAGAAGTGGGTCTGGCTCAGAGCTGGGGAGAGTTGCAAACAACTTCTCACAGGACTCATCTTTATAGTCCCTTACCCCTTACCAGAAAAGGCTGTCATGTCAAACCATGACAGTAATTCTCTGCCTTTTAAATGTATTTGATTTATATAGCAGCAAACAAATTCAACAATTAATATTGGAGTCCAATCTAATGATATTCTTCTTTTAGTTTAGCTCATTCCCCATCCTAGGATCCTGTGCTTCAGTTGAATTTCTCTGATTCCCAAATTTAATATAACAAATAGATGAATTGGAAAACTGCTTGTATTTTTCACATCCTTTTGTTACAGCACCAGGTATGATCCTCTTGGGTTTTTTGAAACCAGCACTCTTTGGCATGAAATTGTTCTCAACAGCAGAGCCATTTGAGACCTAGCATATTGTTCTATAATGTATACTGGATCTTTTTGTCTTTCAATGGCACTCATGAGACCCCAAAATGCCAAATAGCAGAGGATTATTTTTTTGGTAGCATCTGGCTTCTTGGCTGACTCCCCAGATAATATTGGCAGCTTTGCCTTTGCTTTCAGAGCTGTCATGTAGTTAAGTTCCTCATAGGCTGTTAGCATTACTGTGCCCTTTTAGATGTGATCCTTTGACTCAATCTTGTTTCAAACATTTTATCAATAGCTTAAAAAATTTTCAACACAAATGCATTCAAGTGCATGTGAAGGAGCAGTTCACGTGAACCCTTCTTTTCATGCTATATGGCTTCATTTTGAAATAAGAAATCAAGTTTCGAAATTTATCTGAAAAATCACACACTGAAGCCGTTACTATGTAATCGACTTCAAAGTTTTAGGAAATGATATGAAGGACAATCCCATAGTGGATCACAAGAAGCCTACTAAGACAATCACATGTCCAATTTCTTCCAAGTTCATGTATAACTTGGATAAAATCACACTTCACAATCCTTTGAGCAAAGACTTGGCACTTAGCTCAGCCCTACTCAGACACTGTAGTATCTGCTTTTCTGCTGAAACCACTGAACGTGGAACGAATCCAGGCAGTGTCACTTTGAAGGAAGCATATTCACTGAGAGTCTGTGATCACATCATAAACAAAATAGTCTGTGAATGCCAGCATACCAGAATGTTGTTGGAAACAAACATATGGGTAGAAATATTAATTAAGTACTGTCAGAGTTTACTGCTCTGGCATTTTCAGAAAAAAACTAATAATGTTTTTAGTGATTGCTAATTCTATTTTTAATATGTTTAAAGTACTGATATTCTACTCCTGCCTCCCCTGTTCCCCAGTGTTAGAAAATGTGCTGGCTTTAGCTGGGATTGAGTTAATTTTCTTTTTGGTGGCTAGTATGGGGCTATGGTTTGGATTTGTGATGAAAATAGAGAAGTAGTTTCTTTGTCAAAAAATAGTTGGAGGAAACTAATAAAATTGCAGCAGATTTCCCAGGTTTCAATAACTTATCAGAATTGTATCGTATTTAAATAAAATATTTCCTGTTCTCCCATTTGTTGTTTTGACATTAGACTGAAATTTAACTTTAATGAAGTACAATTGAATAGTTAAAACTGCAAACCCTGAAACTGAAAATATCTTGAAAAATAAAACGTTAATCAGCATTTCCAATGTATTCACAGTTGGAACCAAATGTGATTTGTTTCAATGAAGTGGAGTTGCTATCAGGGAGTTTCCAAAAAGGAAGAAGATTCTAAAACACTATGTTTTAAAAAATACAATACATTATTATTACCTGGAAGACCAGTTCCACTGTTTTGCACAAATATGACTGTAGCTTTGGCACTGATTAATTTTTTCTTTCTTTCTTAGCCACCCTTTTAAAATACACTTAAGAAACTAGCAACTGTGTAATGGTCTCTGTTCGCATTTCTGCACCTGGTCTACAATTCCGTCTTAATGTTGGGAGAACTCATTCAATAGAAGGAAACATTTTTTTTCTTCTCTAGCTCTGCAGCAGTCTATATTAAAAAAAATGGAGTTATTAAAAACTAAATTCTAAATTTTGTTTTTAATAGTTCTCTGTTCTATTTATTTAAATTTGATTGTCAATAATTTCTAAATCTGAGAATTCATTTGGTACATTTGGATTTTCACTGACTTTGTGCTCAGTTAAGATTGGGTGATACTTCATTTATCTTCCAGAATAACATACTTTTAGCAATATTTTTTTTCTTTAGCTCTTTGGAAAACTGTTAGCAATGTAGCTTACTGAAGTTTGTTGCATTATATAGACTGATGTATAATAAATATGAAGTGAATCTAACAGTGACATAATCCAGCAGGCTGCACCTTTAGAATTTGTTTTATAGCTGAAATTAGCAAAACACAACTCCACATTTCGTATGTCAACAATTTTGCTCTTGAGTGAAAATTATGCAAAAGTAGCTCCTTCATGCAAGAGGGACCTGAGGCTCTGGAATACTACAATAATGCAAAGTGTTTTGGGACTGATTTGTTTTCTGAAAGATGATTGGCAAAGATTTAAATTGGTTTGCAGTGTAACAGCTTGCTATGGATTAAACTGTCCAAGCTAAAAGAAAAAGTAGTTTGTGATATTCTAAAAAAAAAAAAAAACAAACAACATTAACACCAAGTATTTATTCATATAAACTTCCTGTTCATCTGCTTGTTAAAGTTGCTCAGTTTACTTTAAGTAACTACTGAATTTATCACCATGAAACAAATATAACTCTGGAGAGATTGTTTTGACAAGATCATTAGCCTATACTTACCAAAGATAACTTTACTTAATTCCACTCAAACTTTCACTGTTTGAGCCATGAGAACAAAGAATATGAAAAATGCAAGGGGAAGATGGCAGCAGCAAGAAAGAGTGAGAATATGAAAACATTTCTGCAGACACCAAGGTCAGTGGAGAAGGAGGAAGGTGCTTAGGCCCTGAAAGACTCCCCTGTGACCTGTGGTGAGGACCATGGTGAGGCAGCTGTACTCCTGCAGTCCATGGAGGCCACCAGGAAAAAGAGATTCACTTGCAGCCCGTGGAGCATTACACGCTGGAGCAGATGGATGCCTGAAGGAGGCTGTGACTCTGTGGGAAGCTCATGTTGGAGCAAGTTCCTGGCAGGACCTGGGAATCTGGGGGAAGAGAGGTGCCCACACCAGAGCAGGTTTGCTGTCAGGACTTGTGATCCTGTGAGGGACTCAGGCTGGAGCAGTCAGTATCTGAAGGACTGTTCTCATGGTGTGTGACCTACGTTGGGGCAGGGTGTGAGAAGCTGCCCCCATGGGAGGCCCCATGCTCGAGCAGTTTGCAAGGAGCTGCAGCCCACGGGAAGGACCCACCTTGGACAAGTTCATGAGGTGGACCCCACACTATAGCAATGGGAAGTGTGATGAGACCTGCCCCTGAGAATAAGCAGCAGCAAAGTCCATGTGTAATGAACTGACTGCAACCCTCATCCGCTGCGCTGCTGGAGGGGAAGGAAAAGGAGTCCTGGGAAGAGGGAGAGGTGGTGGGATGTGTTTTTAAGATTCAGTTTTATTTCTCATCTCCCTGTTCTTATTGTTCCTTTAATAAATCAAACTTTTTTTCTCCCCAAGTTGACTCTGTTTTGCCCATGATTCTAATTGCTGAGTGATCTCTATGTCCTTATCTCAACTCACAAATCACTCATTATGTTTCTCTCTGTCTCTTGTCCAGTTAAGGAGGGCGAGTAATATTATGACTTGGTGGGCACCTGGCTAAACTATCCCAGTCATCCTTAAAAATAAACACCAAACAGCTACCAAATTTGTTTTCTTGGGGTTGAAAACAGTGTTATTTAATGGCTGTTTCACTTGTCTACTTAATATCAGGTCTTTACTATTTGAAAAAAAAAAAAAGGAAATTACTAATGATGAGTGTATCTTGGAGGATTAATTTTCACTCATGTTCTTAAATAAACCTTAAAACTTAATTTCTTCGATGACTTACAATCAAAATACTCTATAGACAAAGAAGAGAAGGCATAGATAGAAAGAAGGTATCTCAGTATCTTCTAGTTTTCAAGATTAATACCAAGGAGCATCATTTATTTGTCTATCTTTATATTTAGTTCAAACTATACTACCTATAAATCTGGTATTTGATTAGTGTTTGCATGACTTTTAATTAAAGCATTAAATTATAAAGTATTATTTAGTCTCACGAATTGCAACAGCCAAAAAGTCAGTAATAACTGTTATGCTCATGAATTCTGAGATGTCACAGTATTTTCCTCTATTTTAAAAACATTATTTCTGTTACTAAGCACTGTGACACAGATATCTTTCATAAATACCAATCTTTTAGTGAAGACCACCATCTTTGCATGTATATGTATGTTATATACAAGCAGAATATCTAATTGTAAGATTTAATTGACAGCTATAATATTGTCAAAGCTAGTATTCTAAGTGATGTATTTATCATTAGCATGATCAATTTTTGTTCTTCCTAGGAAACAAAATATATGCATAATGTCTTCTAGCAACATTAAATATAAATTAGAAATTCTGTACAAGGAAAAAAAAAAGGATCTGAAGTACTTATAAAGCTCTAGAGACAATTCGTATGTAAACATTCCCAGGTGCACTTAAGTAAAAAGAGCATTAAGACAACTAACATATATTAATCTGTAGAGTAGCACTGGAAGTAATGTATTTTAGTGAAACCATCAGCCTTTTCTTCCCTATCTTCAATGTCAGCTTTCAACCCTGAGACTCTTGCAGCTGTGATATTAAATTCTGAGTATAAGAGTTTAGTATGGAAATATTAAATATTAGTTACAGTGTTACTGGTGAGTGATGCTCTATGATAAACCGAAACCAAATAATAAATCTGAGACAAGGTATCAATCACTTAACAGTACAGTCCAACTGCATAAAAAAAAATGTAAAACCTTTGAAGATTAAATAAAAAGGCACAAAACTGAATGTTAAAAAGCTCCTTTCTTGGGCTACTGAAGTAATACAGTTTGAACATTGATAACAAACAGCAGGAGACTGTCAAGACTAAGGTGCCCGAGGGCCAGAAAAGTGTAGTTATAACTCAATCCAGATTAGCTCCACAAGATTTGTGTGACAGTCATGAAATATATTGCAGAAACTATTGGAAAACAATGAAGTTCATCAATTTAAGAGGTGAAGCAAAGCTGCACATTGTTTATTCTGTGTCATATTTATTTCACGATTATGAATCAATTGTCTTGCTTGCTTTTGTTTTGATCTGTATTCTGTTAAAATCTGTGTACTTTCATCTAGAGGAGGATTTGTGTTTCCTGGAGACTACATTGGATCCAAATCTGCCTTGACTGGGAATTGTAGGTACCTTGGGTTCAGACACAGTTTGGGAATATATATTATTTGGCATTAAAAATTCTGAGATACAGGTATACATGGAAATGTTTTTCAAGTTACAGGGTTCTCTGTTTCTCCAAAATGCCATTGCCTTAGTCTTTAATTTTGAACATAATTATTCTATCGAAACACAAAGAAAATGTTTCTCACAATTCACATATTATAGCACTTCATAGTATTCAGCTAAGCCAAGGCATGTTTTTCAATATTTCTATGTTGGGTCTCTATATAGCTTCCAACAAACATCAGAATTCTAATTAATATTACTTTCATAAAAAATAAATATTTTGATTGTTTCAAACTAATAATTTAGATGTATCAGCACAGCTATTTGCACACTGAAGTGCTGCAATACAATGTTCTTAATGATTCTCATCATTAAGCTATTTGTTTGGGTTTGTTCCATCACTACGTTAGTCAGGTACAATTCTAGCAAAATATTGAGTTTCCATGAGAAAAAAACAGGACTCTTTGGTATTCATAATTCTAAAAATTATTCTAAAATTAAAATTTCTAAAAGTAGGTGACTATCCTCCTACTTTTCTAGTTAGCATTAATAACTTTAGAAAAAAAGTCTACAGATTTTTTTTAAGAATTACATGTATATTCTTCTAGCAACTAAGTTTTTGCATGCAAAAATTTTCAGAGTTTGTCATGATAGTTCAGAGTGACTACTTGATGATATCTCTGGTCTACAATTGCAGGAGCAATAGTTGTAACCAAAACATTCTGCAGACATATAGGAATGGTAACTGCAGAAACATACAATGTCCCCTGTGTGCTTTGCCTTTATAATAATAAGTCTTTGAGGAATTATTTATAGTGAAGTAACAAATATGACAAAAGATTCCTGAATTACTCATGTAAAAGTTTGCATTTTTTCTGTTTTTCATAGATGCTTAATTTTGGCCTGAACTAAGAGATAATAGTCTTTGAGGTAAAATCTAGCATGATTACTAAAATTTCCTTTTTTTAATGAAGAAAAATTTGTGAGAGAGTTAAAATTTTACAGACTAAATAGCTGACAAGACATTTTCAAATCTTCAAGCTAGGTAGATGTGGGAGACAATTGCTTGGAATTTAATTTCATGGTGTTAATCTGATAAATTAAGTGAGTTTTGAATTAATTATTATTTTTATGATGCCTCTGCTATTATTACTTTCTATTACCTATATCTTTATCAAGTCAGTTTTCAAAGTCTATTGACAGGAGGAACAACAACTATGTATTGCAATGTCAATATACACAATAAACATACACATAAACCACGAACCATGTACAACACTAATGTGTAAGAAGAGATTAACAAACCTGTCTATTGGTTCTCAGTTATGCTTGAGTTTTGCCAAGAAATTTCACTAATCAGATTTGTCCAAGGACTTGGACTATAGCAATCTAATGAATTGTGTTTCAGAGCAGAAAACCAACTAATATTGCACTTATTTGCTTATTACATCTTAAATATGGAATATTATCAAATGTGAGACTATTGTTGCATTAGAGTTAATAAGAAATATAAAGACTGTCTTCAACATATGCTTAAGTTCTGAGCATAGAGCAGTAACGTTGAGTCACAGAATCCCTTTTGTGGTTAGACAAAGGTCTGAAGAACCTGTATGATTTTAGAACCTACTTGCCTCACTGCAGCCTTTGACCTAGCAGGGGAAATGTGTTGCAGTGCAGATCTGAAGCACATGCTTATCAGTTTATGAGATCCAAAATAGATTATGGCTTCTAATCTTACATTTTACAAAACCATAATTGTACCAGGAAGTGAAATGAAACTTTACTCAATTCTGATACTGGAATAATGCTTAACTATCTTAGTTATTTTTATGTTAATTAAGGAACACACATTGAGGCACTGTCAGGAGATTAATGACTGCCTGGGAGCTGTAGATACCTCAAACTACACTTTGGGCTTTATATCCCAGTCAATGATTAATCCCCAGGAAATGCTCTATAGCGAGGTTAATATCAATGTTAGAGAAATTAACAGAGAACTGAAGAAAAGTCTCAACCTTATGTGATGTTCTACTTTAACTGAAGCAATCACAGTTCTTCAGTCCACACTGTTTGTGAGCCTTAATGTCCTTCTTTCAGTCAATATGACCCTGGTATCCCACGTTCAGTGTAACTTTCTACATTTACGTGCTTTATATACATATACACAGAAGTGGTACATAGTAATTCCCTCAACATCTAAAGCCTCTCAGTTTTACAAATAAATTAGTATTTCATCTCCAGATAAAGTACTAGATTATTCATTTCATACACAGTTGAAGACCTGTTCTGAGTGTACCCTATTGCATTGATCTCAACCACTAAGAGGCTGAAGTCCCAGATGGTAACCTTTTGCTTTCATTTTATGCTTCCAGAGACAATCTTTATTTATTTGTGCATGCCCTTTTTTGTTTTTGTTCTGTTTGGACAATTGAGACAACATCAAGCTTTGTAACCACTATTCACAATAGATAGTACCAGATTTCCATGAAGCCTTATTGGGAATCTGTATACCATAACACTATTGAAAGAAGAAAGCATTACCCCGGGGGAGTCAGAATTTGAAGAAAACATTCTCTCCATTGCTTACAGTGTGCCTTGATAAATTAACATGAAAGCAGCTTTTGTGTGAACACCGGAAATTGAAATTTTAAAATATATATATATATATTGACCCCATTATAAGATTTTCTCTGGATAGTTTTAGACTAATTTTCTATGATCATAAATAGGAAAGCAAAACTGGTAATTTAGGACCATGCAAAAAAGAAAAGGCATGACAAAAGTCAATACAAATTCAAATATAAGGAAAAGACTCTCAGAAATTGCTTTTGTGGAATTTTCTAAGGGAAGTTTTAAAAAAATCTTAATCAAAGACATTCAAAGAAAAATAAGGAAAGAATTCTGTAGTATCTTAGGCTCTTATGTATATTCAATTTTTTCATACATGGCAAATCTGCCTAAAGCTCAGGCATCTGTGTAATCAAGACACTGTTAAATTTCTTTGAACTCATCTAATTCGGGTTTCATGCATCACATTTGTTTAAAAAGTTTAATAACTTATTCACTTATTACTTGTTTAAACTCACTCTGGCTGCCAAGCATTCTGTTATAACTGATAAAATATAGATCACTCTGAATATTTATGTGTGATTTGTGTGCAAGCAACATTTATGATTAATGCAAACTTAATTTGGTAGCAGAATCAAATAAGAAATGTCTATGTGTATTCTACTGGAATGATTAGCAGGGGTCATTAATCAAGAAGTCCCTTTTGTTCTTAATTTTATGGTGCATGAACGAGTAAAGATACAAAAGAGCTGAGTATTTCATCAAGCTGTGACTTTCTTTATGTAAAATGTTCAATTTTCTCATAAGAAACTTCCACATCTCTAATGTTTTTAATCACTGCTCTTCCGTGTGTGGCCTTTTTTTGTCAGTGAGGCCTGCATATAATACAAAACCCAAAACATATCTGGAATAAATTGACATGAATTTGACTCCAAATACCTTTTGAAATTGCTGTTATAGATCCACGTTGAAACACTGAACTAGGCTCAAGTTGGATTAGGTTCAAATATCTTCATTTTTTAATTCTGCAGAGATCATAGTTCAACTGCAGAAATAATTTTAAATTGCAGTTTTATTGGATTTTTTTAATCCTCCCCTTAAATTGCTAGCTACTTAGTCCATATTTGTTATCAAAACTTTGCTACACAGCAGCTAAGGATGGTCCAATCACATACACAGGTTCAGGAGTAAGGTCTACTTTTAAAAATAAATCCTTAGTTGAATTAAAAGAATGTACAATGGTATTGAAAAATAACCTCCTAATAATAACAAGCAATATCTCCAGAAGTAGCAAAAATAAAGATTATCAACTTCTTTTTGCAATGTATTAAAATGTGTTATATCTGAGTTAAAGAAACAAATATAATAAAGGCTTTTAACTCTGGGCCACTGTCACTAACAAGACAGAGGTAGGTAATGAATGCATTGATAATGAATTTCTGCTCATCACTGTTTTGCATGAAGTAAAAGTTAACTGGTAATAAAAATTTTGTCCCAGTGAGTATATCAATGTAGCAAAACATACCACTGTGACTACCGTGGTGTGTTATAAAATGAAGAGATTACACTTTTTCTCCAGGCCTATAGCAGCCACTGGGAAAGTCATAGATTTTTGTTGTCTCTTCAATGAGGTTGATCAGGGCACATCAAAGTAACAGGAATATTTCCTTATCTACAAGAAAAAGCTCCAACTCCTACCCTCCCAGGTAATTCTGGGTAGAAGTCCCTGATTTAATGCAGGTATCATTGAGGGTAGAACTCACAAAAGCAAATGGTATTTAAGTTGTTACAAATTGAACTGCAAAGCTAGAAATCTGTCCATTTGCTAGCTTGCAAACACATAGTTGTCAAAAACTGAGCAGGTTTTATGTTTGCAAATTTATACAGTCATAATTAGAAAACAACATCTGCAGTTGTCAGAAAGACCAAATAGAAGGCAAGCTAATGAGCCACAGCATTCAAATGTGAAGAGCGTATTGCAAGTTTATAAAGACAAATAAATATACCACTACAACTAACTATTATCGGTAATCTCTTCAAACAATACCTACCAGTTAAGATTATTGAGGGGTTTTTATGTCATTCAGAGTGAAAGGGGTTTTTTCTCAACAAACTATGCAATACTTACCGAACACTACACAGGAAATCAATCATAAACTTTATCTATTATCTATGTTTCTTGATTCAAGATATACAGCATGGTGAAATGCAGTAAACTACTTAGGTTAAAGATCTCTGTAGACGTTTTTCCTTTTTTTCCTTTACTAGCCAATTTTTCTCTTTGTCTAGTATAAGTAAAATATGCATTCTTTCCCTGATATCATAAAAGATAAAATCAGAAGCAACTTCTACAAATCTATCTTGCATTCTTTAAATCAAGTAAAAATACACATTACATTGTACTGACATAAACTGTTATCTTCTTTCTGAGAGCAGAGGCATGTAAAATTTTTACCTTTAATGTTCCATAACATGGTTATACCCATGTGGTTCACATAGCAGTTTCAGAAATCCTGATTTCAGATCCTCCTGTTTCTGCAGAAGCCTTAGAGAAATCTGTGAATGGTTCTGCACATTAGAAAGTACTAAAAATTAGTACTATTAGTACTAAAGTACTAATACTTTAAGCAGTTTCTTTTAAATTATCTGTTATATTTGTTCATATCTATCTTTTAAAAGGCCTTTTTTGTTTTAAGGATTTTTTCTTCTATTTTTCTGCTTATATTTCTAGCATTGTTTTGAGAGAATAATGCAGAACTTGATTGTTAACCATTGTATCTCATATTTTTACTGATGTAGCAGATGCAATAAAATTTCACAACTCTTTTTATGACAAATGTCCATTATTTTCCAAAAGCTCTCTAATAGCCCAGAGAAAGAAAAAAAAGGAAGCACAAAACATTTCTTCTTCACAACATTATTGTCTGATTCTCAGTTGTGACTTCTCTGCTTGTTTCCCGTGACAATAGAAAACCAAAGTATTTTCCACTAAAAGAAATATACTGCCTATTACTTAAATGACAGTACTTTCACACAATTTGATCATGAGAACCTTGTACAAGATTTCCTGCAGACAAGAACAGGAATTTATGGCTGATGTCAATTCTTCTCTGAGTTCACAGTTTTAAACACACGTGGCAAGCAAATGTCAAATGACCAAGTTAAGAAAATTACAGAGATTTTAAACTAAGATATTCTCTTAGTAAATACAAAATAGTAAGTCACCTTGAATAGGAATTTATAAGAGCTACATACACTTAACTTCCAGGAACTCTATTAAGTTTGGTGTTCATCTTGATAATCCCTTATGTGATACTAGCTTTTTGACTTGACATCATCATCTGCTAATTTTAAGAAGAAAACTACAGCAACAACAGAAAAAAAATAAATAAACTACTGAGATTCTGCTAAGAATGAAGGCAAATATCCATGACTGAATTAAAATAAGCCACTACAAATATATGCCAGTTTCACCTGAAAAGTCCCTAAACGTTTCTAGTGAATCTTTCATAACATTTTCTACAAATTAATTTACTCTAGATGAAAGTGATTTCTCATCTATGAGTATGAAACATTTTTTCTGTGGATGTTGAAATACTGCGATGCAGCCTTAAAGCAGCAGAACATTCAAGCAGAAATCCTACAGCCAGGTTCCATGGAAAAAAATGTGGAAGAGCTGAAGAATAAAGTAAAAGCTGTGAGCCGAGAGGTCCATTCAAATCAGTAGGCATTTCATTAATCATACATGTCCTCTGTTCAAGGATTCCCATTTTTTGTATGCATTAGAGGGTAAGTAGAGACACTTTACTTTTCTCTATGCCTCCTCACCAACCTCACCACAGAGCAGATTCTTAGTTCTGTATTGCTGCTATTCACTGCAGCTTTGCAGTAAAGGACTTTGCCAATTTGCTTTGATAGAATAAATATATAAGAACCACAAGTGAGTAAAATAGGTTATATTACTTTCTAGGTAATAGTGACTTATTTTGAGATAATTGCCTGGGCACTTACACAGCTGAAGCACTTTTATTGGGCTCAGTTTGTTCAGATCATTGTTTACAATTCCTGTACAAGGACTGTCTTTTTTATTGCGTGTATGCATAGTCTCAAGCTTAATCATACTTTTTGCCAGAATACAGTTGCCAGATAGTGCTTAAAAAAGGTGCTATCTCAAAAAAAAAAAAAAAAAAAAAAAAACCCCACAAAAAACTGTTAATGGTGAAAGTTTCTCTTAATGAGATAACAGAGGAATGTGTCCTGAGAGTTAATTCTATCCTGGCCAAACCCAGGACACCTGGCCAAACCCTGGACAGAATGAAATCCAGGATGAATATATAGTAAAGTTTCTTCTTTAGATCACACTGACTTGTTCTTGGACTCTTATAGCTAATATTCACAGCTCAGCAACAGTCCATGTCAAGAGTCAATTCCTTTAAAAATTTTAAGCTCATATGCAGTAACAGTATGAGTATTCCTTCCCTAAGTCCCCCCTAAGACCTCCTTTTTCTTCATTAGTACAAATACTACCCTTGCTGATAGTGTCACTTGAACCTATCAATCGTGCAGTATAGAGTGCATGGATGGACTGCTAAGCCTACACAGAATTTTTCATTTCAGTGAGTTTCTGACATGGCATGCTACAGGATTTCTTAACTGAATGTTGACAAGCTCCAGTGGAATCCCCTTTTTACGTACCAAATATCATACTCTGTGTTTGTTTTGCTTAATTTGCTGTCATTTTATTTATTTGTCATTTTATTGCCTTTCCTTATTTTTTATTTAACATGTATGTACCCATCTGACATCAAAATAAATGAGATATAAATTAGGTTAAAATAGATAACATGATAAAATTAATACAGTTGTTATAGACATCTGTGTTATATAATGGTGTGTGTGTCTACATATATATGTGTATATGTTATATGTACATGTAACACTTAAATGTACATATAAGTGTGATACATATATGTGATTGGCATGCACTACCAGTGGGTCAACGCCAAGGTTTCCAGGTACCTTTTTGATGTGGACAGAGATCTTGCCTCTGGTACAGGAAGCCCTGAATATAATTCCCCTACAATGACATGTTGGACTTTGTGACAAAGAGGATGAGGTGAAGTCATTGGTACAGAAGAATTCTAGTCACTCAGAGCTCAGTGGAGACCAGCTGCTTCCTGGAGGCGAAGAGCAGGGGGTGTGGGGAGCCCCTCAGTGATGTTAGGGCATTGACAGCCTGTCTCATCCCACCATTCCAGACAGGGAGCAGGACAGTCAGAGGAGCATTGTGGGAAGCCAAAGCCCTGGACATGGACACCTGCATGGTAATGGATAAGACTATTTCAGGCTGTGACATGAGCCCAAGGGTGGGCTGGCTTGGCATGGCCCAGGGCTGGAGAGAGCTATGGGGAGCTGGAGACTGGTCCTGCTGAGGAATTGCTGGGACATGGACAGAAAAGCCTGGGGACATGACATGGGGTCCTGGGCCGCAAGTAGGAGGCCAGGAAGGAGGCTCCAGGGGATACCAGGCAGGGACAGTCAGGTCTGGCAGTGCCCTCAGGACCCTGACAGTTACATCAACAGAACAATGTTAATGTAGTTTCCATATCAATGAAAAGATTATTAAAACATGAATAGGTTAGAAATAGTTTCTGTCTACACTAAAAGGTAGACAGACTGTGTGCTTGTGTCCCTAGAAAGAGAAAGGTTCTTCCCTTATCTTCAAAGTGCAAAAGAGAGATGGAAGGAAGAATTATAAGAAAACACAGAAATACATATCTATATATATCGTAGTCATTATGTCTGGATGAGTAAACAAGCCACAGAAGACTTACTTGGGGAGTGCATCAATAGAGCTGAAGAAATGTGAACAAGGAAGCAGAAAAACTTTAGGAAGAAAGGAGAAAAAATTTAATACAGCCAAAGAATTGTCTGTGTTGCTTTACTTAAAGGTTGTGCTATGTTATCAAGAAGATGATTTTCATAACGATAAAAAAAAGAGTGGTTTAATAAATACATACAATCAAAATTTTCCTGAAAATGGAAATCTTTTAAATATATTAAAGGTTGCAATAATTTTTAAAGGTAGTTATTATGTAGAGCATACAAAATAGAATGTGGGAATGTCAGTTTATTTTAAATGACAGCTATTTTCATTTAAACAGCAAAAATAAAGACGATGTCAGATAAATTGCTATAGATGTAAATGATGAGGCTTCTTAAATTTCATGTAATTCTTTCTCTGTCTCCTCTATGAACCTATTTGAACACCTGTTGTAAAGATGTCATTCACTGTAATCTATAACATCAGGCAGACATACTCTCAAAGATTGATCACATGTATCTGTACCTGTTTACCCAACAGTTTTTTGAATGATAAGAGCCTTTTCATTCAAGATCATGCCATTTCTGTTTACAGTTTCTAGAGCAGTTGCTGCTAGATATATAAAATCACTAATAATCTTAAGCCATTTGGTGAATTTTGTTTGAATTCTTTTAATTTTTAGATAAAGTCTTTGTATTCTTTCTATAACAGTGGTTTTGGAGTAGAAGAGTATCTCCTGTTTTATGATTTTTTGAAAAAATCATATAAATGTGAAAGGTTCCAACATCCAAAACCAATTACTCCCTGGATTATTAGGTTTGAGGTTTTAAAGGGACAAGAGAGTTTTCATTTCTTTTTGGTCTAGAACAGACCTAGACGTACTTTTAATATCACTCAGGGTGGATATTTTTACTTTTTAAAAAATGCTTTTCTAAACAAAGTTCAGATAATGTTAACAGTCTTCGATTGACTGTATTGAGGTAATTCTTCAGTCAGGTTTCTAAGTCATCTACAAATTAGCTATCATGTTGGGTCTAAACCAACTACAGCTATCTGTCTCTCCAAGTCAGAGAATCCAGGCACAGGATGCAGTGATCCACAATGATTTCTGCTCCAAAGGACAGCTTGGATGGAGTCAGATGGAGTCTCTCAGTCTGAGAACTTGAGCCTAAACATAAGAGCAGTTCTCAAACTGTAATCACATTTACCCACTTAGACACAGTAAGGCTTAGAGTAAATGGTATGAGTAGCTTTACCTAGTTTCTCCTTCTTTGTTCTTTTGCAGTTCACTTTGAAATCAGTGGGTGTAAAAGAAAAATGCTATTCATTATTGCTAATACTCACTGACATCTTGTCCTTGCAGTCAAGGGACAGATGGATGTTAGTGATGTAAAGGATCATTTCTATTCATATTGAGGTTTACTGCCTGGATACTGTGTGGTAAATGTGTGAGGTCAAACAAGCTTAGCTGAATCAAAGTCTTATGGAAGTTTTGTGGAGGACAAAGAATATGAAAATATATCAAGAAAAAAAATCTTATATATGCTCCTAGTGTTGTCCTCTGTATCTACATCACAGACTCCCCAAGGTCACTTCTGCCTCTATTCACTTAATGAAATACTTAATTGACTAAGCAGCTATCATTCATACATTTGGCTATTTAATGTTTAATAGCATCTCCTTTTGATAAAACTACCTAAAAATATATTTTTTAACAAATGTATACAATATGAATGGTGTTTGTGGCTGTCGAATGTTTGCCATCATTTGGTTTCTTTCCAGCAGAATAGTTTTCTGATTATCTCCAGAAAATGAAATTGGAAACATTTCATTAATTTTATAAAAGAGGAGAGGTCTGAGTGGCATCAGAGTTCCTTTGTATTTTTCACCTGTTCATTTGTTCAGCTATAATTGCAGAGTCTTTGTGAAATGTTCATGTCAATCTTTATTAATCTCTAATTTCTAATCACAGTCATAAGTAGGTTTAAACTTTATTGCAAACCTTTTGAGAGATCTGTGAATTTTGAGAGAGAAATGACATGTTGCTCATCATGTTTTCTGGAGCTCATGTCAGTAATTTTTCCAAAGGGAGCGAAGTTAGCAGTTTCCATTAAAAATGAAAAGAAAGGACCAGTAATCTTCCTATGCAAGAAGTTTTGGTTTTGTTTTGTTTTTTTTTTCACATAATTATGGATGGATTTATTGGTGAGTACGAGAGTTCCTGGTTGCACTGCTTCAGTGTAAAGGAAGATTAAGAAAAGGCTGCAATATCTGTTAGACATGTAGGAATGATTAGTTGAGAATTAAGAAACTCTTCAGAAATTCAGAAAGCGATGGAAAGATCTGGCAGAGCTGTAGTATAGAAGTTTGAACAGCAAGGAACAAATTTCTTGGAAAGAAAATGAAAGAATGTTATTTTTAGATTATTGCTATATTTAAAATCAATCAGTGGCAGCAAAGCTACAGTAAAGGCACAGTACTTAACTTAAAAAAATGAGTACCAATCATGTGTTCCTTAATACAGTAACTTTTTCTGCATTGTATGTAAAAATATACTGTAGTCTTGGCTTAACTGTGACAGTACTGAAACTTTTTTCTATCACTTTTTGTATTCAGTATGGTAGTCCTATTTACCAGCATGTCAAATCTGACTTGCAGAACTGGAGTACTGCATGATGAGTTGTGTCTTCCTCAGTGTCCTGTAGCATGGTAATGATCCAATATCTAATTTTTTTTTTAAATCAGAAATTAAAGATCTGATTTCGGGACATCCCAGTGATTTCAGCAGTTTTTATATGAGTTTTCATAATATATTTCACAGATGGCCTTTAAAACAAAGACAAAAAGCAAAAAAGCATGAGCTCAAGATACCAGTTGGAAGCAGGACCTGGAGACATCTAAAATGAGATGATTCTCCTGTAACAATTGGACTTCATCTTCTTACATCTCTGGACGACATCACATTGCATATTACTATACAGATATACATATTACTATATGTAACTATATTACATATTCTGTATGCATGAAATTATGAAGGTAAAATCTCTGTTGTCATGGTGTAAGCCCAATCAGCAATGAAGCCGTATACAGCTGCTCGCTCATTTACCCCACCTCCAACACCCCAAAGTGCCATAGGATGGCGGAGGCCCCAGATGGGAGGAAAAAAGATAACCGAGGACATTGTGGAATGAGACAAGGGCAGTGAAGGCTCATTGCCAATTATGGTTCAAGGCAAAAAGACAACTACTCAACTTAGAGAAAAAACAGGAACAGTTTAATTTATGTACTACTAGAACCAGAACAGAAAGTAAAAATCATAGAAAAAAATCAGGGCAAGATGATGAGGAAAATACAACCTGCACTTTAAGACAACCTTTTTCCCACCCCTCTCTTCTTGCCAGGCTCAGCTCCCTGCTCCCCATCTACCTCCTCCCCACTCAGCAACATAGGGGGCAGGAAATGGAGGATGTGGTCAGTCCCTCACAGATGGTCTCTGCTGCTTCACTGTCCTCAGAGAAGGAGGACTCCTTGCATTCTTCCCCAGATTCAACTCAGGGTCCCTCACACAGGATACAATCCTTAACAAATCTCTCTGGCATAAGTCCATCTCAAGGACTGCAGCTCCTCACAAATCCCTCCAGCATGGGACTCCGCAGAAGCAGAACTTCAGGCACATTCTGCTCCAATGCCACCTCCCCACAAAGTCATGACCTCTCCAGGCACAGCCACCTCCTCTGCTGTGGAGTCCACCACGAGCTGCCAGCAGATCTCAGCACCACCATTACCCTCCATGGGTTGCAGGAGAACAACTGTTGTCTCACCATGGGACACAGAGGGCTGTCTGCTCCAGCACACCTCCTCCTCTCTTCCTTCATTGACCTTGGGGTCTGTGTGGTCACTTCTCTCTCATCTAGCTCCTTCCACCACCTCCCAGAAAGAGCAACTCAAGTTTTCTAACTTCTTCTTAAAAAAGTGATCCCAGAGGTGTCCACCTGGCTCAGCCTCAGAGATGGGTCTGACTTAGGGATGGAGAAAGTTTCAAGCAACTTCTTACAGAAGCTGCCATTACAGTCCCTGCACTGCTACCAGAAATGGCTCCACACAAACCTTAGATACCATGATTTTCTGGCTCCATATCATCCCATATTTAATCTGTGGTTTAAACAACAGATTAGCCTTTTGAAAGTGCTCATATAATTTAAGAAGTTTATTTTGTTGCTTGCTTTGATTTCCAAATACATTACTAATACTCCATTTAAGTTTTTCCATATCAAAATTGTCATTTTTATTCAAAAGGCTTATCCAGGATTTATTATGGAAATAATTTTGAAATTGCAAAATTATATGGTGTATTTCCGAAGAAAAGTCTGTCTTTGAAAAAATATTTCTAATGCTTCTAATTTCAGAATGGGCCAAATGGGGATAAAATAACTTCCATGTTTTGTTTCAATACAACTACATTTCTCAGGCAGGCACTAGGTACAAAATAACACTGGCTTCCCACAGAGGCTGGCGTAAATTAATGCCAGTCTTGAGCTATGTCTAAAAGGCATGAAAAATCTCGAGAAAAAAGTGTAAGGAAAGAGTCATTAACAGTCATGTTGACAGTTTTTAAAAAAGAGATATGTATCAGGTACTTTATGGCTTAGATTTTCAAAGATGTTGAGTATCTACTGCTGAATATAGACTACAGATATATCTGACTAGAACTTAGATAAAAAGCACAAAAGAGGCAGGAAATATTGTTGATATAACTACTAATTTTATGGTGTAAGGACAAAAAGTTTGATTTTGTATTGACTAAGTTTAAGCATGAATTTTGCTTGAGATATTCAGATGAATGCACTGAAGAGCTGGTCCAGATGTAAAAGGATACTTCAGTTATATTTTCTGTTAATCTAGATATACTTAATGGCTGTTATTGGAGGTCTTGACTCAAGAACCTTGCACAGGTAATGAATATTCTGTTGCCTCTGTAAACTTCTGCAAAAGAGTGCACAGGGAAAAAAAATCCACCTCTGTCTACACCGTGCACTGTTCCTAGTTACTGGTTTACAAATGAAAAAGAAAGCTTGTATTTCTCTCAGTGCTCATCAGTAGTTTTTTGGGTTTGGATTGTTTGGGTTTTTTATTATTTTTGTTTGTTTTTTGTTTTTAAAGGTAGAATACATTATAAATTAATAGGAAAATATTAAAGAACAAAATTGAAAACATAAATGTAGTACAAACATTCAAATATCCTCAATACAATGAAAATATGTTTCCCTCAATTAAGAAAAAAAAAAGGAGTAGAATTTCAAAAGGTGAAAGGAAAAACAGCAAAGGTAATCAAGTGAAGGGACTGATTTAATCTCTCTCCATCAGAGGGGAGGTTAACTGACCTATCATCATTAGTTTGAAAAACAGACAGCTGAGGGGAGTATGAAACAGGTTGTAATATACAAAGAAACATGGAGAAGATTAAAAATGGGAATGATTCAAGAAATAGATCAGATGGACTTCTTAGTCGAGTGAAAGTAAACAGAATTAGGATTTAAACTAGAGTACTCATTGAAAAAATCTAGATGGATGAAATAAATTAGTAGATACAACATTTGTATCATGTGCCACAATACAGGTGTGATCTCTCCTCAGAAATACCCTAAAACACTGATTTCTGGAAGCTGAGGAGGTAAACTGTGCACACCATCTCTTCACTTTGTTCTCATGGCCGTTCTGTGCAACTAGCCACAGTCGGGTATAGGATAGTAGGTTAGCCTTTGCTTTGAATCAATATATTTATTTTTATATTGCTGTGTTCTTATAAAGCACTATTTTTCTGCCCAAAAAAAAAAAAAAAAATCCTACAAAACAAAACAAAACCCTGGATAAATACGTTTTAGGCAGGAAACAGAGCATTTATCTCTTCTATTGCATAAAAAACAGACAGAAATCCAGAAAAGATACAATAGCTGATGCATAGGAGAAAGGATGTAGGAAAAAGAATGCAGTACACTGTCCAAAATTTTTCAGAAACCAGCCACTTAGGAGGAAAGCAGAAGGCAAGAAAATCAATGGAACAGTCAATTACTAAAATATGACTAAAAAGCATACCAAGTAAATCTGTGAGCTGTGGTGAAATATCATACAGTTACTATTTTAACTAGCAATGAGTTGGAATAGATAGAGCTTTCACAGATTTTGCTCAAACACTTAAAATGCAAATTGAGTTACGGTATTTACCCAATGGCTGGTGTAGTTCTTTGCTGATATAAGAGGAACACAGGAGTTTTGAGGCTATCTTATTTCCTAGTGTAGCAAAGAATGAGCACAAAGATTATCGTTTCTTGAGAATAAAAGTGAAAGAATGCGATGATATACTGTAACTTGAAGTATTTTAGCACCTAATGATTACAATTTGTAGTTTAATTCCTACTACAGTACTGTAGTGGGAAATACTCAAAAGGCAAGATTGAGTATGAAACTAACTTTATGCCACTTTCATGTTCTTTTATATCTTCTTGATATAGGAAGTTAACAGGTGAGCTGTTTTAGGGATGGTTAAACAAGATCTTCAAGCAAACTATGGTTTATTTAGAATTATATTACTGTGTCACTGGGTTAAAAAAGAGAGCACTTTCCTTCTCACAGTTCTAAATCTGTTTTCACTTAGAACTTAGACAAAATGTTTACTTTCTCTAAGATTTAGGGTGACACCATCAATGGTCTTATGACGTCATCTTTTCAGAGTTCATTCCTCTTGTTTCTTGATGTTTTGCTAAGTATAGAGTTGCATAACACCATCAATTTAATGACCAGGGATTGTTCTTACATCAATTTCTATGGAATTTTATTCCATTCACTTCACTTCTGCCTAGACTTTTTCCATGTGTTTTAATTTTTTTTTAGTACTGTCCTATTGTATCAGCTGTCTTATTATATGTAGGACTTCTGCAGTGTAATTTTGACAACTACTGTTTCCCCATCTTTTTTTTCACATTCATTACTGATCATTTCTTGTGTCAGAGAAATTATGAGATGGATGGTACATATACCTGTTCCAAAATTTCTTTACCTAGAATAATGTTAGCAGAAAGTGTACTTTCTAACCTTTCTAGCACTTCTTCCATTTTCCCGCAATAAAATGAAAACCAGACTCCTGTTCCCAAACAATTGGGAAAAAGGTGTAAATTCTTGGTTTAGAATATGCTACACTTCTCAATCTCCTGTTTGTATGAGCAGCTGAGTGTGCCAGAACTAAATTTAACTTAAAAATTGTAACCAGATAAATGCCATGACAAAGCAAAAGCTCTGCTGTTACTCTGAAAACTGACGATCCACTGTTGAAAAACATAACCACAAAATAAATAATCATTTCATAAGTATTGTCTAGAATAACAGAGTAAAAATTCAATGTTTAAAATTCAATTATCTGAAAAAATGCAGATAATATCTGTGTAATAGATCATTACACTTTCCTCCCTTATTTACCTATGTCTGTATACCATTCTCCTTGAGAAAAGAATTACACTTCCACATGTGTTCAAAGTGTATCTACCACAGCAAAACTCTGAGCTCAATGGGGACCTATGAAAACCTAATCAGTAGTCTATAGAAATCTTTAAGAAGAATGTGCAGAGTATAGCCAAAGAAAGAATAATAGTCAATCCAGTAATTATAACAATCTTCTAGTTATTATTAAGATATTATTATAAGCATTGAAATAAGATATTTGTGTTTTAAGACATTAGATACATCTGAAATTAAATAGAATCTAATTCATGAATCCTGGAATATTAACAAGGAAAAATGAGTTTTTTTCCAGATACTAGAGATAGTATATCCAGTTGATGATATGCCAGTTGTGAGTGGTTAGACTTAATACCAGACAGCAGCCTTGATCCTGATCAAAAGACATACTAAAGTGAAAAGTCCTTCCAACCAATCATGAGGGAGTTTTGCTAAACTTGTCTTAGAAGGAAGCCACTCCACATATCTTAAGTGGATTGCTTTACCTGATGTCCTTATTTACTTTGTAAGTATCAGATATTTCCATTCACTCTAGTGAAGAGGGTAAAAGGGCTGAAATACAGAAGCAGTTATTAAAATACTTCCAAAAATACTGTCAAAACTTGACATCAAGAGCATTTAAACTGAAAATAGAAAGCAAATGAGTTACTAATCTCAAGTGTATGTGTGTATAAGCTGACAGCTTCTGTCCGCCCCTTGCCTTTACTCCCAAAATGCTTGCCTGATGTAGATGGTAAGAACCGCTCCTATCATGCTCTTTGGCTGTTCTTTCTGAAGCTGTCAGGCCTATCTAATTTCAGTGCCTTTCCTCTGTTTTCTATACACTGTGTAAGTGTCAGCTTTCTGTAGAGAATCAGAATAGAGGCAGATGTGCAGTAGAATATGCCAGCTACATCAAGAATAAGAGAGAAGGTCAGGAAAGAAACCCTAGAAGATCTTACTGTTCTGATAACATAATGGGAATTGAAGAACCAGACCAAATGCTGTGAAGCTCAGACAGCTACATGGTACTTTGAGAAGGTTCTTTTTGGCTACATTCAAACTTTGCAACCAGACCTTATAGTTTTATTTGTTTCAGATAAATTTATTATCAACAAGTACTTAAATCTGAACTGTTTCACATCATCCATGACAGACAAAGCTGAAAACTGCAACAATTTCACACGGAGAAAGATACGAACAAAATAAGTTTTATTGGGACTCCTCTTACCCTCACTGTTGAAGTTCCTTTGTTGTGTGCTTATAGCATGAAACAGACTTCTAGTTTGAAAAAAAATAAAAATCCTTACTGTATAAAGGAGAATTCGACATAATTATTTAAATTAAAATAATCCTTCTAATATGTAAACTATTCCAAACAAAATTGTTAGCTTCCATGTTGTTATAGTTCTAATCGTCATCCCCATAGCCAGTAGCTGTCCAGTGAGACAAGTGAAAAGAAACCTATACTCTGAGATAGATATATTAGAATTCTAAATCTCTGCACATAGGGTTGAAAAAAATCACCTTTTGAAGCATAACTGCTATGAAAGCCGCAACATATGCCCTGCAAATTTGATATTGATTCATTGTGTTGTATGCAAATGTGGATGCAGGATTCTTTTTGTTCATATGAATAAGGCTGATCTCTACTACAAATCAAAATTGTTTTCCTTAACTCTGACCGTAATTACCACAAACAAAAAATGTTGTCAGTTCAGGAAAGATTAACCTTCTCACATAGACTGTCTGACAACCATTCTGGAATTAATCTTATTTATTCTTACAGTTTTCATTTGCTTCTGCTATCATTTCATAATTTAAAAAGCCTGAATTTTCAACAATGAGGAGTTCTGCTGATTAGTTTTATAGGTATACGGAATAACATTTTTTATTTTGTGTTTTAGTTGTGCACTTGGCTTTATGTATCAATTATATTTACATATAAAAGCATTCTGCAAAGATTTTATCCAATATTAATTTGTTGTGTAACACAGTGTAGAGATATTGCCTTTATGTATGCAAATCCATTATATACATTAAGTACTTCTGCACATTTCCTTAAATAATCAACAGAATGCGGCTTACAATGAATGTCCTGGAAACACAGCAGAGATGCAAAGGCACATTCTGAAATCAATAATTCAGGAAATGCATTCTTGCTTAAATTGACATTTTAAATGTCATTTCAATAGTCTTATAGGTAATTTAAAAGCCTCCTCCTTCTTGAATTCTCTGTCTACAAGGGTCCTGTCAATCATGACCTGTATTGCAGGGTGGTGACTGCAGCAGCGTGAGACTGCAGCAGCGTCAGTCTGTTCTGTTTTCCTCTAAGCCACGTTCTTCATCCCCACAGGGAGCACGAGTTTTCATAAATGCCAATGTGCATATGTATTCAGTACTGCTAGTACATTTCTTCCATTGATTTCCTTCTGTATGTGACTGTGAGCAAGAGAGGCGGCAGTCGTGGAGCTGTTCTTCAGCTATTCACATGCTACTTAAGATTCCCAGTTCCAGAATTAAATTACTGAGAGATATCCATAATATAAGTTCAGTCACTACGACTCCCTTAGGGCTCTTGTTACTAATGGCATAGGCTCATTTGTGAAGATTTTCATGCAGCTTGTTTGAAAGGGCCTCAGCAATCCACCACTTTTGAACAAATTACCGGTCGACAATATGCTTACCAAAGGGATTGGTTGGCATAGAACAGTTTTTTAGCTCTATTTGGCTAGGAGAGAGTATACCTGGAGAGGAATGGAGAGTAGCAAGAAGGGAAAGGCAGTGATCTATGGGAGTGGGAGTGCAAGGTGAAATAACACGAATGAGGTATTTATACTTTCAAACTAATAAAATCAAGCCTTGGCAATTAACAGAAGGCTTTATTCTGGAATAAATCAGTTTACGTTAAGTACATGTGACTTTAAAACACTTTTGGAGGAATGAGGGTTGTAAAATATTATATCTGGAAAGAAAATTCCCTTCCTTCAAGGTCTTCATTCTGTCTGTGTGGTTTGTGGATTATAAATTATGATGTGTTCCTTCCCCAGGCAACTGACGAGGTTAGAGAGAATGCACTGGATGTTTCTTTATGATTGCATCACCAAAATGCAATAAAGCTCCTGCACTATGTTGAATCACAAAAGGAGAGTACGTGTTTCAGTGCTTTAGCAACAATCTTAATTCATTCATCCTCCCACGATCACTTCCTTATCTCAGGCTCTCCACATACAGAGTCATTAGGATCTGTACTGTCCAACTTCAGTAAGGGTCTTGTCAATCTGTTTCTTCTGCACAGTGTCTTAGTAACATCTGCCTTCATGCAGTTTCCCTGTTGTATCACATGATGTCAAAGGTTTAGAGTCAGAGGATTTAAACTATTTTCCTCCACCTATTGCCTGCAAGCTATGATGGGAAGTTTGTCTTCCCTTTTACAAATCATGATGGGGAGACGTAAGGGCAAAAGAAAGCTTTGGTTATTCCACCAAAAAAGTTGTCAACTGACTAAGAGATTTCATCTTGCTTTTAAGACTTCCTCTTGGCTGGTAAATATATATATATATACACTCATGTTTGGCCTCTCAAAACACCTGCTTGGAGGGATCTCATGGTATAAGATCCTAGATGGCAGAAGTGCCCAAGAGAGCTGGTTCATATTCAAATACCAATTAATCCAAGCCTAGGATTAGTGAGTCCCCACATGTAGGAAAGCAGGAAAAGGAGGCAGGAGGCCACCATGGATGAACAAAGATCTACTAGGATAACTCAGGGAGAAAGTAGCCATCTATGGGAGGTGGAAACAGGGCCTGGTTTCTTGGGAAGGGTATAGGAACTTCACCAGAGCACGCAGGGGTACAACCAGGAAGGCTAGAGCCCTTCCAGAATGGAAGGAACATTAAGGAAAATAAGAAGGGGCTTTTCAGGTACATCAGCAGCAAAAGGAAGATGAGGGGGAATGTGGACTCGCTGGTGAACACAGAAGGTACCCTGGTGACAGAGGATGCAGAGAAGGCTGAACTACTGAATGCTGTCTTTGCTTCAAATGTGGTGGACGAGGGAGAAGTTAAAGACTTGTTGGGCTAGCTTAACACACATAGTCATTGAGACCTAACAGAATGCATGCAAGAGTGCTGAGGGAACTGGTTGATGTGGTTGCTAAGCTGCTCTCCATCATCTTTGAACAATCATGGAGGACAGGTGAGGTGCCTGAGGACTGGAGAAAGGCCAATGTCACTCCAGTCTTCAAAAAGGGCAGGAAGAGTGACCCAGGAAACTACAGGCCAGTCAGCCTCACCTCCATCCCTGGAAAGGGGATGGAACAACTCATCATTAAACATATGAAGGAGAAAAAGATGGTTCTCAGGGGGAGTCAACGTGGATTCACCAAGGGGAAATCCTGTTTGACTAAACTGATAACCTTCTATGAGTGCATAACCAGCTGGCTAGATGAGGGGAGAGCAGTGGATGTCAACTACCTCCACTTCAGCAAGGCTTTGGACACTGTCTGCCATAACATCCTCATCAGAAAGCTCAGGCGTGGCTTGGATGAGTGGACAGTGAGATGGATCGAGAGCTGGCTGAATGACAGAGCCCAGAGGGTGGTGATCAGTGGTACAGAATCGCGTTGGAGGCCTGTGGCTAGTGGAGTTCCACAGGGGTCGGTTCTGGGGCCAGTCTTTTTCAACATCTTCATCAACGACCTGGATAATGAGACAGAGTGTACCTTTAGCAAGTTGGCTGATGACACCAAACTGGGAGGACTGGCTGATTCCCCAGAAGGCTGTGCTGCCTTGAGAGGCTTGAGAGTTGGGCAGAGAGGAACCTCATGAGGTTCAACAAGGACAAGTGCAGAGTCCTGCATCTGGGAAGGAACAACCCCATGCACCAGGACAGACTGCAGATTGACCTGCTGGGGAGCAGCTCTGCAGCGAGACCTGGGAGTCCTGACTGATACTAAACTGAACATGAGCCAGTAATGTGAGGACTCATCAGGAGCCCTGTGTCCATTTCTGGGCTCCGTAGCTCAAGAGGGACAGAGAACTTCTGGAGAGAGTCCAGTACAGGGCCACCAGGATGATCAGGGGACTGGAGCATCTTCCATCTCAGGAAAGGCTAAGGGAACTGAGGCTTTTAGTCTAGAAAAGATGAGACTGAGAAGGGATCTAATTAATACTTATAGGTATATAAATATTGGATGTCAGGAGGTTGGGACATCCTTAGCAACAGGAAAAGGGGTAATGAGATGAAGCTGGAACACAAAAAGTTCCATTTAAACATAAGGAAAACTATTTTACTGTGAGGGTGATGGAGCAGTGGAACAGGCTGCCTAGGGAGGGTGTGGAGTCTCCTTCTTTGGAAGTCTTCAAGACTCACCTGAACGTGTTTCTATGTGACCTCATCTAGGTGGACATGCTTCTGCAGGGGTGTTGGACTAGATGATCTCTAAAGGTCTCTTCCAACCCTACCATTCTATGATTCTATGGTTTGGATATTAGATTTAATAACTGCTCTTTTTTACAGCTCTCTTTTTTTTCAGATACTAACAGACAGAAAGATTTAAAGTTTATTTATTCATTAGGCTCAACAATCACAGACACTTTAAATCCTTTATTTGTCTTTTTACTTTGTATCCAGCAAGATCTCAGCATGCCAGAGGTGAACAGCGTATGTGGAGACAGCTAATGCTCATGCTACTTGCATATCAGAAGCTCAGTCAGAGTTAATTTAATTTTTTTTAGCTACCAGATTGCTATATAGACTGGTGATGAATATACGGGAGTGAGAAGTTACATCACAGTTGAAGTGTAAACTCTATAGGTACATGCTTAGTCCATGTACAATGATTGGCATGCACATGATCATTTTCTGAAAATTCAGGTAATCATCCTTTCTTTCGCTCACATTCAGGATTTGACATATTTAAAGCCTTTATCTGTATACCTAGACTTTGGACTTTGACCCAATAAAGCGCTTAAATATGTGTTTAACCAGGAGAGTAGTCCCATTAGCGTACAGAGTACCTGCAAATATATTTGGCTGCATAATGTAAAGCACAGAAAAAATGTAGGCCATCTCTGAAATCAAGCCCTTATATTAAAATAGATTTTACTAAAGCAATTATCAGTGAAATCTGACTTACAGAACTACTCAAGGGAGCTACAAAAAGTTGGCTGCCAAAGTATGTTCTGTTAATGAAGACAGAGCAGTGCTGTACTCATCTCTTTGGAGACAGTTTGGGGCAGTGCATTAAAACAGTAAGTTGCCTATAAAAGGTGGTTTCTTTTAAAATGGATCAGGACAGTTTAAACCATTAATATCACCAATTCTGCTATGATTTTCACTGCTATTTAACATTTCATGAACTTCTTAATATAATTTTAGGTTGTAGAGAGAAATGGCAAATCCTCAAAACTGCTGTCTGTTTAGACTGTGGGATTGAAGTACAGTAGGATCAAGTCAAGAAGTGTCTTTGACTAATCAACAAGGCAGCTCTGCATAGAGGAGAACAAGCACCTTTGACATCTACTTTCCCTTTTAAACTCATTCAAATAATCCATATAATTCATCTTTCATCTCCACTTCTCAAACTGAAAACAGATGTTTAAACAAATTTTATTTTAATGTAGAACAACAGATACATTTAAATCTTCTACAATTGCTGCAAAATTGAATCATCATCCTCCAGGCAACATTAAACTCTTGCAAAATTTTTATTCGGTAATTCAATAAAAAATAATCACACCATGTGAAGGACAAATGCACATTTTGGTAACGTGTGCATGGTACTTTGTAGGCAGAAGCAAGTGACCTCTGCCTGTGTTTTGTGCTGGCCAAAAGCCAGGTGGATGCGATTAGCATAGTATTGAGCCAGAACCTGTGCTAATAAAGCTTCCTGATTGAAGAGGCTGTTACTTGGGCTTAGTTCCATGCTAACGATGCTTGCATAGCTTCTGGTTACGTCTGTGTTAGTGCTTTAGTTCAGAGTATGAATGCAATTTTGAAATGAATATGCTGATCATCTATGCTTGTTGTGCTTTGTGTCACATCCATGAGTAGTCTCTAAGCACCTGAACTGGGTTTCTTTTTGGATGAAATGAAATAGAAAAGTCTGATCTTGGAGTTCCCTGAAAGCACCGTAATGAGCCACAAGGTAGAGTGAGCCCAGTTACTCTATATGGGATTGGTTTTTACTGGTAATATTTTTGGGTTTGTTTTTCTTGTTGTTGTTTCGTGTTTGATTTTTTAATGAAGATTTTTTTTTTGTGGAGGTTTTTTTTTTTGGAAAACCGACTTCAATATACTTGGGCAAATTTAAATGAGAAAAAATAAGCTGAAAGATTTTTTTTCCTAAAAAAAGCCACATCAAACAACAGCCAGTTGAAAAAAAAAAGTTATCAGTCAAATAGTTGTACGGCCACAAGAAACTACAAATAAGAATAATTAAAAATAGACAGTTTTAAAAGATTATTTCATTTCATTGTAAAACCACAAACATGATAACATTACCATTTTATCAAGTACAAATTGCATTTTTTTCTCTTGAGAGCTGATGTAATAATTTGTTAACAACTGCTTAAGACCAGTTTAAAGCACATCAAAATATGAAAGCTTTCATGGAAACAAAATCAATTACTGTTGCAAAATGGAGCAAGTGGGTAAACTTTCTTTTTTCTTTATTAAATAGGTACAACCATTTTGACAAGCTATTTCACTAGATTACTTGCAGGGTAAAATAAAGGATAGTTTGAAAGAGGACAAACAAATTTATGCTCAGCTTTCTACTTTTATAGGTATTCTAATGACATACCAGACATTCTTAATTTTCAGAAATTAAGTAATATGTCTTTGTTTTATATGAATGAGTTACTTGTTCTTTTTACTGAAATCAAGAATTAATTGTCCATCATGTAGAAATAGAAATTGTATGGCTTATTCTATCTAGGTTGTTTGTAAAAATGCCAACTTGACAGGATGCTTTTTTTCATGGGTCAAATAATCGCATAATTATGTTATGTTTTATGTTTGTAAAGAACAAAAATCAACTAGTAACCCCGCCATAGCTTCAACAAGTTGTCACCATCTACTCAAAATCTGAGATTCTTTGATCCATCTTAATTAAGACACAGAACTTGCTCTCATTCATGTCTAAGTGTTGACTGCATCAACAACCAAGTGACAAGGCAGCTCAGTTACTTTGCTTTAGCTGTCCTATTGAGACTTTTTATTCCTGTCCAATTAGAATCTTTACATGGAGTTCTAAACATTTCATGAAAGCTTTTTTTTTTTTTTTTTCCCCCCCACAATTTTTTAGCTTTAGCTATTAGTGAAATGCACTCTCACTCTTCACTGTGGCTTAGGGCTCTAATTTCTTATGTGATGACCAGCACTGCTTCTATAAAATCAGCAAATTTTTTCTTCCTGAGCATATTCTTATGGTGACACCTTAGTTGAAGATCATTCTTATGACACAGCTACATTTGATCAGAAATCTAGAGAAATTCCTGACTCTTTGGAATTGTTCCTGGTGAGGAGAATTATACTACATCTCAAGAGCAATTGATAGAGTGGCAGAAGGTGAAGCAGATGCAATGGAGGAAAAATGAACAGCTGTCTGGCACTAAGAAAACCAGGAGTTGATTTTCCTCTGTCTGGTGTCTAGAAGAGATAATGGCAATACACAGCTCTGCCAAAAGTGTGATGTTTACACAGTGTATGTACACCCACCTGCTCCATCTGAAAATGAGCTTGTGAACTTATCTAACTGAAAAGAACAGAAAAAAAAATAGATGTGTTTTTGTATTGAGCCTGTTGAACTGATTAAAAACATTATAGAAAATTAATAAAATCCATGTGAGGGAATATCAGTGTCCTTAGAGCTTAAATAAGATTTTTTAATTGCTAGTTGTGTCTCTGACATTCCTTAGCTTAGATGTGAACGTGAATTTACATATATGATACAACTATTGCATAGATTACCTTTATTTTCATGCTCTTTTCTGTGAAGAAGGTGTTAAAATAAACAATGGAGCTAAGCAGTATGCATTTGATGTATTTTGTGTCACAAGACATGAAGTACATAAACCTATTTTTGCTACAGAGAGATGTCCAGATAACTACTTAAGCATCTAATTATAATGAGCTGCTAAAGGTTGAAAAGTTCCAGTAAAGACTAAATGGAAAGTTAGTCAACATTTGATTGTAAGGTAACTGAGTATGAGATGATTACTTTATTTCAAGAAATTTGGATAGTTCAATAATTGTACCTGCGCAGAAATGTCAACATAAATTTATCCCTCTCTGATGACTAATATTGATCCCTTTCTTTTCTTAATAAGTTTACATTTTTAAACAAGAAGGTGTTTTGAAAGGAAAAAGAGAGCTTTAAAAAACTGTTAAAGGAAATTTTGCAGCCGTGTAAAAACATTGAAACCTGAGCAGATGAATTTGAAAGAAATGGTCATTCCACTGTTTAGCTTTGGTTTAAAAGAAAATATCAGAACGTTAAAGAAATGTTTGTCAAAAAATTGCTGATAAGATAGTATCTTAGGATGANAAAACACTGAAACCTGAGCAGATGAATTTGAAAGAAATGGTCATTCCACTGTTTAGCTTTGGTTTAAAAGAAAATATCAGAACGTTAAAGAAATGTTTGTCAAAAAATTGCTGATAAGATAGTATCTTAGGATGAAATGTTGCTTTATTGGTAAATCTTGATTCAGATGTACAGTAGATGTTACTATCTAATAGCTGTTTAGATGTGTATAAATCTACACACAAGATAACATACATGCTCTAAAGCTGGACTGATCTCCAGTGCTGTGGCAGTTGACCTCATTGTTCTATAGTGCCAGAATGTACCTCTTTTACCTCTACCCCAAGATCCTTCCATGCACACATTAGCAGTCCATTCTCTACCACTGTAATGGTGTAAGGTATACAAATAAATATGGTGTGAAAAGGCATAAATTCTGAGTTCTGACTAGTAGGCAATACCAACATAGATATTCTAACAGAGGGATTGGAGAAGAGAGGAGACTTCACATAACTTGCATCCAGAGCATGTGAATAGCGTTCCTTCCAACTTCATAAGTCTGGGGTGAAGTTTCAGTAGCTGGAAGTGTGCACATACTTTGGAGCTTGTGTTTATGACCTGTCTGGCCACCTTTTACAGACATAATTTTCTTCATGTAACCAGCGGTTATCAATATCTCCCTGCTCTGTTGACTAGCATGTGAACTGCATATCTCTGCTGTATTACCCAAATTTTACTGTCATTAAGCTTAGTCTGAATTTACACTCACTAGTAGTGACTATAGATCTATAATAGCTTAAATGAGGCTATAATTCAGTCTGTTAACTTTGTACAGCTTATTACCAAGATATTTTTATTTTCTGAGTGAAAAATCCATGCTACAAAATTTCAGCATCTGACAATGTTTTTTAAAATATGTACTGAAATGTATTTAACACATAACATGTTAGTGAATATTTTGATGAACAGTTTGTTCTTCTTCAGAAATAACAAATCAGACTTGTGCCTCGAGAGAAGTACTGAGAAACAATAACATTTGATCTTTTATCTTTCTGCTCCTCAGAAAAAAAAAACAAAACAAAACAAAAACACCACAATATTCTGAGTTACTAGAGTTGAGCTGAAATTGTTTAATGAGCTATTTTAAGGGATGACACACATGCAGAAAAAAATGTATTGTAAAAAAAAAAAAATACAGAAATGCAGTACAAAAATTGACCAAAGTAAAAATTTTACTTTGAAATACATGTGGTGCAGTAGTATGTTATCCTTTAGCATTTTAATAGCATTCTGTACATACATTGAACCAGTGTACGATACTAGCAGATTGAACACACAACTTTTAATGTCTTAAGCTATGGTTTCACTATTTTTTTTCTAGGGGGTTTTGGAGGGACAGAATGGAAAAAAATCATCCTGTTGATAAAACTAAGCAGATACTTTTGTTCCTTTTTTCTTTTTTTTTTTTTTTCCTTCTGGAAGAGTCTGGAGATTCAATCTATTTTTATCCTTTAAAAGATAAAAAGCAGCCACAGCAGAGGATGC
>WBNH01008575.1:0-30110 GCA_013401255.1 Urocolius indicus
ACCTGGCCGACGCTTTGGATGGGAATCTCAGGGTAGTCCTTCGCCTGACACTCGATTTCTTTAGGATGTCGACATATGTTGTTGCCGGCGGCCCGGATGTGCTGGTAGGTCTCAAAGTCTCCCTGCTTTGGCCCTGAGGAGGGGAAGTCAACATCGAACCATTCGCTCCAGAAGCACACTTTTTGACAGGCACTAGTTGACGTGGTAGTGGTCGTCGTTACCGTTGAGATGTATGGGGTTGAGATGGGTAGTAAGCTCGTGGTTCTTGAGGGTGGTGGTGTCGTTAATTGTGTTATTCTTGTAAGAATATGTTCTGTCTTTGGCGTTCTTGTTGTAGTCTTATGTTTGGTTATTACATGGGGTGTTGTTGTTTGTTCTGTTGATGTCGTACTTTGAGTTGTTGGAAAAATAGATGTTTTTTTTGATGTTTGTGTAGTTATATGTGGCAGTTCAGTTTTATGACATGGCACAGTTATATTTTTACAGCATTCAAATCTTACTTTATAATTATAGCAGATGGGTGGTAATTGGTCTTTATTGTAACATATCAAACCTTCTTCTGTGTTGCATATAATGTGTTGCTCCAGGAGTTGATATGGTGTATTAGGAAACCGTACTGCTCTACATTCAACAGCCTTTCTATTATCACAGACTTTGTATCCTTTTTTTTCAATGTTTTGAATTGTATCAAAATCTCCATCATCATATGCAGATCCTGGATAATACGCATCATACCACCTTGACCACTCACATTCTTCTTTAATGCAAAGTGTAGTTGTTGAAGGAGAAGTGGTGACAGGTGATGGTATTACAGTTGTGCTTGTAGCTGCTGAAGTTGGGAATGTTGTACTTTTAGAAGATGTTTTAAATGGTGTTACTGTTGTGGTTGAATATGTAGTTTTTTCGGTGGAACTTGATGTTTCTGTGCTCTTAGATGTACTGGTGTTTGGTGTTGATGTGCTGTAATGTGTTGTCGAAGAGCATGGTTCATAAGCACAGCATAAGATTCTTATTTCATAATTGTTGCACTTCTTTGATGTTTGATCTTTGTTGTAACATATAAGGCCAGCTGATGTACTGCATACTACTTTTTGGCCAAGGTCTTTCAGTGGTATATTTGGGAATTTCTCTGCTCTGCATTGAACAGCCCGTGGAGCTTTACAGACTTCATAACCTTTAGCTCTCAAATCATCAAAAGTTTCAAAATCTCCCCCGTTGGAGCCAGGGGTTTGCTGACTCCCATCATACCATTGTGACCACTCACAGACTTCGTAAACACATACCGATGTAGTTGGTGACACTGTAAACGAGGAAAAACATATGAGACTTCAAAACTTAGAATAAATATCTGTAGATATTCTCTTTTTCTGTCACATTAAACAAGCTGAAAATTTTTCTAAGAGAATATGCTTTCACTGTGAACCATTTATAATGTACTAGTTTAGTGTACTTATAATTTAATATGAGGTAGAACTGAAAATCCATTACCCAGCTATTTATTGTACTGATGTGCTTGCAATTGTCATTTCCAAAGGAAATGTTAATTATCCTGTACAAAGTGCTGGAATAAGTCTCAGACATGATTTATACACATTGTGGGGAAAAAAATATCACTTCTTTTGCGTTAGATTCACTTAAATTGCTTGGTTTGCATCTTGTTTCAGTATTTACTCTTCTCCATGGAATGTCAAAGTCTGATTCAAATCTAGTTGAGACACTAATATTATTCTATGCATATACATTTATAGGAACTTTTTAACCTCAAAGCTGACTTCTCATGCAATTTCTGCATCGTCTTTGTTCCTTGATTTAAAGTAAAAGTTGTCTAATGCAGCATTATTTTCACTCCTACACTTTGAGCTTTAGCTTTGGTTTTAAGAAACCATGTATCAGTTAGAGGCTGTCCGTAAGCAGTCCATAAGCTTTTGCTGGTGAATTCTCATTGTGAAATGGCTTGAAAGTAGTTAATGATTTCCAGCAGCCCTGATGCTTTCTGTGATTTCAAAACTTGTAGTTCTAAATTTTATATTGAATAGTTATTTTGTTAAAGAACGTGTGCCCATAATAGAGATTACCAACCTGAAGAATGCTGAACAGGAATTCTAGAAATGAAAATTTCAGTAGCTCAATGCCAATATCTGCAGAATCCACTTAATACTGTAGCTATAAATAGCATGAGCCCTACTGGGAATTTTACAGAAGGTAATAATACTGTAATTTAGTAGGAGAAAACAGTAAAGATTGTTCCAGGTATAAATAGATACAATGACAGATAATAAATCTTATACTGGTTTTTTTTTGTCATTCATTATGAAGATAAAAAAAAATGGTAGTAGTTTGCAGTGGTATCCAATTTGGTGTTTCAGAAGTTGTTTGAATTCTTAGTTTATTTCTTTGTATTAGTTTTGTCACCAAATGCTAAGAAGAATTGACACATACTGTCCTTTATTTTGATATTGTATTAATTCATTTATATTGCGTGTAGAGATATGGTTTTGTAGCTGTATTTTACTTACTAATGAAAAGAATATGCTCTTATGAGCTATGGAGTCTGTACCTGTGGAAGTAGTGGCAGGTGGTGTAGTGCTGAAGTGAAATGGTGGCGTTGTAGGTGATGTTGAGATGGGACATTCATAGATGAATCTTTGAAGGGTGCCATTGGGACCACAGGTTGCGACAATACAGCCTCCTGTGCCATCTGTAGTATTGTAGACTACATCATGATAGCGGTATTTCTTCCCCTCATAAATGCAGGTACATTCTGTAAATCAAAAGAGGATGTTATTCCTTGGTATCTGAAATAAAGAGTAGAGTACCTCACATGCATCCTATTCAGATAAAAGCAATTTTGATAACATACCATGTTCGTCATAATTGCATTCTTTGCCATGATTTGTGCATTCACTGGAAAAGAGAAAAAAAGGAGATGTTGAATACAAATACATTGGTTCAAAAGATCATTTTATTGTTTGCATTTTTTCTATTGATACTTTGCTACTTATTGTATCTTTAAATGTAGAAAGACCACATCTTCTCTGAGATAGATATTCCGTTCTGCTGTACAAATTTGGATTAGGTAGAATTTGGAATTAGGTGGACTGTTGCAAACATATAAGTACCAGTGCAATAAGAGAAACAAGCTCAAAACAGTAAAAATCAGTTGCCTTCTAGCTTCTAAATAATTTTCACATAATGATTTTAGATATATCTTAATAACTGTTCTCAGACTATTGCTGTAACTATTATTATTTGAATTTGTTTTCACTATCTTTCATGATGTTAATAATAATTTTGAAGTATTTAATAAGAATATAGAATTAGTAAACTAATCTCTCTATGGCAAAACCGTGCCAATATTTAAGGTCCTGGGAATGGGGAAAAAAATGGACATTATTTGGCAACCTATGACTGACCTAGTTCTTATTGGCAAACAAACAAAAAAAAAACAGTGCATGATGAATTATCTTCCACAACTTTAAACACAGCATTTTAAAATCTTTACCAATCCTACCATGATTGACAGTTCTGCCTTGAAGGCATCTGCATTCCTGGTTTGTAATTTTTTCCATTTTCGTAACAACCACAATTAGAAACACAAGTCATGGTTTCTTCATCAAAATAGAGCTTATTCTCTGGACAGTGTGGATAGCAACCTGCAATAAAAAAAAAGTGATAGTTATGTTGACACTAAGTCTTTCAGTCACAAGCAGAAGTAACTCTATCGTCTGCTTATATCTGCTTTCCCCAAATTATCCCATATGGTCAGTGGAATTCAGATTCTGTTATGCTTTCCTTCGATTGCACATTGTGACCTGGAGCATTTTGTCCTCATCTTCAAAGAAGTTCATGATTAGTTAAGGAGTAAGATACTAATTAGAAAATATCTTCTTATAATTTCTGATATAAACTTGTCATATACAGAGCAATATATGTTGTCAATCATATCTTTTTGCTTACCTTCCAAACCTCTCAACTCATGAAGGCAGGTCCCACTTGGATTATTGCAGGTCTTCATGCAAGGGGCTCCACATGGCTTGTAGTGCCACTCACATTCACCTTGTGGATTGTAGTAATCGCAGAACAGAGCTAAGAGGAAGGAGAAATGACAGGAAAAGACCTCTTATCTTTTTGCTCTGCAGTCTGCTGGGTAAAAATTGCATGGTTATCAGCATAACCACATTGGTGGTGAAAAATATCTTGTCTTATTTCTAATTTAATATAATTCTTACACTTCTATTAACAAACAAGATATAAAGCATTGAACAGAGTTACACTTTAAGCATGAAAAAATCAGTTATTTGAATCACTGCTTTTAGCTAGTATGCACTGTTTATTTATACTGACCCTGACAAAGACAGATGGCAGTGTAGTACAGTATAATACTTCATCAGCTGTGTATCTTGATTGACAAGTAAGTCAGACACTAATGATATCACTTGTAAAGTTACTATCAATAGTTTCATTTTTAAAAGATAGATTGACTTCCAGGAGTTTTCTCCCATTTTTAGAATACAGCAGTGCCTCTTAAAAGTACAATTTTCTTCTTGCTTGCTTGCTTGCTTTCTCTCTTTCTCTCTTTGTCTCCTCTCTTTCTACTTGGTTTCCTTTTTTTTTCCTTTTTGTTTTCTTCCCCTCTGGACTCCTTCAAAAAGTGATAGGGTGAAACTCACGACAAATGGATGGAGTTCTCCATGAAATACAGATGTCCATCTCATTGCATGCTTGAGCATAGGCAGCTACTGCTGTACAGAAACATTCACAATCTCCTCCAGTGTCACAGGCACAAGCATCATCCACGCATGCTTGGTAGTATTCATTTGGTTCAACCTATTGGAGAAAATATTTGAGATTTCATGTACTTGTCCTCTTTGAAAAGGCATACGCTGTCCTAAAAGAGCTGAATAAAATATCAGAAACTGACAACTCTTTATGTGAAAGAAAGATAAGAAAGGAATAAAGCATGAGAAGGCTTTGAAAAATCAAGAGGAAAAAGTAGAATAAAGCTATTACTAGTAAGCTGTAATGCTAAGAGCTGTTTGATGTTCAAGATAAATTTCCAGAAAGAATACTATTATAGCAGTACAAGCTAGCACACAGTCATACAGATTCAGTGACTGATATTTGTAGCAGAAGAAAATTATGCCATTAAAAAATAAACATAACCTGAGATATATCTGTGATTGTCTCTTCTAGTAAAAAACCCCCAACTATCAATTTCTTTAGTGTAGTAGTTTGAAGCTTAAACTGAGAAAATGAAAACAAAAGTACTTTCTAGGCAGTCTCTGTGGAACTTAGCCCAACTTCACTTTCTCAGGCATGACAAAGTATATGTTGGTGTATTTTTCAGCTCTCTCACATAAAAAAGTTACTGTAATCTTTCTCTCAAGAGAATTTAAGACTGAAGTTTTTGTCATACCTGGGAGTGACACTTTGCAAACACTTCACTCGTAATGATGCTGCACTGCTTCTGTGCCCACGCTTTCCTGTATGGGTTTGCAGTGCACGGATCCTTGGTACGATTGGCATTTGGGCAATTTGAAGACACTTTCCAGCTATTGGCAAACTCCAGCACATTTCCTACCACAGACTGACTGCGAGTAGTGAAGTCGTTATTTCCATTGCCATCGTAGTTTCCACAAAGTCCACAGACATGTCCCTGCATGGGACACAAAATCAGGGAGATAGTAGGATACAGTTTCTCAGTATCTGCAAGTAACAGATCTCAGGATAAATCTTATTTACATTTATCTAGGCCTCTCCAGTAATAGACAGTTCATAATGAAGAGATGTCTCTTCTTTCATGAAGAGATGTGTCGAACTTGTTGTTAGGAAGGATAAGGATAGGAGCTAGACTCATGATTTTTGTTCTTACTATTGAGCTAATCAGTTTTATCTATTCCTGAAGGTACCTCTTCAATGAGGGCTTTCAATGAAGAAAGCTACTGATGTAGTTGCTGACATGCCATTGCTGAATAACATGATTTAAGGAAAAATATATTGGACACAGTCTAAATCAACACTACAAGGATAATAATATGCAATTGCTGCTCTTTCTGGTTACAGCCTAAATTTCCATTTTTTTTTCTTTGAGAGATAACATGAATATATTTCAAAAATCATTTAATTCATGTTTTGGATTTGAAAATGTACCTGAAAGCTGGGACTAAGTTTGATGAATATACTAGTCTTTTTGTCCCACATGAGTATCAGGCCAACATCAGTGTCAATGACCAAGTAGATGCCCATGGAACGGATGTGGAATGGCATTTTTCCTCCAGGTGTCCTCTGGATGACATCAGAGTGTCCATCTCCTAGTATTAGCTCATAGTTCTATGACAGGAAAAGAAAAAGTATGAGGATGATTAAAAAACATACCTGTTTGGTACAGTTTTATATATTTCCAGCAACTATTATTGAAATAAGAATAACTCTATTATAATAAAAACAACCTCATGTTAAGCAATTTCTCTTTAGAATTCCCTTTTTCGCTTTCTGTAGCAGAGAACAGAATCATTAGCGGTGAGCAAAGTAGTGTAGTAACATTTTCACTGTCTTAAGGGACACTTGTATATGTTTGTTCATCCTTCTGGCACATCAGGCCTGAGGCACAATTTGTTAAAGAAAATACTTACCCCTAAGAAAACTTTAATAGACTTAGAGCAGGTAGTTCCTGTAGTGCCACATGGAATGTTCTCAGTGATGACTCTGAAGGTTCCCTGATTCATACTTTGTTGACCACAGTAGTTCTGAAACAAAGGAATGGCATTCAGTGTTAATTATGCTACATGATCACTTGTAAAATACAAGACACTTCAGTATTGCAAAAATCTGGGAAGGCTCCATTACCTGAATGAGAACATATTCACAGTCTCCTTCAAAATCAAAGCGTTTGCCATCAAAGGTGGTGTAGTGCCCATCTCCATAAACAGAACAGGTTTCCAGGCAAGGTTCCTCAGAACAGTGCCATTTTCTGTTTCTACACGTGCTACATAAGACAAAAACCACTCCAAATGTAAAAAAACCAGACACGCATACTATATAGTTACACATCTGTTTCTGCATGTACATCAATCTGACTTTAAAATGGGATAAGCCTATCATGAAAAAATAAGTTTTGCTTATCCTCAGAAATGCAGCATAGCTAAGAGCCTTTGGGAGTTACCCAAGGACTGTGTTACTTCATGGTGTCATGAATAAGTTGAGTTAGAAAATACTTTAAATCTTTCACATTTCCAAATCTTATTAGATGTATTGAAATGTATGGATTGCCTGCAATGAAAAAAGCTTTCTTGACTTGTATGAATATGACAACACCCAAGCCATATTGTTCTTCTGACCCTTTGCAATTTCTGTGCTGTGTGACACTGTGAAAAAAGACAGAGCTTTCCTTTTAGGTACTAAGTGGGTCATCTTGTCTAGGATTCCTTCCCATAAATACTGATAGAGCAAAATCCTGTAACTCACTTAGAGCTTAAAACTATTCCCTTTCAAATTCTTGAAAATTATAAGTTTTGGATGTGCTCTTACCAGTTGTTACATCCAACTCTGATTGATTCTCCTGGACTGTAGAAATTCTCATTGTGAACACATGGACAGTCTTCTGGAGCTATACAGCCACCTTTGCCATCTAAGACTTGATTATGAGGACATACGCAGCCAGAGACACACTGGGTTCTGTACTGTAGGAACCATATCGAAAACATGACTAGAAACATTTCCCTCATAGAAGAGTCCAACTGTAATTGTAAAAGAGATCTAGTTTAATATGCTTTCAACTAGGTTTAAAGAATCTATACTTACACATTCCATATCTAGAGTCTGACAGCTCTTCTGACATCCTGCTCCTATTACATCTGCAGTGGCATTGCCACAGTCAATGTAGACCATGGGAGGTACACAGACTGAAAGAAAGAAAAGCCACAAGAAATGTGAGTTAACCATGTACTTATGTCTTTGTTTTTCCTTAAGGCAGACTGAAGAAAACAAAAACCAAAAAAAAAAAGAAGAAGAAGAAAAAGACTAATTTGTGTGATACTTGTACCTTAATGCAGTGCATTTGACCAGAAAAAGAAACTGAACATTGTTTTGAAGTCATACTCATCAGTGGGATTCTGTTACGCTGGGACTACTCATAGAAATTAATATTTATTTAGCTTTGTGAAACACTTTCTTTTAGGAAAACAAAACAAGAAAACAATGATCCTTGTTTACTTTGTATCTTTTTTGGCTTTTAGTACTTTTATTTTATTTAAAATGTGGACTTTTTCTCACTTTCAGTGAGGTGACCAAGTATTCTTTTCTCATGAGTAACCTAAAGGTTTATAACTTGTTTCGGTCATCAGAAAGGTTGAGACAGTGTTTCTTTCTATTCTGGAAATATCCTCTACATTACAGAAGTCATCAGTTTTCTTGTTGTTTTCAGACTTGCACAACTTGTACCATATTATTATATGATTCTATGACTATGATGAAAAAGGAGAGCTAAAAAGGGTAAAAGTGGGAAGGGAAAATAATACCTGGTTCAGGTTTCTCTCCAACACAGCTCAGCTTTCCAGATGTGCAAGTACTATAAAAACAAGAGAATGGATATGTTTTAGCTTGTCTATGTTCCTTTTTATTTCATAATAATGAAAACTTACTGTGTGACAAAACAAAGAAACTGTGTCCCTTATCAGAATAGTTTGTACTGTTCGAAAATATTTTATATGGGGGCAGACCAAGATACAAGTTTATTCTATATAAAGACAGACTTGGTCTGTCCATGTGTTTGGTTAAAAACTGCCCTTCAGAACAGTTCAGATTCTATTCAGAATGGGAATAAACCATTAATGTTCCAACACAGAATGAGTCTTTCAGTCATGGATAAGAAAAGTGCATGTGGTGGAGAGTGAGCAAGTGAGTGACTAGTTGGGAGTTTGGTTATTAGCCCAGGATAACTCACCACAGTATTGTTTTTTGAATTTTTGTAACAGTCTAAGCACAATATTTCAAACGTGGAGAGCCCTATCAATTTTTAAGGATTTGTGATTTTTCTGTATTGAAATAATTAGGGATAGAAAAGCATTTGATTGTAATAGATGGCAGAATATACATATGGTTTCACAATTGCCTCTATCCAGTTTCATTATTTTCTTTACAAATCTCTTACCAGACAACACCATTATCATGAATAACTTCTCCATAAGACAGAGGCATTCCTTTATAGTAACAGGGACAGCTAGAAGCAGGCACACATTTCCCACTTTCATCCATGTAGGTTCCATTTATGCAGGTACAGCCATCAACTGGGACAAACTGGATGCTGCATGTGACATCAGGCTCGCTCAGAGACCGGCAGGTAGGTTGACAGGAATCGACATTGTAAGTGTACTTCAAGGATTTTGGACACGAGGTGGTGTATTTTGCTTGAAAGTAAAAAGGTGAATTTCATGAGTTGTTCATTTAAGCATCAATGTAGATATAAATGAAATATTTGAAGGAAAGAAAGCCTGTATGGTGAACATAGCAATGTATGTTCATGTGCTTTACTGACATCCTCGATAGTGTAATTTTAATTTTGTACTGTTAGAGCAGAATTTTCCCTTATAAATGTGTCATAAATGCAAATGTTTTGTCCAAATTAAATAAGAAAACAGTTTAAGTATATTAATGCACAGTGTGATTTTGCTTCATTACTATTTTTATGTTTTTTTGTCAAATTTAAAAACACCCTACTTAGTTTATTCCTATTGCAAGGGTATTGAGGTCCATATTGTTTCTGCTGGTTCTGAGCAAATAATCTAACAAAGACCCTTTTTTTGTTGTATTTCTCCCTGCTTACTGCTTGTCTTTTTTTGTATTCCCTTCATCCTCAGATTCTTGAAAGTCAATGCTATACTTAAAACACAATTTAACACAATTTACATAGGAATCTCTGAGAGTGGCTTTGTGGGTCTTCTGGATGATTATTATCAAGAGGTGAAGGGATGTAGAACTTACTACAGGCTTTGCTCCTCCATCCTGTGAGAAGAACTCCTTTAGCAGCACAGGCCCTAACATAGCTGGAAAGGGCAGCACACATGCAGTCCTCACTCTTCTCACAGTTACACGTGTCAAACATGCAGTTCTAGGGACAGGGGATGACAAATGATCATCAGATTATCGTGTCAAAGCCATGGCGCTCCATACTTTTTAGATTGTCCTGTTTGTTAGAGCTTAAAGTGTGTGTAATCCATAGACATTAGTAAACATCTGCCTGGTTTTCATTTGCACTTTCAAAAAGGCACACAATTGTAAACCATTTTTTCTTGTTTTTTTTTTTTTTTTTTACCTTTTCAAGTGTTTGTAGCCACTGTGCCATATGTATTTAGAACAAGTAAAGGGTATTTGATGGCACTCAACTTTTAGGGCTTAAGCTGAGGAGCTTGGGCTCTTTGCATCAGAGGAACAAAGAAAACAAGAGGACATTTAATGTATTGCTATACTGGACAACATAATGTTGCCATTCCAGAACATGTTTGTAGAGCATGATCTTACAGATTTCCAATAGAGACATCTTGTAAAGCCTCCGGGCAGTCTGTTCCCGAGCTTCATCACCTTAAATTTCTGGAATAATTTAGTTCACATCTTATTTAAATCTTTTTGCTGCTTCTTATACACCATTCTTGCCTTGTCCTGGGATATATGCCAAAGGCTCTGACGGATCAGAGCAACTAGGAAAAGTGCTAGTTAAGACTCTGACTAAAGCTTTCCTTATATCTCAGGAAGGTCAGTTTTTGTCCTTTGACCTGATAAGAAGTCTAGGGAGTCCAAGCTCCTAGCTTAAGCATTTAGGTTAGCACCTAAAAATATGGGCAATGGGAATGCAGCTGTAAGTTTATCCTCCTGGGAATGGAAAGATACCTTTACAAAGGAGCAATTATTATATATGTATATAAGAATGAACCCTTGGCTTGAAAAGAACTATTATGAATGCATCTCCTCTCAGTTGGCAAGTTATTCTCTCAGGAGTTAGTATCAGCAATCTGAGTGGTTTTTATTTAAATGGGGAAAAGTGAAGAGCTAAATACCTTCTGGTAAACTTCTGGATTCACTGTTGAGTGACATTCAGCAAAAGGTCCCATAGTATCAGAGAGCAGTCCACACCAGTGCTGAGCATACTCATCTGCAAATTGAAAAAATGATAAGAATTTCTATGGCACTTCATTTTCTCAATGCATTTATATTTCTTGCAAGGAAATTGAAAAAGCTTAATTTTACAATAAAAGTCATCTCTGCATTTGCTGAAACAGTTTTTTACTTCCTCTATACAAAAAAAATGAACTCTTCATAAACTTAATGCTCTTGATCCCTGGTAGCTGTCATGGAAACAAGGACTATCTTATCTGAATTTTGAAAAAGAAAGTTCACATTGTGTACAGAAAACAGAAAGAATGGCTTGTGAATGCTCAAAAAATACATTTTTGATTGGCTCACATGAAACCTGGGAGCTATGAAGCTCTGAATTTTAAGTCTGATTCTCAGTTTAACAGTGGAAGGACAACATTGAGTCCAGCCTTCAATGGGGCTGTGCACAGCTTTTTTCCTATATGACAATCAGTCCTCTCCAGGGATGGATCACTAATATGCTGTATAGTTCCAGTTTCCCTTAAGTAAGTTGCTTTGTTTACTTAAAGGAATATTTTTGAAGCTCCAAAGTATTATCCTGGCTATCATTTATTAACTGTAGTCTTCTAGTGTGTCATCTGAAGAAAGTACATGTGGTCCACTGTTCTTTTCGCTAAATACTTGGTGATTGAGTAACTTACACTTTCTTTCTATCTTATAAAAGTTGTTACTATATGCTGAACTTACCATTTTGTATGCTGACAGTACAAGGGTTCTCAAAGGTATTTTTGGCATCAGGACAATCAGCCCGAGTTTTCCAAGTATTGCCAAAGGCAGCTGAAGTACCCTCTATTACACCACTGGTGGTTTTGAAATCATCTGTCTGCATGTCATTGAAGTTTCCACAGAGACCTAAAAGGAAGCAAATGGACTGTGAAAGTCTCCTCAGAAGGAAGTGTACTGATGAAAGCAGTTACTATAACAAGATCACTTACCACAGGTCTGCCCTTTATGTGATGGGTCTAAGTCTATAAAAACTTGCATGAGAGGCACGAGCTGAATCTGTATCTGAATACCATAAGTTGTTTGCAGAATAATGAAGAAAGATGATGGTCTGAAGATGGTAACATTTGCTAGGACATAAGAATATAAGAGTTATAAATCCACATGAGATGAACAGTTGAAATAACTGTTCATTATATAGAGTGATTCTACAACTGTGTCTGATATCATCCTAATTTCTGAAGAACTAGGGGGAAAATGATCCATATATAATTTCAAATCCAGCACCATAACAGGTTGTCTTTACCCTAAACAACATATTAAAAAATCTTCACTTTCTGGCAGATATTTTAAAATAAGGGAAGAACACACACTTCTGCTGCTATTTAAAAGACCACCTCTGCTTGATGAAAATGATATAGTATGTTTTAGTGGTAGACTCCAACCTGGACCTAGTCTATTCTTTCATGGTTTGCTTTCTCTTCAGGTGCAGTAGTATCTGAGAAAAACTCTCCAGTGATGAATGTGCACCAAGCAAAGGGACAGAGGAATGACAGGGAACTAAACCACTTGAGATATTCAAACATTTGGGTATTGCATATCAGAATTTTTCTTTCTTCTCTTACAACAATATGGGATCTGGAAATATGTAATTATATTATCTACTTCAACTGAATCTCCGTTTAATTAGATATTTCTAAAATTAGAGCATGATTTTGCTAAAATTGTAGGACTTGAATAGGCAAGCCCTATTATTTTAAAAATGGGAGATTGCGCTTTATTGGAGGACCTTGAGTGGAGTACCTAAAGATAGAATTTAGCTTTAGATTAACTCTTGTAATAATCTTAAAATCAAAACCAAGTAACATTACAGAAACATTCAAAAGAACTTACCTGCAGAGAATGGCAGCTGTGTGTAGATCATATTCACAAATACGCTGCCAGAAGGCTGGATCAAAATGTTCTGTCCACAAGAAAAGGCAATGATTATTAAACATATTTAGGAAAGGACTAGTTTTGTTCAGGACAAAAGGAAAAAAAGTGAGGGGAGACTGTTCTGATTCCTACACTGCATCTCTAATCTGTATTACTGTGATCTATGGACTATCAAAACAAACAAGCAAAAGCCCGAAGATAACCAGATAACAGAAAACTACTAGGATTTTGACTTCCAGTGTGCCTGCTTTATTCTTAATTTTCCCTTAAATAATGTTCAAATGAGATAAACAAAAAAACAAATATCAGTGAGGATTTCTTGTCTCTGCTGTTATATGTTGTTTGTGAACTACTTGTCTATTAAGCTCTCAGGGATTAACATCCCTGCAGAATGTTAGATGTCTATATTTACTACTTACAGTTTGTCCCCCACTTAGGCTGACAGCTATACCCTTGAGGCATGTCTCAGTGTCGGTCAGGCCACACTTGTTTATATCTCCCAGAACAGTGAATTCATTGCTGTCACAGAGCTAGAAGAAAACAAAATATACTGTTAAAGAGTTGGTTATAATAAAATAGTGTTATGTTTAAAAGATTGACACTCAAACGGTGTTCTTAATAAAGTAAATCTTTTAAAAGATTGTTTATTCCTTTCCTCTCTGCTCATATGTTTTTACATATACATATACATTTGACAAGTAAGCTGGCATTCATATAGTCTCTACATCAGAAGCTGTTACTTCCGACATTCAAGGGCAAGTTAGACACATTAAGCTCAATATTTAATACTAGTTTCTGATTTTTGGGTAATACTAGTTTAATACACTAGAGAAGAAGTAGGAAGTTTGCCTTTCTTGCCCACTGGTTATAGTGTTCACCTGGGAGAGAAATTCTTTCCAGTCTTTTCTGCACTGGATGGATTATCAAAAAGCCTGGTGATGTGGACATTCTTTTAACACATAGGAAATACACATTTCAATATCCTCTTGTAGGAGAGGATAAGCTAAACTACTAAATAAAGCTAATAAACTAAGCTACTGAGTAAAGACAAAAAATCAATTTTTGTTTTGATTCTGCTTTTCATTACATTGTGTTCCACAAATTATATTTAAAGCAATAATAATGGCCAAAACATTCCAGGGAAACACACAGAAGGCTCTGTTTTTGAATGTGTCTTATCATTTTCTTGGCATAATGAAGATTAAATCAAAGACAACTGAGATGCAGAATTACAGTAATCTGTAAATTTAATGGTATAATTTGGGGCTTTTTGAACTTTTGTGTCTAAATTCAGGGGATTTCTGTACCTCCAGAGTGTCTGAGAATCTAACTTTACATGTTGGTGCCAAAAGGGGAGATTAATGTGTGTCTGATCTATGCTCCCATTGTGGATCAAGCCCAGTGCTTGTGAATCTCATAGAAAAGTTTCATTGAATTGGTGTAATCTATTTCTAAATTACTGCATTCTAGTTCATTTCTACGTTTTGGTGTTTCTCTTTCTTGGTAACATTCAGTTTGAGGTTTTTGAAAAAAGATTTTATTAATATGAAGTCTTTATGGAAATAGTTTATATCACTCATCTTATACAAATAAACAACAAATACACCCAGTGTTCTGCAATCCGAAAATCTGTAGCCATTATTTTAGATATATCAACTCACAATTCAGTCCCTACTAATCTAAAAACTCCAGTAAAATTTAGAAAATCCATTTAAATCTCCATGTTGACCCTCTGAGTTTCAGAAAGCTGATGTGATTGCCACTACTTTTAATTAAGCAACATTATATTTAATAAAGACATTTTCCTTTAGCATATTGTTTTATCAAAGTTTGTGACTCATTTTTACCTTAGTTAGGACATAGCTACAGTCTCCAAAAAAGGAATAGTATTTCTCATCAAATGTTGAAATGTGAGAGCCTCCTTCAATACTGCAAGTCCCAGGGCATGACTGGGTGACACAAGACCATTCACCTCCAATGCAGGTACTGAAATGAAGAAGGCATTCAGTAACCTTGGATAATACAAGTATAAATTAGATAAGAGACAATCAGGGCAACTAATGCCTTTATTTTCCTCTTGAAGCATTGATCATACTGTGAAAGAAACCAACATTACTTTGAAATCTCATCATAAGTATAGAGCAGGTACATTTATATTAGCAATCTTATATATATATATATATATATATATATATATATACACATTGCTGTTCTTTTCCAATCTTTGGACAGAATTCAGTCCTGATGAACCTAGCATCTGTTCTGCTGCATATGATTACCCCTCATCAAACATGTTAAGTATTACTTGCAAAATAAGGTACATGTGGTTTTTTTAATTCATAGATAAGTACTTTTGTGTACACTTGTGGAATAATATTTCAGTAATTATAGTGATATTGAAAAAAATACATCATATCTGTCCAACACACCTCTCAAGTGTGATCTCCCACTCTAAGTGTCACATTCTCCATGGCACTTACATGAGCATCCTAGTATTATATTGCGGTGCTGCAAAGGATGTAACAGAATAATTCACATTTTTAGACACCTCCAGTATTTGAAATTGATAGTCTCCTTTAATTTATTGGTCTTGAATTGAATTTCCTATATCTAATCTTAATTTTTTTTTCCAAATATGAACAGAAAGCTAAGTATCTTCTAAAATGTGCAAAAAGGCTTCAGTTGATAAATAGTTCCTCATTTCTTTTTAAGGGGAAACTAGTAATTTCCCCGTCTTCAAAATATCCAAGTAATGTCCCTAAAAGAAAAAAATATTAGAAAAGGACTATGTTACCATGATCTGCATTTAGATGAGAAGGAGGCACCAGGAGCATAAGTTTCACTTTCATAGGTACAATGGCATTCATTACGGGGAATGCAGCCGGCACCATTAATGTCATCAAATACCATTCCTAGTGAAAAAAACAATCTGTTACTTATTCTGTGCACTGCAAAACCTGATTTTGTACATATATGTAGCAGATGCCTGAAAGCATGTTCTATTTCTTCTCTATTACTCAAAAAAGTAATACAAAGTACTTTAAAATAGTGGGATGACAACTATGTAGGAATTGAAGGGCTATATTCCATTGAAGCCTATCTAAAATTTTAGGGTGATCAAAAGAGACCTCTAGGGAAATATCTTCTTGTTAAGGACATTGTTAGAATGGAATTAGGATTAGAATTACTAGATAATGAGGGGGAATTAATGAACCATTTGTAAGACTGTCCAGGGACAGTATTTGTACAGTAAATATTTTTATACCCAACAGAGCATCATCTAAGAGAAGTCAATGCTATCATACAAATAAGTGATGGTTACTTCTGTGAGACATCATGGAGCATGAGCAGAAGAGCTGCAAGGGATGAAGATCCTACCATGCAGCCACTCTCAACAGCAACAATTCTCATCCGCAGAAGTAGGCATCTCCAAAGAGAATACATTTACATTGTTTACCTTGTACTCATACTCAGTTCCCATGTGTAGTTGTCTGAAGTGCCAGATTTTACACATTGTGTAATGCTCTCACAGCTCCTTGTTTTTAGACACACAGGGCTGGACAGAAAGGGTTTGATAAACTGGGGAACCAGATGCAGCTTTGCTAATTCCAGGAGTTATAATTGTGGGCAAAATACAATTAAACATTACATGCTTTCTGTCAAATGAATATGGATGCTGAGAATAGAAGACATGTAGAATTATAGAATTGTTTGGTTGGAAAAGACCTTTTGGAAAAGACCTTTAAGATCATCAGGTCCAACCACTACCCTAACATTGTCAAGCTGACCACTAAACCATTTTCCTAAAGACTTCCCCTTATTGTTAGGAGCCACATATCTTATTCTCAGCTCCATCATTATTTACGTGCCTTGGGCGTATTTGTTGTTTAAAATAGCAGTTTTAGTAATCTCAATAGAAATTATGCACGCATATCAAGGATGAAATGTTATATACTTTGATGATAACAATTGTTGACATGATGAGAATACAGAATAGGAAAATTATTAAATGTGTACAGATAAGTATTCTAGCAGTTTTGCCTATGAGAAAAGAGCAGAAAATTAGCTTGCCTTGAGGACAGACACAACCATCTGTACAATGATCTTCACAGAGTGCAGATCGTTCTGAATTGCTGCAGGTATCAGAGCAGGGAGAGCCACACTCCTGGTATTGCATGTTGAAAGGACACGATTTGGCTGAAAGTAGAAAGAGTATTATAATGTTGACTTTTCCTGTGAAACTGAGAAATCAGTATTTACAATTTAGAATGTTTTCTGTGAAAATGAATGGAAAATCCTGATCCGAGTGGAGGCTGTAATATTTTTGATGTTTTGAGAGCTATTTAAAATGCTTTGTAATGCAAAATCATCTAAATTTCCATATTCCCAAAGTCTTGAGTATACTTACATTAAAACTGACCATGAAAATTATATGCACCTTTAAAAAGCTGTCTCCTTTGGGAAAAAAAAAATCACATATTTGAAGTTTACTAGGCATGGGTAGTAAGCACAGGTGAAAGTCCCTTCTTGAGATACTTACGACACAGTTCTGAGGTTCTCCAGTTCAAAGGCTGTCCACCTGCATGAGCGCACTGTCGGGAGTATTCAGCAAAGGTGTTGCACATACAGAAGTCAGCTATAGAGCTGTCACAGTGGCATAGGTCTTGAATGCAAGTTTCGATGTAGTCCTGAACGTTCACAAGTGCATTGCAGCTTGTAAATGCTTTACTGGTTAAGACTATCTCACAGATAGAAGTCTAGGGGGCAAAACAGAGAACATAAAGCACATGTTTACAAAATAGCAAACAGATTATTTAAGGCAGATAACGGAACAAACCAAAGGTCCATGTGGAACTTGTGTAATGGTAGCTGTAAACAGATACCTCAGGAAAAGTAAAACAATAGGGCAAGAACACATGGAACTCCTTTGATTAACTCTCATGTGTTCCCATATCTTGAGTTACTTTCAGCTCAGATGACTTCACAAGCATTATAGTTTCTTTGCACTGAGATAACCTCAGTGAATTTCTCTTTCATGAAAACATCCAGTCTCCTCTTGGAAGAGTAATGTAACTTTCTAGCATACACTTTAGCAAAGAATAAAAAAATTAACTTAGAGCAATTTTCTTTACAGAGCTACAATTGAGTCGTATTTGTGCCTTATTTTTTCCAATTCTAACAAGTTTTCTCCGAAGACAAGGAGCATGTATTTTACAATGAGAAAAAAAATTTTGAAAGAGAGGGTCTTACAAATTGACTTGAGCAGTTCAGCAGAGGAGAAGAAGAAATAGGATCAGCACACTGCTCTGTGGGTCCATCCATCTTGTACCTGTTCCCAAACTGTATAGGAGTCAGTTTTGTCTCTGTAAAAATAAGTCCAAATATTAGAATAATATTAACTATTTTACTGGCTTTTGCATGGAGATATTTTCTTTCACAATACGAACAGTGCCACGAACAGTGATCACCAAATAATGTCACTGTAGTATGAAAGGCAAAAGGAGATGAAGAAGATATCCAAGGAAGTGGATCCTAACTATTGAAAACAAATAGAAAGTTGCATGTGGCAGGTCTTAAAACGTCTAATGATGAGAAAAGCAGCCTAATACATTTCAAAGACCTAACTCTATGCATAACTGACATCAGAGATATTTAAAATTATCACTTGTTTGCAGTTAATGCGATCCACAACTGATGTTACAGTATACTGCTAAAAGAAAGAAAAACAAAGCATCAGTACTTAATAATTAAAAGAATTAGGGTTACTTACTCCCTGAAATAAATTCACTGCTAATTGGAATTCCATTGAAGTCCCCGCAAAGTCCGCAAGTTTGATTGGCATATTTCTTATCTAGTTCCACCTAAAAGAAATTAGGAAAGAGAGATTAGATTCATCGTTAGGAACATGGCCTATATCAATATTGCCCATGTACTCAAAATTTGATACACATGTATGCTGTGCAGATTATGTCATGTCGTAATGAGGTAGGCATCACTGAGAAGGGCAGTGACTACCAAGAAAAATTTGGTTTTATTCTTGCCTCAGGGCTGTGAACATCAGCACATTGCCAGGTCTAGAATCTGAGGAGCACTTCACTGTAAGGAGGGAACATTATAATTCGATGTCTATTGATCCTGAGCTAAGCATGGTGGGGGAAAAGGAAAATTGGGAGAGGACTGGAAGGCAGAACAATACACTAAAAACAGACAGAAAAGATTTAAAGAGGCTATTTTCAAGATACAGGCTTCTTGACATGTTTTGGATCTTTCCTTACCAGGAGGGCATCCTCTTCATTCCACAGGAATGTCAGTCCTAACTTGGCAGAAACTTTCAAATAGTTGTTACTTTTCTCTATCAAGATTCCCATATGGCTGTAGGGCATCTGAACCCTGAGGAAAAATCACTGTAATTCAGCAGGCGTAGGGACAGAATATCCATTCAATATCCACACTGAGCTCCCTTCTAATTGCCTTTGAGAAGCTTCAGCGTGGTTAAGTGAGGAAATTAATCAGAGCAATAATTAAATACAGACAAGGCAAGTTTGTAACATTTTGTCTGTTTCCTATATAATTGATTCTCATTGTACAAATGAAACAGCCTTGCTTTCTGTGCTGTGCCTTTTGTCTATCTCTGTTAATAGTGTTTTACTAGGTGAAATGTTGGCGTATGTCTTTGGTTGCATTGTTTGAGAAAGTGCTGGGAGTTTTAATTTTGCAGGCAATATGCTTCAGGATGTCGCTATTTACTCCTGAAAGCCCTTGATAATGAAGAGATAGACTCTTTAGGCTTTCTGTGACATGAGTGCCATTAACAAAGGTTTACCAGAGATAACCTTTAAACTAGATCACTGTACATAGCTGCTATAATACACCGCTCTCTGTGGAATAGCTGCATAAATATTTACCCTGCCTTTTGGACAGGTTTCACCACCCTATGCCAAAATTAGTGCTACCATTGCTACATAGATAGCAAGTTTCCAGCATAACTCGTTTACAGGTACAAGCTGCCGTCACTGCTCAACAGCAAACTGTTTAATGCAGGGACAAAAGCCATCAAAAATTCCTCTCAAAGATCCTGTTCTTGTAAAATTAATAGAAGTGAGAAACTTAAAGTGTATAGAAACTAATGCTTTGACTGAATCCAGCTTATAGACTCGAGTGTATAAATATATACACAGTTGTAACAGTTGAGCAGCATCTAGTACACAGCTCATCTGATCAAAATGGGCACATGGGTGATCTGTAGAATTGGCACTTAGCTCTTTGTCAGGCCAATTTATTTTTTTTTGATGCTTCAGGAAGGACCTGAGCCCTCCACATGCTTGGGAGCAACATGAGATCAAATGAGAGAAAGGTAACCTCACTCAAGGAGACCACTGGGAGCAAAAGCAGTGGTGGCAGTTTCAAATAATGAACATACGGTTTGTCATCAAGCAGAACAGAGCCACGTGTCAGTTCAATCACTGCTCCTTCCAGCTTCATTATGACACGACTGATCACCGTAGCATTTTCCACTGTTGCACGCCTAATCTGAATGTTGAAGTCCTCATAGGGAGATTTACAGTTGGATGCAAAGATGTAATTGCAGAGTCCAGGGAAGTAAAAGATATCCCCGTCAAAGGTCTTGAAGTGGAAATTACCCCATGTGCTGCACACACGGCCATTGTGAGAGGGATTGCCAGCTGTGGATTCAAAATGAACAGTAAGAATTTTCGATAATTTGTTCTAAATATCCTTGCTCTAGTCAGATTTCTCTTTTTATTTACTTCACTAGCCTTTGTCCAAAAAAAACCATCTTCTGTTTACTTTTTGGAAAACTCTTTGTTCATTGATCTGCTATTTATTTAGTTCATTTATCTCTGTATTTACTCTGTTTTACATAGGGATATAGGGCCTAAAATAGGAAGAGGTCTCCTGGGTCACTATTTTTAAAGCTCTAAATTTATGGAATTCTAAAGTTTCACCATAAACTCAGTTTGAAGTTAGTTTAAAACTAGCTGATACTTCTACTGGGGAAGGCCACTGATGGCCACATCCTTTGAATGGCTAGAAGACATTTGTCAGCATCTTCTAAAACATATTCCAATCTCAAGTAGTAGTAGTTGATCTTGTGCCTGTAGGGCCAGAAGGTCTGCCACCTCTCTGCTTCAAAGAGAGTGAGTTCAGACTTCATTTCCAGGCTCTGCTGTCTCCCTGATTGTCCTCACAATCCCTCTTTGCATCTCTTCCAGATTTACTCTTGCCTAACTTGAGCACAGCTAGTCAGAATTGTACCTTCTACCCTAGATAAGGTGTCTCAACTGTGCTTTGTACACTAGAAATATTGTGCATGATTTTTAATTTTTTTTTTAACAAAAAACTTTTTACAGCTGCATCATAGTAACAAAATGCAGACTGCATACAAGAGTGGCATTTAGATTGTCTTTGATGCCTGGTGAACTGTCTGTTTTTCTTGTTAATGGTTTTATTTTATGATGCTAAAGGATCTTTTGCAAGGTATTAATCTCTTCAGTCGCTCTGTGCTGTAGCTGTGTGATCAACAGGAACACATATCTGAGGCATGACATTTATTTAACTTACCCTTTACTTTCAGTGTGTTTTGAAAAGGTGGAATGATTGTCACTTGGGATTTTGAAGCTGGTAGAAAATCTAAAAGAGAAAATGTGATCAAATTTAATCTTATAAGCCCTAAAAAATGGATAGAGGTTGCCTAGTCTCTTTAGTGATTAGCATTTCCTACTACTAGTTACACTCTAGGAGGAAGTTTCCACAAGGTGCTTTTTTGGTAATGTGTTGTGGTCTGTCTTTCTGTATATTTTACTAACAGACAAATCCCAAAGACCATGCCCTTTGGCTACAGTACTTTTTTTCATTACTTATTCAAGACTACCATCTGATGCTGGCTGTGATATTCTAAACTCGATAGAAGCAATCTGATCTTTAGAGCACAGTGTTCTAACAGCGATGCAGAAACAGCAGTATTAATTTCTATGTCTGAGCCTTTGCCCCTCAGGACACTTAGAAGCAGAAGATTACTGAAGAATATTAGAAGTTGAGAATGACAAACAGGAGCTGTTTTTTTTCCTGAAGCTAATCTCTTTCTTTGTGCTGAGACATGCACTTCGGCATAAGCACATCTAACCAAAGGTTTTTTTAAAGAAGTTTAAATTCTGTGAAACTTTAATCCCATGCTTTTCATGCAAGGCTTTATGTTAGTAGGATCCAGAACTAAATTTTCCATTTCCAAAAGAAATGGAATACTTAGAGAACCTACAATGTGATTCTGTTCACATGATGGTCTGAAGAATTTATGTAGTTTCTCTTTGAAAGTGTCAAAAATCATAGAATATGATGCGTTTCAAACTGTAAGTTATGTAATATCAGCCATTGACTTCTGCATTTAGACCAAAAAATATCACTGAAAAATATGTATTTTAGAGAGACAATCTGATTTAATCTTGATGTAAGGATTTTAAGGGAAAGTACACATATTACCTTCCTTGACAATCTGTTCCAATATTTAAATGTGCTCACTATTAGTAAATAATTTGTGGTACACTTCCAGTTTGTTTTTATTTTACACTATTTTAATATTACTGATGTTAATAATACTTTATGAACTTTACTTTTTTATTTATTACACTATTTGAGTTACCAGATAATGACTTTGCAAATTGCAGACTACAATGCAGCCTTAATGCTTAATTGTTTCAGCCCTTCATCACTAATATACCAGTCAGCATTGTATTCTTCTACCCTTAATTTGCAGTATGTGTCATGCATGATCATGTAGTGCTTAATTAGTCTCATTTTTAAGGTAGTTACAGTACTCTTACTCTCTCATGATGGATGCAGTCATCAATCATCTTGACACACCATAAAAAAATGTATCTTTTATTACCTACTATCAAGTACGTTGGTGATATGCATGTATACACACACCTCTTCTGAAAACACACTTCTAGATAGAAGGTATGTACCTTTCATGAAGTTAAATATTAGATAACTGTATCATATTGGTAGACCAGGTTCATTGGGCCAGACCTCAGAGGAAGTTGTCCATTTTAGAGCACTTGAAGATTGATTGGGAGTTGGATATATTCCACAGAGGACTTATCAATCATTTTTGGGGAAGGGGGGAAGGGGAGGGGCATAGTGGGTCAGTAGGGAGGAAAGTATGTTTTAGCTAAAACTAAGCGCATTCTAGCAATCTTACTATTTATCAATATAGTTTAAGACAAAATATTAGAAATACACCAATGTTAACATACTTACTTTTTGGTTGCTGCAGGATGGGTGGAGAAATATAGTGTGATTTTGTTTGTGCTTCATCATCCTGGGCTTGAACTACATCAAGAAGAGTGGAGGAGGAAAATGTTAATATCTAATTTTCTGAGTTCCCTCATAATTTCTCAATTATATCTGTTTAACCATACAACAGTTAGTGTATAAAAAATCAACAAAGCTGTATTCATCTACAGGAGTTCAGATTTTCATCAGGATCTGTACTACATGCGACCATGGTGGTCATACTCTACTCCTTCAGCTTTTTTTTTTTTTGCTAATAAATTACATTATCATTTTAGCAGATCTTTATTCTGTTATTGGCACAGTACCCCTGGATGCCTGCAGACAAAGCACTTAACTTTCTTTGTTTTTATGATCACTGTGCCATTTAAACATCAGTAAAAGCCTTTGTTGAGCCAGAAGGCTTTAAAAATAGATTTTTTACAGGAAGAATTCATTTTAAAGTTAAAGGACTGATCTCTGTCTTCGCTTACTGAAAGCTAGAGTTACTGTGTATTTTACAGTTCCTAGCAGCAGAAGGAAAATAAATGCACCAGCTACACGGAAATAAGTCTTTCTGATACATTTATGATTGTTGATTTTTCATTCCATTCCACTGCAGCATGAGAACAGGAATACACACAAAATCTGCAGGAGCCAGAGAAGCTTTTAATGCACTACTCAGTGAGAGTTCATCAGAGAACAGGTTGTAGGGAAGGCTATGCTGGCCTGAGAAAACCAAATGGGCAAGTTCCTTTGCTGCATCCCACAACAAAGGCAGTCTGTGGGTAGCACGGGTAGAGGCATCAATGCCAAAAACAGACCTGCAGGGAGCTCTGTAAGCCCCCTCCTTTTTGCACCAGCTGAAGGTCTACAGCTGATGGTGGAACAACATGCTCATTTTATGCTATTAACCATGTAGTTCTTCTGGGCTCCTCTTCTTTACTGCTTAACATCAGAGAGCCTTTTGTCTCTCTCCGTGCATTGTATAGCTCCAACACTCTGCCTCATGCTGTGTGCATTGCAGATTCACTTTTCTGTTGCACACTGGACTAATCTTTTGATAGGCTGTTATTTGACACTATGACTTTTTAAAGTAAATCCCCATGGAATTACATTGAAGTAGGAAAATGTAAAATAATGTGGTAGGATCCGCATCTGAGATCAAAATGCACTAAAAACATTGCTGTTACCTTAAATTTTAATGGAAATCAATAGATGGAATATATGTAGAAAACATTTCCACTCATCTGTGAGTATTAAGTGTGCTCTTAGAATTTTTAAGGCAACTCCATTTGTTTGCACACTATCAAAAACTAACCTTGTGCTCAAAGCTTTTGTGCAAACTCATATGTAAGAATATATGAGCTTTTAAAATCTGTTGTCCAATGTTTTTTGAGCAAAATCTGTCCTTTTATCAATACTGTATCATCAGCTGATAAAACAAACAAAATCTTTCATAATGCATGGAGATATAATCTATTGATTTGCTGCTTTCTAAATCCACTTTTGCACCTTTTGGTTTTTGCAGTTAGAAATGCTGTAGGACCTTGAAATGGATGTCAAAAGCTAAATACAAATCTTGAGGCATTTTGGTAGAAATATGAGTTTCGAGTGAGTTCCGCTGAATTCACTGGAGTTATTCCAGATTTTGACTGGACAAAATAGGATGAGAGGACCACAATATAAATTTTCAAGATAGTTCATTTCCTCTTCTTAGCAGGGAATGTATTTGTAACACAAAACAAGATCTTGCGTAAAGTTAACAGGTTCATTAGTTTCACAAAGCCAAGAAAAAAAAAACATTTAAAATGCTGAAGCAAGTTATAAATTCTTTAAAACAGAAAAAACACCAAGCAAGTGTATCTTCCTACCTTTGATCTCTATGAAGGCAAGTGCTAGTATTGATATCCATAGTGGTATTCGCGTCCCACTACCTGTGCCCATCTTCTGGCAGTCCAGTAGAAACTACTGAACTACCTGCCACTGAGGAAATACCTGTCTGCTCCCAAGTCTTATATAGTGAGAAAGTAGGTTTTGGCTCAGTTCCCAGACTGTTTCACAAGGTTCTTAAAAGGTGGGGCTTCAGACATTTTAGTTTTCCTTTGCAGGTGCACAAGTAAATAGAAGATGCTCTGACTTTTTCTCAGTTATTTGCACTGTAGGAGGAGTCTTCCTTCTACAGGTCTTTTTGATGAAATGTCAAGAGGTGATCAGGAAGAATTTCTACTCAGGCTTAGTCTTCCCAAATGGTTCTATATTATGGGATAAATACAATTTAAAGGACTTCTGAATTATTTTTGATCTGAAGTATAGGATGAAGTGCTTCTCTTTTTTATGTTCCTCCTTACAGTAAATGATTGCAATATCTCAAAGAACCCGAGGAAGTTCCATCTGATACAGATTTTTTTTTTTTTTTAATGAATTTATATCTGTCATTGTAACTACTTTGCTTGTGAAAATGGAGAAATCAAATGCGATCTAAGGTCAACATTTATCCACAGACCAGGTGCAACAGGACTATACAGTGAAAACCTTTCAGTATTGCAGAGTCATTAATATCATAGAACCATAGAATCATAGAATGGTAGGGTTGGAAGGGACCTTTAGAGATCATCTAGTCCAATGCCCCTGCAGAAGCAGGTCAACCTAGACCAGGTCTCAAATATGGACACATTCTTCATCTCACACAAGCAGATTTAGTGCTACTTCACATGTTTCCATTATGAAAAGACACAATTTAACCATACCAATTAGATTGATTCTACCTACAATTGAAACAAAATAGATTTTCTTGGTGATTGCTGTTCCTAGTGACACAAAAGGGTTAATTTGCAAGAATGTCTGTTGGTGTTCCTTATCTTAACAACAATGAGAAGGTGTACAGTGTTTTGTGAATATGTAAATATATTTATTTACAGCTAGATTGCTTTAGTGAATTACCTTTTTATAGTGTTTTACTCTGTGGTGTAGAGAGACACAGTGTATCACTAGGAGGATGGATCTCCCACATGGAGTCAGTTCCTGCAAAGAAGATAGTACTGGGATGGTCTCCATTTTCTCTGGCAGGAGGACAAGACCTTATTAGGCTTAAAACTGGAAATGAAGTTTAGGTCAGCTATGGATGGCCAAGAAGGCTGTCAAATTTCCATCTCTGGTGCTTTTTAAGGACAAGTTAGAAAAACACTTACCTGAGAATGACACAAGTGCAATTGATAGTTCCATGGTGCAGGGGAATAGACTGAGTGGCCAATCGAAAGTACTTCAAACACTATTTTTTGAATTCTGAAAAATAATGTACTCTTTCTGTTGAAGTAGTTATATTTGAGGAAGCAATTTCATCATTATGTGAGAAATAAAAAACATATTTTTTCCCTAAACAGTAAACAGAACCAAGGGACTATCATTCCAGAACATTTTAAAAGTACAACTGATTATTAATATTTACATAAAAGTGACATAACTGAATAAAACTGGAAGTGTTGAGGAAAAGAATTACTTGATTTCAGTCATGAGTTATACCTCTAGCAGCTTGATTGATGTATAAATTTGGAGGAGTTACTTTAGCTTTATTTAATGAGGAAAAGAAGATGATTGCAAGATACTTGTATGTACTGGTATGCATGAAGTGAAAAATTAAGGGAAATGTTGCCTCTAACAGTTCTTATCAAAGCTCCAGGATGAAGATCTAAAAAAGAAAAAAAAATAACAGATATAACTGGTGTGTAGTTAAAGTAATTACAAAATAGTATAGTAAACTCAGCTGAGTAATGCACATAAGCTTATTAATGAGTCTGTCGGTGAGAAGAAAAATATGCTTTATGAATCATTACTTTGCTTACCACAGAAAAATCAATTCATATCAACAGTTGCTATTCTGTGATTTCACATACACAGTTTGACATTTCCAGCCTGTTCAGGGAAGTGCTATGACCTCTCAGAGAGCCCAGTTTGGTTACTACTAGTGATTCCCTTTTTATGGCCACCACAATTTAAAACGAAATTGGTCTACAGTTAAATTTAACCTCTTTGTCTGCACTTAAAGGAACCATCAAATATGGTTTGCTATATCTGTGGTTTTGGCTGAAAATCTCAAATCTCTTACATGTGATGGATCACATTATCCTCCTTTCTATATCTTTTCTTTCTGTTTCATGGGACCATATTCTTACTCTCTGCATCTGTAATATTAAATTTAATGAAACATTTCAGTAGAAGAGTCGTTAGCATTTTCAGATTCGCTCATTTTAGTCCTACATGATCAAATACTCCATGCTGATGGTGTTATTCATGCATCTTCATAAGAAAAAACAAGACCATCATATCTTATTTTCATACATCCTCTCTACAGTATGAGAATAAAATGTCATAACAAATTTGGTTAATTTTCAGGTGCAGTAATGATTGAAATCTGTGTCTTCATTTATGTTTCTAAGAGTTAGACTGATGCACTCATAGACACATAGAAGGTGTCTAGTCCACCTAGTGCTATTTTGGAATAGATCTGTTTCAAGAGAACAAAAACATTTGTAATTGATAGCAACTATAGCACTTCCTCTGTGCCAGTGCTAAAGTGCAAGTTATCAAGGATCTGTCTGCTGGGCTCTTCTCTAGTTGGTCATTTGCCCACTTCTGAGGCTGAGTTTAACCTCCAGAATTGGTGCTAAGACATTAGGCTTTGTATTCAACTGAAGTATCGTTCTTATTGTCTATGATTTTTTATTTATGCAAATCCAAATCCATCTTTTTTTTTAATCTGAAACTTTCTACAGAAAAATGAGGCAACTGATTAGTTTCTACTCAGAAGTATCCATAAAGAGATATTCTCTTAATTAAGTGAAGATGACCTACATTTCAAACATTTGCACTAGATATTTTGCAGTAGGATATAATATAGTCTATCTAAAGTAAGACTTTAACTAAAGACTGAAATAGGAATACAACTCATTTTATATCTTTTACTAGATCTTATTTGAACATGCTGCCATTGATAAATTCCTTTACTTCCAAATGCTTAGGTGAAACTCAGTGATTAAAAATCAAATCATCTGCGATTTGAAATCCCGTTTCATTAACATGAGTAGTTCTCCTGCTATCTTTTAGTGTGTACATCATAGAGGACCAAGTACATAATGCTTTGGCCTCCATTGCATGCTTTACAGTAAAATGAGTAATGTGTAACATGATTAGGATCTATTTATGGGTTTATTTCTATTATTTGTTCATTTCAAATGTTACAGTGTCATTTAGAAGAATGCAAGCAAAGCATGATAAGTTAAATCTGGCATTAGAAGCTGTCTAGCTGTAATGTAGGAGACTAGTTTACACCAACGTGACCAGGAAGTGAAATATTTCGAGTATAGGATTTCCTTTGGAAAGAAATTCATTTAGAGGACATCTTGGGGTCCTGCTTTAAGACATTCCACCTACACAAAGCTAGTAAGGACACCTAATTTTATATGTATTGCATGTCAAATACACCCACGTTCTTATATTAACCAGCTTCTTTTCCTGAGAAAGATCACAAAAGTCATGATTGGTGTGTACTGGGTCAAGTGGACAATAGTATTAGTATTAGCACAATAATGTGAGGTTACCACAACTTCACAGAGTAATCCTGCAGTGGTATGAGGTGTTCTCTTTGTAATAAAACATTCAGAGGTTGGATGGCATTGTTTTAGCCCATGCCCTCTTTCACACCTTTTCTGTAACTCTAGTGCCAAATTTCAGATTGTCATTCCCAGGATTTTTGCATTCAGAAAAATCTTTCTTGTGACTGACTTCTTCTGCCATCTGCATTGTTACTCTTTCTTTGCTTCAGATCTACCTGCAGATAATGCTGCTATGCATTCTTCTCCTCTTCTTCCTCCAGTTTTTCTTCCTCTTCACATACCCAGTTAAAGACAACTGGGATATAGGTTTTTTTTTTTCGAAGTAGCCAGTGTCACATCCAAAGTTATACATTCAGAGTATGGTATTAATTTCAGCAGTAACTGAATGCCCAGCACTTCTGCGTATTCAGTTTCAGTGTTTCAAGGCAATTGGCAAAAAAAAAAAGAATGCACAGTTAAAAAACAAGATTGTAAATTGATATACATCTTTCGACTCGCTGGCATGATAAAGGAACTTTGTGGCATTCAACCAGTTTGATGATACTCTCCTTGCCCTTTTAAGTGTTTCTCTCTTTCAGTCACTTCAAATTTAAGTGCTACAACAAACAAACACAGAAAGCATGAAAGGTACGTGCAATGCTCTGAGTAAGAGATGGTTCTGCAGAAAAAATAATGTGTGGCTTGTACCATGAAGAGTATGGTCACAGGGGCCAGTGCAATGTTTCCATGTTGTCTGAACATGTCCAGGATATCTTTGTGTACAAAGGGATAAACATTTAAGCTGCTTTATAGCTTGTAAACACAGACCGCACAACTGTGCCTATTAGCATTTGTAATTGGTATTATAGACTAAAAAAAAATGGTATATGCACACATACTTGAGGACATATTTACATTGTGCAGTGGTGCGTGTCACAACATTGGTATGAAGTTGTAGCTAACAAAATTTTATTTTCTTTGAAGCATTCTCACCATGGCACTGTATTTGGGAAATGAGCTGATATCTCTGCCCAGGGCTATACTGTGTCATATGGTTATAACAGCACTGCCTAAAGCCAGCAGAAACTGGACTCTAATATGTAATGACATACAGTAATGCCCCCTCTCCAAACAAAAAAAAAAAAAAACAAACCAAAAAAAAAAAACCCAAACAACAAACCAGTCTTTAGAAGCAATTGGTAAGCATTT
>WBNH01008575.1:40928-71544 GCA_013401255.1 Urocolius indicus
AAGACACTCATAAAAGGAGAAATTCTTGAAACTTCATGTGAAATGAAAATACCCTGCAGGAAAAAATTCTGCCCCCTCTGAACAATTACCTCCAAGATGTTACAGTTAAGGCTGGGACTAGGTCAAGGAGAGAAATGAGATGCATTTTAAATCTCTTTGCCCTCCAGTTATTTGTGTTCAGTCAGTCACCCACAGCTAATGTTTCTGCTTTTTTTCTTTCTCTGTTATGATGGACTTGAGCTAGACAAGACATGTACCATTTGTAGAAGCAGTTCTTGAGTGAATGAAGAGGTCCAAATGAACCTTCTTCAAGATTTATCAACACTGTATCATGGTGCTGGTGGAAGAGGCTTTCAATCAGTGCTTATACCAATAGTCACTGCTAATTGCTGCTTCAACAGACGTGTCAATGGAGACCAATGTTCAGAGTGGAGAATGGTCTTGGTAATGACTTTTTTTAACTCCTTTTTGGTTTGGCTTTTTATTTCAATATGCTCTTAAAAACAGATTTGACAGTGCCACCCAGATCACCAGTTACCAACAAGTTTGATGTACCAACAGGAAATATGAGATTTTGAGCAGATCGGGCTGTGGGGAAGACAAGCCAGGAGGTGAGAGTAAAGGGGAGAAAGAAGCAGTTGGACAAAGTAAGAAAAAAGACAAGAACGTAACAACAATGAATCATGGAACCATTTTGGTTTGGAAAAGACCTTTAAGATCATCAAGTACAATAACTCACCTCACTTGCCAAGCCCATCATTAAACCATGTTCCTCAACACCTCAGTTACAAGGCTTTTAAATATCTCCAAGAATAATGACTCCTCCACCTTTCTGGGCAGACCATGCCAGAGTCTAACAGCCCTCTCAGGAAAAAAGTTCTTCCTCATCTCCAATCTATCCCTCCCCTGGTGCAACTTGAGGCCATTTTCTCTTGTCCTATCACTCCTTACTTGTAAGAAGAGACCAATCCCACTTAACTACAACTTCCTTTCAAGGAGTTGCAGAGAGTGATGATGTTTCTACTCAGCATCCTCTTCTCCAGACTAAACACTGCTAGTTCCCTCAGCTGCTCCTCATCACACTTGTTCTCCAGAACCTTCCACAGCTCCGTTGCCCATCTCTGGATACACTTTAGATCTAAAACATCTTTCTTGTAGTGTGGGACCCAGAACTCAACACAAAAACTATGAAAAAGACTGGAAACTCATTGCTTTTATACTGGAGTGTGAAAGGTGATGTGATTTAAGTGAGATAATAGAAAAGATATTAGAGTGTTTTTTTTTTTTAAGTGTACTGAAACACACTGATATGTCTTTAAACATTTAATTAGGATCTCATACATAAAAAAGATTAAAAAGCTACAAAGAAAATGAAATTGCTGGCTTTCCATGTCAGACTGTTTGAAGACTTATGATTATGTGTTTTACTAGCATGATGCTTCTGATTTCTGGCAAACAAGTGAAAATCTTTTAGAGAAGCTCAAAATAAATTGCTTTGCTGAAAAGCTCCTGGATCTTGCTGGGTGGCAATCTGAAACAGCAACTAGAATAGAACAGAATTCAGTTCAGGTAAGAAAAGATAACAATGTGTGATTTGCCATTTTTATCATTTTAAAGACCTGAAGTAACTTTAAAAACCCATAATGCTGAGCACAACACACATGTAGAGTGAAATTTAGGCCCTCCATAGACCAACTCACACTTTGAGTAGATGTGAATACTGAGAGAGAGGAGTCATCTAGCTTGTTCTTTGCCCTCACCTAAGTCTCTAGTGGAATTGGGAGGGGATATTAATCTCCTACTATGGTTATAGCCACTAGTTTGCATAATTTCCTGATTTTTTTTCTCCTTATTGATATCCTACTCTATCCTTTCCATGCTGTAAAGGAGGAAGAGTTCTAGTGAGGAGGGTTTATGATTAATATCTAGCTTGATGGATTACTAATATTTAAGCAGGTGCTACTCCAAATTATTCTTGACCTTCATGATTACATGACTTTAAATATTTTGGAGTCACAGATCTTTGACCAGCCATCAACTAAATTTCTTCCTGATCTGAGTCTATATTCAGCTAGTTGCTCTTAGGCATAAGCCTTGCGTGTTAAGTAAGTTTGCATGTTCTTTTCTGGAACCCAGTTACACAATATATTTCTCGTTTAAATTAAAAAAAAAAAAAAAAAAAAATTGAATATTCTAGATCAAAGCACACAGTAAAGGATGGTGGATATATGCAAATATCTGAGAAGAAGTTGAGCTTCTGCAAGTAGTTTATCCCTTTAGAATTTGCACTAATCACTCCCCCAAGTAATATTCCTTGGAACAAAATGTGCACAGACCTTAACAGACGTAACTCTCCAGTTTAACTATGCCTGAAATCCCTGTGATTTCATAGTTGCATTTTTCAAAATTACAGCTTCCTAGCCAACATCTTCCCCAAAGATTCAAAACCAAAGCCCAAAGCTACTAGGTAAAAGAGATTTATCTTCTCAAGCATGCAGAGCTGTGCTGTGCTTCTGTACTCTCCATGCAGAGGGGCAGAAGCAACACTTCAGCCTATTACCTGGCACAACATCTATGAACACTTCATAATTATAGTAGGATGTGATATAGAGGAAAAAAGTGTCTACCTTTTTTTTAGGAAACAAGTAAACTGTTTTTAATGACTAAGAAAACAAAAGCAAGCTCATTTGCTCTTCTCTTTAACTCACTAATGTGTCAAAGTAGAGCTCATACGCTCTGTCTGGCCAACAAAAAAGTTAGCTATGTGTAGAAAAGTAGAGAGATAAGTGTTTTCCTTTAAAGAGAACAAAAAAAATGGTATTAAAAAAGTAGACTACACATATATGAAATCCATAAAGGTTACAATAAAGGACTTGTGATAGGTATTTGTATATCAGAGGAAAGAAAGACAGAAGCTCATATAAAGGGACTTATAAGAAGACAGAAGTAAATCAATTGGTATTAGCTGAGAAATATCAAGCAGAAAGTTGCTTGGTTTAAAATAAATTAGAATAAGAAATTTATAGCTTTTTAAAAGAAAAATATGCACAGTGGAAAGAAAAATGTAAGAGAAGCAGAAATGCAGTTTAATCTGAAATAAATTCCTTTGGGAACAAAACTTATGCAAGTGGCATGTGAAAGACATTTTTGTATTAACAGGAGGTAGAGAAAAACCAAAGGAAATACATTAAAAAAAATTACAGGAGTAAAGTTAGTAGTTATAACTATTTTTCTTGTATAGACTTGAAAAAACACCCATTCCTTTATCTCTTTCTCCTGATTTTTTTTAAAGTAACCTTTTTTTTTTTTTCAGTGCTGTCACAACATAGTGCATGGATGTGTGAGTGCTGCTGTAAATGTCCACTATTGGTAGCTCTAACGGGAGTGCTATGTAGCATTAAAAATGGACTTCATCACTCACTTGAAACTTGTATGTCTCAACCTGCTTCTCATTTCATATTCAGTATTTCAGTGTCTTTGTAACTGGTGAATGAATATTCACAGCCAAGTCCAAATAGAGTTTCTTTCCCTAACAGTGACATACACCATTCTTGCACTAGGATATGAATGCAAATACTTATTTTCTTTAAAGTCAGGAACCCCCACCATTTACTGTCTGAAAATGGACACTGAACCCAGAACCTCAAAGTAACCTAAACTCTCTCATTGACTGGAAGATCCTGCATTATCGACTCAACACAATCTTGGCTTCTATGACAGCTGAGGTCCTATAAGTTGTTTTCCAAGCACAATAGAAAAACATGTAATCCTCTGTTCACCTCTGTGATACTTTCCCCTTAAAGCTCTGCCCACTTTAAAGAAGGAATCACTGCTGTAATGAAATTCATATGGTGAATAGCAAGCATAATGGAAAATCATCTTTCCACCAGATATGCAATAGAGATGTGTGAAGTAGTGTGGAAGTAACATCTTCAGTACATTCTTCTCTGTGACCTTTCAGATATTTATAAAAATGAGAATGGAAAAAGAGTGATTTCTCTTGATTTTTTTTTTGTTTGTTTCCTTTGGTTTCCCTTCCCACCCCCCCGCCAAAAAAAAAAAAGGAATTCACATTTATTCAAAAAGCCATTTTTTATCTTTAAAACTTATTTTTATGAGAACTTTTTAGACTGCATTATTGTATATTGTACCTAGAGAAGTAAAAGAAGTAGATTTTTTTCCTTCTGTCATTTAGTTTATGTCTCTATCCTGGAGATAGTATTACTGTGAAGAGTCTGTGGTAAATCACCAGGGTGAGAAAGGAGCTTATCTCTTTGAAAGAAATGTAGGCAAGTTTGTGTTACACCCTCTTTGATCTGATGACAAATTTAACATACAAACCATTGCAGAGATATATATACATGAAGACAATCTACTTATTTGCAGATTTGAATAAATATTGACAAAAGAAATACCATACCTGTGGGTAACAACGCGCCACTTTGATGACAACCCTAACAAGAGCTTGTGCATGAAAACACTTGTTGTGCAGTGCTTAGCTCCTCCATTTTTATTTCTTCCAGCAGTATAATATTTTTTTCTTCTTTTTGTTAAAATTGATCAAATCAAGGGAGTGATGCTGATCTTCCTAGGTCAGGTGTCAGAAGCTACTGCTGAATGCTGCCTTAACAGTATTTGCTACAAGATGGTAACTTTTGCTACAAGATGGTAACAGGAGCAGCTATGTTAGATAATCCAGTCAGATTTTAGGTGGGCTGAATTACCTCCTAGGGGTGCCTCTCTCTACTGTTAATAGAGGAGGATTAAGAAACAGAGTACTAGATTTAAGAGACTCAGTTAAGTGCATTTCACACTAAGATTTTCCACTCTTCTATGTAATTCCCTATTCCCTTTTGAGTAGGGTGCCACGGGTGAGAAGTTTTGTTAGACCAATGTAAACCAGAACGCATATGAAAACCCTAAATATTTTTTGGAAGACAACCCACTCAGTTTTACACTGGTAGATGTGTAAAACATGCCTAGAGCAGAATTATCCTCTGGTTTTGGTATATAGAGGTTTAAAAATGTAGCAGTAACATTTTTGTAATGGTCTGAAGATATTTGAAAGGTAAATGTGAGGGGGAAAAATATAAAAATCATGAGGATGAAAATTCTTAGGTTGGACATCTGGAAGCAGTTCAGATACTTGCAGGTTCATAAATTCCTTATAATATCCTCATGCTTCCACTGACTTTTCATCCTGGAGCTTCAGCCCCAAAAATCAAGTCTGAGACTGGCTAGTATCATCACAGTTCAACAGAGGAAAAGAAAGGGAGACTTGTTATTTTATGAAAGAAAATGCCCTCCCACATATTCACAGAGTAGTTTTTCCTCAATGTATCTTGTACATTGGCTTGATGAACCACAGGCTTCAGTGTATACGGCTCTTCAAAGAATGTATTTTGTAGGTGTGATGCCAGTGTGCAGCTTGGTAGTCAGCATACCACCCCCCAAAACATGGGCCTTTCTGAGTCTCTTGCTGAGCATCTCTGAGTTGATACATTCCTATCAGTACAAGGTTTTGCTACCAAAAGAACTGGTCAGGAACATTGTGCCAGGGTAATTATGCTAAAAAGATCTTTCTAGAAACCAGTCAATTCTAAAAAAAGAAACAACTCTCTCTCTCTATCCGTCTCCCCACCCCAGACAAAAGAAGCAGCTCTCCATCTGCTCACTTTTAGCCTGCAGAAAACCTTAGTGTCAAAACTGGTAAGGTTAATTCCCTGCCACATACAGTTTCACTTTTTTTAAAATCCAGATTTGGGTTGAACATTTCCTCCAAGAATATTATACCTTTTTCTTTTCTTTTTTTAAAATTGGGAAGATATGTCTCTTAATTGGGTGTCTATTAAAATAACAGATCTCTAATTATGTTCCATAGCTGGCTGAAGTGAAGCTAAAATTATACGTTCCATGATGACAGGGAATCAACTTTTTTACCTGTTCAGGTGGATATGAAGGCTTGCGTCCTATTGATGTCATTGCCTCAGGACTGCTAAAGGAAGTCTGTGAAGAAAAGGCTTCTCTTATCATTTGTCATTTCTGACTTGCCAATCTGATTACAAAGAAAAATTGTTTATTGGAGTTCCTGGTTCAGATCCTCTTCCTTGCTGAAGTTTATGTCAAAGCACATGCAATAGTAACTGGATGAGCAAGTCAAGCTTGCTGAGTTCAGATCCAGATATGCTAACAATTTACCAATATAGCAGCTCTCAGATGCCAGTTTATTAACTGTTTTATTAACCAGACAAATAGCAATCCATTCAAAGTTACTGAGTCAGAAAGTGACTTCTTCCTGTACTGTTGCCAGTTTATTAACTGTTTTATTAACCAGACAAATAGCAATCCATTCAAAGTTACTGAGTCAGAAAGTGACTTCTTCCTGTACTGTTGCCAGTTTATTAACTGTTTTATTAACCAGACAAATAGCAATCCATTCAAAGTTACTGAGTCAGAAAGTGACTTCTTCCTGTACTGTTGCCAAAAATCAAGTTTAGGTGATGTTCCAACTCAACAAATCTCTGTGTCAAAGATTATATTTATCTGATGCCCCTGGCTAGATGAACTGAAAAAAAAAAAACAGCCTGTATTTTCTTCTTTCCAATCCCTCACCTCTCACTTCCCATTGCTACTCACATGGTTTTATTACCCACATTATCTGTCTCTTGCAGCATAGTCCAAGCGAGCAAGCAATATGGTGAAAGAGGAATGTAACTCAGGCTACTCTTTACGTGCCCATTCAGCCTCTTCCTGATAACAAGGGAAGAGTATCAGCAACAATAGTCTGCACGTAGACACATTAGAAAAAATATCTGCTTGAGGAAATTTTGTGAAGGGGACAAGCTATATGGTAACCTTCACAGGGTCAAATGGCATAGAGGGGGTGATGAGCCCACCACACTTTAGACAGAAGAGTCTACAAGTTTTCCTGTGCCTAAATCAAGCTTCCAGTTCAATTTTTAAAAGCTTGTATTCCTGACAGCATATAAAATATATTACAGGAAATCTGTGGTCACGAAAAGAAGATAAAAGTTTTCATGAGGTTTCTTTTTTTGAGCAGCTATATAAACTTATCTCCCTAAAGTATGGACTTGACTTGTTCGAGAGAGGGAGGACTTGTGAAAGTTAAATAATAGGATTCTTACTTATTCTTATTTACTCCAAAGTAGCAAAAGCTTCACCTTCGTGTTCCCTTTAGGAATTCTATCTAAGCAGTCACTAAGAATCTTTACATTGGTACTCCTGGGCATGCCCATCAACAGAAAGCCCCTGTTCCTCAGCATTAACAGGGAAGTAAAAATCTTTTGGACGACTACAAGATTTGATTCTGCATGGTTGGTATCAGCACTCAGAGCTGACCGTGGGGTCAGTCAGTCAGTCAGTCAGTCAGCTTGTCTGCACCTATGTCAAATGGCAAGCCATATTTTAACACCAACTACACATCAGTTTCCTGCAAAAAAAAAAAAAAAGGTGTCTCTGGAGGTGGGCCACTTTTATCCTGTTGGCACAGTCCACATTAATGGTTGTTCCTATCTGGTGCCATCCCCTTGAAGAGACGAGGAGCAGCTGTGCAGGAAGTGATGTCCACACTGTCTAATGCTTCCTCCTGCACAAACAAATGGTGGGCTACACAGCCTGGTTAAAGGCATGTACAGTAGGGCTAGAATAAATTCTACTCATATGCACGACCTTGTAGAAGCCCTCATGTGATGATGGCTGCCACAACTAGTGGGCAGGTTGGAGATGTCCCATAGCTGGCATCGGACCATCACAGCTACCTATGTTGCAGAAGCTTGGGAATGGCAATTTGGTGTATCCATCTCCCATTATAAAAAGTTTTAAAGACCTTTTATGCTAATTATTCTATAGTTAATTATATGCAGAGTTGTTTTGTTATTGATTTTTACATTTGTGACTTACTAGAACTTTCAAAAGGAAAGTGAAAGTCCTTCTGTGCCACATCACTATGGCAAAACTTGATCAGAAAAGTAATAGGATATAAGCCCAAAAGAGAGAACATGAAAGTAGAAGAACCTCTGACATATTAGGTTTACGTTTGTCCTAAAGAAGAAGGGCTTGGAGATGCAGAAAGGAAGGAAAAGAAGTCAAAGAAGGAAACAATATATAATCATTTGAAATATTCAAAAGACTATTATCTAACTATGCTTGAAGGAATGAAAATATGTCAGACTTGTGCAAAAGAATTTCAGTCAAATTTGATATGGTTGTATGTTTAAATCTGTAGAGATTAATATATACAAAAAAAGTAAAGTATTTGGCTTCAGAAAATCAATATAGTCAAATGCCAAATTTTAGCTGTGTGATTACTACAAAGGTGAATAAAATCAGTTTGTAGACGTAAGCACCATACTATGTCTTCACAGCTAAAGACATCAGCCAAATAATCTCTGTCTGCCAAGGACAGTTTCCTCTGGAGAGCTCTGGCCACACTCATGTTGGGAAGCACTTGACCTGGATTTCCTCTGGGTGCTACGTGGGGCAGTACAACATAATTACTCTGTGTTTAGTTTATGCTTTTTTCAGTCTAAAGTGCAAAAATCAATGAGAGGAGAGAGGAGTGTCTTAGAGCATAATGCCAAAAACTTGAGTTGTGAACTTTGAGCACGTGACTAGGAGACATGACAGTTTGAAGACCTGGCTTGATAGTGCCAAACCATGTAGGTCAGAAGGAACTAGCCCTAACATGAGCTTCTCCATTCTGATTCAAGGGGGAAGTTTCCAAATGGGAGTATCCCTCAAATCCAGGTTTCACCCTGAATAGAATTAGACTGTTTCTGAAAAGAGCCTGGGAATAAGCTGACATGCATGCAACGTGAGTGAGCAACTGAAACTGGGACTTAGAAATGAGTATGAGGGTATAGATATTCAGATTTCCTTTAAGGGAAGAACTAATATCTGACTTCTCAGGTTCGTAGCACCAGAGATGTGGAATAATTAGACTTGCCAATATATATTTTCAACATCAATATTTTTTCTGCTCTGAATTGCATTATTTGGCAGACTGCCCACTAGCTGGCTTTCTTGGCTTGCAGATCCCTATTAGTCTTTAGGGCGAGCTATAATTAAGGGTTTTTAAAGTCCACAGGTGGATTTAATCCAGGTGACAAACACATTCAACCATTAAACACTGTCTTGTTTATTGCAGTTTCTCTCTGCCTGGAAATCTCCATTTCTTTGCGGTCAAAGTGTAAGCAAATATTTGAAACATCATGAAAATGAGATCCTGTAAATTCTTGCGTCAACTTCTTGCTATGAATTACTATTATTAAAGAAACATACACTGCTTTACTCAAAAAAGTTTGGACAGTTTTCATTATGAACTGCTTGAGATGTGAGGTGGCAAATGTGAAGATAATTTGTAAGATCCAGTCTACTTTACAGTGCACATATATGTAACTTTTTCCAGTAGCTGCAGATGTGGTAGAACATACCAACTCAGGAGCACAGCAGTTTTAAAATGAGCAGTTCTCATTTCTAGCCATTTACTGTGACTTTATTTTTCTTCTTGAGTTTCTTAGCTTGAGTTCTTTAATTTCCCTGCAAGCTGGCCTGAAAACAAGAGGAAATTATTTTTCTTTAATGAGAATATTCATTTTCTTACTTCATGTTAGTTTGAAACTTGAGTTGACTGTAATGTTTATACCTGACAGTGGATTTCAGGCCTTATTTTAGTGATGAGAAAAGTTCACAGTCAGATCCAGCACCTAAATGGCCCATGATGATATATGTGAACATAAGATTAAAGACCTCATTGAAATGTGGTTAGGTTCCTAAAAGCTGAAGCTGCTTCATTGTCATGGAAAATGTCTTGGATTTATCTTTAAGAAACTGTTACATTTCACATGGAGTAGGTAATCCTGTATTTGTTTTATTTGACTGGCTTATCTGATTATACAGTAGACCGTTAACAGTTCCGAAAGCAAGTACATTACCTTGTCATCACATCATAAGGTGCTGTCACGAGTGGTTATATGGACTTCATGTAGCTGTATCCCATCTTTTCTACTGCCAGGGGAGAAAAGCAGGATGCTAAGTTTGATGCTGCAAATATTGTCCTGGAGGAGCTTGATTCCCTCCATTGACTTTAGAGGGAATGTGCTCTTCCCCCTCAGGTGTTTGAGTTGCAGCCTTGAAGATGAATTTTGTGACAATTCACCACTGCTGTGGAGTTGACTAGATGGGAGAAGGCAGCAAATCTAGAACCTCATGATGGCTACTGTTATGCAACTGAGCCAGTCACACCATTGTAAGCAGATTCAAGCCTGTGGAATGAGGAGGTAAAAGCGAGATTGAATGGGTTGTTAGCTCTTGTCTTACCTCGGTATCATTTGTATTATTCACCACTGCAACTATTATTAACACAGGCTGTGTGACTTCCAGTCAGACAATGAGCTCAAAATCTGCCTAAAATTCTCTAAAAACACACATTTTGCTTCTCTGCTGGCATAAAGACTCTATCACAAGAATATTTGGGTTAAGTACCTCTTTCAGTGTAATTTTCTGCATACAGCTTAAGCAGCACACCTAAAAAGCTTAGCTACCTTTATCTCCTTGTAAACCTGGAAATTACGTCATCCTACTTGACTATATAAAGAGCTGCTTTTCTGGAAATATTGTGATTTGATGGCAGTTGTTCTGACAGGAATCTACAGAAGTACAACATAGGTTGAATTGTACCATGTACTATTTAAGAAATGGCAAATTGTAGTCAATCGAGCTAAAGCTCAGAGTTGCTTCAATGTTGGTAGAAATAAGACTTTACATTCCAGCATTAATTCTCTAATCCAGTCAGTACCTGTACTCTGTTATCAGGAAATCTCTGTGTAACCTGAGATCATAGAATTATAGAATGGTAGGGGTTGGAAGGAACTTTTAGAGATCATCTAGTTCAACGTAGAAGCCTCACTTGGATAATATACTTTTATTTATCATCTCATATACACCAATTAAGTAAATAAATATTTGAAATTTATTACTACACTGGTCTTTAGTATGACATAGTTCCTCAGTGATACAATGAGCTCCTGTGCATTGTCTTCCAAGAGCTTCCCTGGAGTGTCATTGTAAGGACAGTGAAGCTTTCAAATCTAAGAAGCAGAACTCAAATCAAACTTTCTTCTTCTTAGCCACATAATCTCTTTCTTCTATTGCACACAGTCTTTTCATCAATAAGGTTGACTGCTGACTTAAGCAGTGCTCTACTACCTGATTTGTTGACCACAATGTGCACAAAATAGGTCTAATGACAGTAAGGTGACAGTTGGGGGTTATTTCTGTCTAAGAGGGTAGACAGGCAGACCTTGCCTACACTAGTAGATAGGTCCCCGGGTAGCCTATCAGCCAGCACTGTGCTACCTTCCTGGAAGCTTTCCTGTGGGAGCTGACTCCACAGAAATTTGTTCAGTATATCAGTTCCACAGAATCAGTTCTATCAGCTCCTGATTTTGTTCAGTTCAGCTCCACAGAAATTTGTTCTGTATAACCTAAAGTGATTCAAAGACAGTGGCAGGAAGAAGCCCTTTGCTTAAGGTTTCTGATTCTCGTAACACCATTCAGATTCTCTGACATTATAATTAGGGGTCTGAGGTACCTATATTAACTATGAATGCTTTCTTCACAGCCTTTTGTCGTTCATAGTGGATGGCCTTTTGCAGATTTTTGCCTTATTTGAAGCTGAAGGGCTTTTAAGGTACACTGGGAAGGGTTTATTCCTTGCAAATTCTTAATGAATGCAATTGATTTACCCTTTAAGGCTTACTAATTTCCTTAGTTATCTGATACTGTCTGTTCTTCTAATCATTCTTGCTACTTGTGAGCACTTCTCTACTGCTATTCCTCTCTTTAAATAGGACAATGTTATTTATGCATTGATCATAATGTTGAACACCATTTCTGGCATAAGGAAAAACATTACAACCATAGAACTCATAGAATGGTAGGGGTTGGAAGGGGTAGGGGTAGGTTTAGAGATCATCCAGTCCAAGTGCCCTTCAGAAGCAGGTCCACTTAGATCAGGTCACACAGGAATACGTCCAGACAGGTCTTCAAGGTCTCCAAAGAAGGAGATTCCACAGCCTCCCTATGCAACCTATGCCAGGGCTCCCTCACTCTCACAGTAAAATAGTTTTTCTTATATTTAAATGGAATGAAATAGTGAAGCTGCATTGAACTCTATGTTAGGGATGCTGTTCAATGAAACTCAGCACATTGTAACAAATTGTCCACTTCTACTCTGTATGTATTTGTCAGGTTAACCCTGAAAGCTGGGTGTCTAACTGCCATCACCAATGAGTTAGACACATGTGAGTATGACCTGATGATCTTAATGGGTCTTTTCCAACTTGACATATTCTATCATAAGAAAAATATCTTTTATTTCTGTCGTTTATCATTCTATAATTCTATGTTTTAAAGTTTGAATGTGAAACAAAACATTTCTAATATATCCACGAGATGTTTTAATCAACTTAAAGACTTTTGGTTTGGTTTAAAGAATAATTTCATAAAGTTATTTGCATGTCAAGCTTGGGACTGACTCTTGTAACAAGGTATTTTGTTTTCTCTAATTTTAAATGTTAGGAACTAGTTGATGACACTAGTATAGAAGTAATTTTTTATGAGTGGGCTTTGCTAGAATTCTAAGTTTTAGCTGAACACTTTGGTTTTTTTTTTTTTCTGGACTCATTCTCTTCTAATTTATAGTCAAAAAGAAAAAAAGGAAGCTAAGAAAACTCAATGACACCGGCTTTCATGCAGAAGTACAACACAAAAGAGTTAGATACCTAAGAGTCGTAGGAAATGAAAGCCAAAGGATTGACAGAAGTCGTACAAGAATTCATGTATAAAACAGGAGTCATGACAACCAGATCTCCAAGATCCAAGTCTAGTGTTGATTGCACTCAATCTTAAGAGAACATTTTGGTAAAACTTTGAAATATTTCATTCATAATGTTAATTTTTCTTTACCTCCTATGAGTGAGTTGGTTGCGAGGTTAATCATACAGTAGATTTACAGTTGTTTATGAGAAATTAGGCCCCAGGTTCAAATGTCCAGCATTGCCCAGGCAACAATATAAAATCATGATTAGCAGGATTACTCTGAACAGTAGATAGCTTAAAACAAAGTTAAACCAGCTTTTTCTGAAGGTTGAAGAGGGCCACCACACTCACCAGTTGCTTTAAAGTAAACAGCACCCACAATACCTACAATGTCTTCAGCTTCTCTAATGCATGGCATTGCCTTTGTTCTAGATATCCTATTGACTCTGTGTGACTCACAATTTATGACCTTGCCAACGAGATAACATCCTCATTTGATAAAAGGCTATATCAATTAAGTAAAGCCCTGCTGCCTGATAACCTGATTAAAAGCTGAGTACTCAGGGTGTTGTTGTGAGACCTTTCTTTTCTAATCACTTCTGGCTTCTTGTTGAGTAGCTTTATGGAATTATCCAGCCTTTGGCAAACTTTCGTATGATGCTTACCGTACCTGAAGATAAATTAATCTTTATTTGCTCAATTTTCTGCAAGGTGAGGCCCATCTGCTTGTAGGGATTATTTTTCTAAGGACTTGGTATCAGTGTCCTTAGTTCCATTTGAGTGTCCTTAGGGCTTTTGTATTTTTTTGCCATCTTTAGAAATCAAAAAAAGAAAAGAAAAAAAACCCAAAAAACAATGCAGAAACTTGAGCTCTAAGATCACAGATCACATGCTGGTTTATAAGTTCTTGGACCAGAAATGTCAAGTTTTTATACAAAATTTGAGAAAAATTCCCAAACCCAGAACTGGAAGCAAAGTTTTCCTTGTTTATGTAAGCCAATAACTGTAGATCATAAAATATATTCGTTATTCCTACACTGTAGCCAAACTCTTCCCTCTGTGAAACCAACGTTACACAGCATTATCACAAAGTAATGGAAAATTTGATACCTATTGTGAGATATACTATTTTGGCTTACATTCCCTTTTCCAAGGGTGGAAACATCTATGGGGAAAATGATTTGTAGTTTACTTTATAGTTTGGTTCTCCTTTTATTGCTCCCTTTTGGATATCTAATCTTAGGATCAGTGTTTAACTTTTATTAACATAGCCCTTAACAAAGCACCTGTGTAGGAAGGAGACCCAGCCTAAGAACATGCAGAAAAACCAGCAAGCACTGTGCCACATTTCTTCTTTTTTCTGGGTTTTTTTTTTCCCCAAAAAATTATTCAAGTCCATCTGTTTAAAACCTACCTGTTTCTGAGCTAGATTTTGCTGTTAGGATGACTACAGTTCTACTTCATGAGCTGAGACCCAGTTCAGAGAGTGTTTCATCTGATAGCAATATTTCACAACTATTTTAGAGGCTACTAAACATCATCTCCTCTTTTAGGAAAATACTATTGGATAAAAATTCAGTCTTCCCAGGACTTTCTTAATGTCACCCCCTTATATGTCACACTGCCCAAGCAACGCTTAGGTGGAATAGGCATCTGCAGACATATGACATTAGAAATGTCAGTTCTTGTACAAAACCTCCCTTAACTGACTTAGCTGATCTGAAAAGTGGTTGTTAATAGACAGGTGGCAGTTATAACAATACATACAGTAACGTATACAGCTATACAATAATCTTCTGTGTTCATCAATTATGCCTCAGTAAAGTGTTAGAACAGTAGATGATTTTACAGCACTCTTCAGAATAATTTATGTTAGAGCCTGAAGGCAGAAAAGCTGATAGTGCCAGCAGGCCTTTGAAGGAAAAGAGTGCCTAGAAAAGCCCTTGGAAGAGCATGATGTCAGATAGTAACTACAATCTAGGTAGATCATGCAGGGGTGGGATCAAACCAGTCATTTGTCATTGCTAACAGAAGTGTAGAGCAGGGGAACAACTCTGAGATCTCCAGAAATGGAACAGAGACCTACACCAAGAATGTGGACATTATGACCTGATCTAGGCAAACCTGCTTTAGCAGGGGAGTTGGACTATATGATCTTTAGAGGTCCTTTCCAACTCCTACATTTCTATGATTCTATGTTCAACAAATACTGTATGGAAAATATGAGAACCTAAAAAGAGTATGTGTAAGATATGTGGATATGTGGGATATTTCATCCACATCTTACAATAAGCAGTTTAGAAACTTTCTGCCACATGAAAAAACTGCAAAACAATAAAGCACCAGATGTTTGTACAAAAGGCTAAGACACCTCATGAGCCTTTTCTTCCCCAGGCTAACCAATCCCAGCTCTCTCCTCACAGAACAGATGTTTCAGTCACTTAATCACCTTTGTGGCTGTTTGCTGTACTCTAGAACTGCACACATTGCTCTGAATGTTCCTCACCAGCCCTGAGTACAGGGATAGCATCCCTCCCTCTCAATCAGCGGGCAAAACTCTGCCCAGTGCAGCCCAGAAGGTATATAAATTGCACTGCCAGTATGTGGATAGGTGGGGCAATGTACAATTAAAGCATTCTGAGACAGAAGGTAAATGTAACTGAAAGCTAATGAGGTGGCCTACCTTGTCCCTTTTGAATGAGATCACAACTCACTGCTGGGCAGCAATACAACAGAAACTGGATTCAAACTCAAGACATCAATTTAAGACCTGAGGCACGAGTACCATAATGATAGGCCTTAACCAGAATTGTACCAGGATGCAAGGACATATGGCAAAGAGTCTGATGACCGTAGGACCAGGAACCTTTGAGATTATACTAATCATATGACATCATACCATATAATATCTAACATGTAAATATATACACTTATATATGCAAGAAAAAACATGGAGGAATGTACTGAATCATAGAATTAGAATGATAGGGGTTAGAAGGGACCTTTAGAGATCATCTAGTCCAAACCCTCTGCAAAAGCAGATTCACCTAGATAGGTTGCACAGGAACACGTCCAGGCAGGTCTTGAAGACCTCCAAGGAAAGAAATTCCTGGGCAGCCTGTGCCAGAGCTCCCTCACCTGAACAGTGAAATGTTTTTTTCTTATATTTAAATGAAACTTATTGTGTTCCAGCTTCATCCCATTACCCCTTGTCCTGTTGCTACATACAATAGAGGATATCCCAACCTCCTGACATCCACCATTTATATACTTGTAAATATTAATGAGATTCCCCATCAATCTTCTCTTCTCTAGAGTAAATAGCCCCAGTTCCCACAGTCTTTCCTCATATAAAAGATGTTCCAGTCCCCTGATCATCTTGGTGGCCCTGCGCTGGACTCTCTCCAGAAGTTCTCTGTCTCTTGTGAGCTGTGGAGCCCAGAACTGGACACAGGACTCCAGATGAGACCTCACCCGGAGAAGCAGAACCTCCCTTGACCTGCTGGCCACACTCTTCTTGATGCATCCCAGGATGCCATTGGCCTTCTTGGCGATGACACATTGCTGGCTCATGGTTAGTTCATTGTCAACCAGCACTCCCAGGTCTCTCTCTGCAGAGCTGCTCTCCAGCAGGTCAATCCCCAGCCTGTACTGGTGTATGGGGTTGTTCCTGCCAAGGTACAGGACTCTGCACTTGTCCTTGTTGAACCTCATGAGGTTCCTCTCTGCTCAGCTCTCAAGCCAGTTGAGATCCCACTGAATGGCAGCACAGCTTCTGGTGAATCAGCCAGTCCTACCAGTTTGGTGTCAACAAACTTGCTCTGTCCCCTCTGTCACTGATGAAGATTTAGACAAGACTAGCCCCAGAACTAATCCCTGTGGAACTCCACTGGCCACAGGCCTTTACCTTGATTCTGTCCCATTAATCACCATGCTCTGGGTTCTGTCATTCAGCCAGTTCTTGACCCACCTCATTGTTCACTCATCCAACACACACTGCCTGAGCTTTCTGACGAGGATATTATGGGAGACAGTGTCAAAAGCCTTTCTGAAGTCAAGGTAGATGACATCTGCTGCTCTCCTGTCATCTAACCAGCCAGTTATGCCATCATAGAAGGCTATCATGTTGGTCAAACAGGATTTTCCCTTGCTGATGTTGTCTCCCCCTGGTAACCATCTTTTGCTTTCATATGAGTAGTGACTACATTCAGTAGTGACTATATTTATGTACTGGCAAATCTGTGTAGAGGAAGGTTTTCCCAGTTAGCATGGTCACGTTGGCAAATTTATTGATTAGTAACAGTGAAAAATCCAGTCTGTATGGATCAAAATTGCTGCAAAGTGTGTTGAAAATCAGTCATTAGCTGTTACTTGCAGAAGATGTACTGTCTGATTTGTCCTGGGAAAAATGTCTAGAAGGGGTGGTGGCATGGCATACTTTTCTCTATTAGCTATGGATGATAAACTGATCCCAGAGACATGTCAATGTAAACTGAACTAGGAGTATTCCAGACATAAAAAGTTTCTATTCTGCAAGAAGTAAATACCAGGGAAGAGTCAGAATGGGACTTTGTTATCAAACAAGTGATGGCCAATGTATACTTACAGAGAAAGCAACAAATGGAACGGAGATTGTATTCTTGACTCTGGACTTAAGCAGTAAGGAAATGCTTAATCTAAAAGAGAGGATGGGAGTCTGGAAGTTTTGGAGATAGGATACAGATCATACATAACTCTTTCTTGTCCAGCTTTGTTTCTTCTGCAAATGCTTTCACTATTTTTGGTTTTTTTTTCCCCTCTCTGGAGTAATATGTGAGCTGTGTAAATGTTTGACCTTGTGAACATTCAAGAACTGATTGTGTTTCTGACTTTGCTGAACAAAAGTCAGCCTGTTTCTCCAGAAACAGTATTTCCCAGAAGCAGCAGAGAGTACAAACAGACAGGGCTCTGCTTTACTAAGGACACTTGCCAAAGCCTTGTGAATGTGTCCAGAAAGAAGCAATGTTCACAGTCAGTCAAATAAAATCACTCCAACTTTTACCTTAAGGAGAGTGTAGAAAAGACGTCCTTTTAAAATAATGACCTCTTATTTATGCAACATGTATTATATAACAATTATGTATTCCCTGGTGTAAACGTCTATCTGTTCCCAAGCACACTTTCTGGACCTTTGGCCAATTTTAATAATTTGGCAGATGATCATGTCTCAAGTTTCCATAAGTTTCTGTAAGGCTTGAGAAAGTAATTAGCTAAATAAAATTTTAAAATATTTATTAGAATATCTGTTAAAGCCCTTCCACAGTAGGAAAACCTTCAATATTAATTTAACCCTTATTGCACAGAGAATCAACATGAGAGCTTAACATCAAAATGCATATGTTGGAAACTCATATATGTTGGAAATCTGCAACCTAATCTAGGTGGACTTGCTTCTGCAGGGGGATTGGACTAGATGATCTCTATATGTCCCTTCCAACCCTACCATTCTATGAAACATGGTTTCATTGCCCCACACCTTAAAAAAACTGTGATTTGATGAGTAAATTTTGTGATGTCATCTAAGAGATATATATATTGACTGAAAGCTGGCACATTCATAACATTTTAAGCTTGGATGAATAATGTTAGAGTAATTCAACTAAAAATTCTATGTAGTTTAACTCCATTAAATTTTCAGTGGACAAAGAAGAGAGAAACTTTAGGAAACCAGACTTCATTAGGCCCAATGACTGTGGAACTCCTCTTCAGGAGATTTTTTTGCCCTGGAACTGGGTGAATCCACTGTGGTTTTATATCATCATTCACTATTGTTATGAGGAACAAATGAGCTCTCCTTTAAGCTGTAAAAAAAAAGAAAAAAAAATGCAATCATGCTTTTGCCAGTTATTTTGAGTCGTGAAGGCACTTTCAGATCTCCTGTCCTTTCTTCTCTGTTCTTCCCTTTCTGAGACTGAGAGTCTCCTGGTTGTCTGTGCTAGCTCTTGTGCTCTGTTCTGTCATCTGTGCACACTAGGATAATGCCTATGGCTAGTCTATGACCTTGAGAGCTTCACTCATCTTCCTACTTTTAGATCATTGTCCTGATAGTTTTGTTGAACTACCATTCCTCCTTTATCAAGTAAGTCTGAACTTCATATTTTTCTCATTTGGCAAACTCTTTTCTGTTCATTCTTAACTCTTAATTTCAAAATTGCTTCTTCAGTATTCAATCCATTCTGCATTTTTCTCTTTGGATAACAAGGTTAAATGCAGTGTGTTTAGAGGTTATTTGGGGAAATATAAAATTTGAGGAATCCCACAAAAAACCTTAATACAATTTTAGAGCCAGCTTCCTCCACCTATGTTAATAAACAGAGTTAAAACCCACACAGTGCATGAGAACTTGCCACTATCAGAAATAAGGCTGCTTTCTCATTGTCTTGCTTTCCACTGTCACTCATCTGTTGTAGCTACGGAGATAACTGCTCTTAAAAATCTCTTCTATCATCTTTACAGAGAATCTTACCACTCCACTTTTCCAATGGGGTCACAAATACAAAGGATTGTATTTGTTTTTCACTATGCATGTAATTCAGGAAATATTTCAGACACAAATACAGTCAGAGTGGCCTTTAACAGCTGAATACGGACATTTGCCATACCGCTTCTCTGCTTTTTTGTTTCTTAAGCCAAGCTTTGAAAGGGCACATTTATCAGAAATACCATAGCAGATTCTCCGCACATTGGGTAAGCAATCATTCACATAAAATCACAAGGATGGGCTTCAGAGTGAAATATTAAGGAGCAAAATCCAGTGCAAGGCCATGAGGGTGCAATCTCTAGTCAGAAGAATAATGATTGAACTAATTCAGATGTGAGGATGCTCCCTCAGGCCTGTCTGTGGGAGACATGAAGCACCACTTCATCTTACAGATTCATATTGAGACAGAGAACTCTCAGATGCTGCTCTTCCTCCCAAAACTGGAAACCTAAGCCAAAGATTGGAAACCTGGTCCATTGCAAACCTGATTCAAAGGTTTTTCTCATGGGCTTGGGAACTTTGGAGATAAGCTGGTCCTTTATTTGGGCAAGTTTTAATACTTCTGGTAGAGAGGGGGCTCTGGGAACAGCATACAGATCTTCCAGCCTCTGCCAATCTTCCAGGCAGCTTTTCCTAGGTGAGTCCATGAACGCATTTATCATGACTGTGGTGGTTTAGCCCTGGCTGGGTGCCAGGTGCCCACCAAGTCATAATATCACTCTCACTTCTAAACTTGACAGGGGAGAAAGAAATATAACAAGTAGTTTGTGTATTGAGATAAGGATGGGGAGACAACTCAGCAATTAGAGTCAAGGGCAATACAGACTCAATTTCGGGAGAAAAAGGTTTGATTTATTAATAAACTATAAGAACAAGGAGGTAAGAAATAAAACCGAATCTTAAAAACACCTCCCCCAAATCCTCCTTCTTCCCAGGACTCTCCTTCCTTCCCCACCAGCAGTGCAGGGGATGGGGGATGGAGGTTATGGTCAGTTCATTACAGATGGCCTTTGCCGCTGCTTCTTCTCATGGAGAGGCCTCTCCATACTTCCCACTGCTACAGTGTGGGGTCCTTTCCATGGGAGACAGTCCCTTATGAACTTCTCCAATGCGGGTCCTTCCCATGGGCTACAATTCCTCACTGTATGGGGCCTCCCACAGGGGCAGCTCCTCACACCCTGCCCCAACATGGGTCATCCACCGGGAGAGACAGTCCTTCAGGTACCAACTGCTCCAGCCCAAGTCCCTCACAGGATCACAAGTCCTGACAGCAAACCTGCTCTGGTGTGGGCTCCTCTCTCCCCACGGGCTCCCAGGTCCTGCCAGAAACTTGCTCCAGGGTGAGCTTCCTAGAGAGTCACAGCCTCCTGCAAGCATTCACCCGCTCAGGCATGGGGTCCTCCACAGGCTGTGAATGGATCTCTGCTTCCCAGTGGCCTCCATGGGCTGCAGTGGAACAGCTGCCTCACCACAGGCTGCACCACAGTCATGGGGGACTATTTCTTCCAGACCCTGGGCACCTCCTCCCCCTCCTTCGCCACTGACCTTGGTGTCTGTGGAGATGTTTTCACACTCTCACTCCCTGTTGCTGCTGCAGTTTAATGACTGTGTAGCAACTTCTTCCCTTTCTCAAATATGTTATTCACAGAGGTGTTACCTCAATCACTAATTGGCCAGGCCTTGGTAAGCTGTGGGGTCCATCTTAGAATTGAGTGGCATTAGTCCTGTCAGCTACAGGGGAAGCTTCTGGCAGATCTTTATTTAAAGAAGCCACCCTTGTAGCTCCTCCTGCTACCGAAAACCTAGCCCAGGTAAAGCCTCCACAGTGACAATTCACCCCAAAGAAAACCTACATAGCACAGTGTTGTACACAAAGGTTCTGCATCAGCCCTCCTTGACTCCCTTCCTTGTTCAAGTTAGCCATAGAAATCTTCTGGACAGTATTTTGGTTTTGTCATGCCCTCAAAGCCCCAGCCCACAGGTGACTTCCTGCCAGTCTTTAGCCTTGTACAAGAAAAAGCCCACTTTTACATGTTATTCCCTGCAAGTTAAGTCATATTGACCAACATTTTCATAAAACAAGGACTACTCTGTCATCCTTATAGTGCAGAGAAAATTACCTTACACTCTGTTTGGAATGCCTGTAGGTGAAGAGGTATTGTTTCCTTGGTCAAATGCTCAATGGAGAGCAGGCATGATGCAGTCATTTCTATCAGTGTATCAAGGAGAAAAGGCAACAGACACACCTTCTCAAATCATGTATAGCTCCCGGAGAAACTGAGAAAGCAGGTGGGGAAATTTCAAATCTCCTTGCAACAGCATTTTCATTTGTATTCTTCCCGGTATGACATCCTTATTTTGCCCTTTTCTCCACTGTCTTTAATCCACATGCAAAGATGAAAGAATGAATGAATGAATCATCAAAGTGCTACACAAGGGTCAATTCTTCTGGTGGATTTGTCAAATAATGTGACATATTGTATTACACTACATGAGTTATTGGTCTTTGTCATTCTCCTGGAGAGGGTGAGAGGGAATGTTGAGTTGCTTTACCATCAGTGTAAATTTCACTGCAGACTGTGTGTGACATGGGGATTCAGATTCTCTTCCTGGTTCTGAAAAATTAGGCATTTGGAAAGGCAACCTCAGTAAGTCCTTCAAGAGCTGAGAAGGAAATCTCTAGTTGTGTTCCAGTCACAACAAAAAGATTTCTGGAAGATACAGTACAGGAAATGATCAAATTGATTTGTTTTCATTTGCCTTGGAGCAATTTTAACTCTAAGTCTTCAGCATGTGCAATATTCAGCTCCAGCTTCCTTAAGTTCACTTCTTAGTTTCTAGTAACTTATTAAAGATGTGCTCCAAGAGGCATTTCCAGATCTGATGTCCTGATTTTCTGTCTAAAGCAGAGGTCCCTTAGCATTAGTATAGTACCAGAGTGTGTGATCTGACAACCTGTGGCATTAAAGGGTGGGAAGAGGCAAATGGAGAATGAAAGGGTTGTTGGTCTTTCTGCTCTAGGAAAATACAGAAAAGGCTCTGTGGGGTAACTGACAACAGGTGGGACTAATTCAGAAGCCATTAAAAAAAAAACCAAACTAAGAAAGCTGTTCCAAATTAAATTAAGATACTAAAATCTGTAGTAAATGGATTGTGTGTTTCTCTTCCCAGACCAGCTTCAAAATTCTGAAGTTCAGTTTCACAGAGTAAAGCACAAGTCCCTCTGCACAGTTGGCTTGGATAACTTTTAGGTCACTTACGTATAAAGAAAACAGTAAGATGGTAAAAAAAAATATTCATAGCTCTGAGAGGAAAAGCAGTCTGCAAGAGCTGGGCTTAGAATTGGTCATGTTTCTTTTGATCTTCTCCATATTTGGTTTTTTGCAAACTATAGCCTTTCAAAAGTAGGATTGCGAAAAGTAAGTGAAAGAGTTAGAAGTCTGGTTTTCAAAAAAAAGACTTATCATAAAATTAGGAAACTTAATGGTGAAATGGGTTTCATTTTGATACAAAATAGTGCCTTTCTGTTTCTGGTAGATGGGAAGTGATGGATAGAATTTTTCTTCTTAATATAATGAAACCAAAGATTGTATTTGCTTTACTGACCTATACATAGCTGATGTTTCAATGTCCCTATATTTCTTACAACTATGACTTATTAAATAATAATAAACTTCTTTATATGGATGAAGATTGCAAATATTACTTGAGAGAAGTAAGCGCAAATACATAAAGATATGTAAAACAAGAGTTACTCTCCAGCATGCCTAGGCAGATGCAGCTCTATGGCCCTTACGTAGTTTGTCTTTTGACTTTTTTTCTGCCACAATGAAATAAAACTATTTGGTAGATGAGAATCCAGGAGATCCTTCCTGGATTATATGGCCTCACCATCTCATTTCTGTCAAAAAGGCAAAAGAAAATGGGCATGCCTTGAAGGAGGCACCTGAACAGACTGTGGTCAGTGATTGTTGTCAGAAGTCCCTGCTGCTTCAGTTTCACTAAGCTTACCTTGAGTTTTAGCTAAAGGAGATCTGGTCTATTAACTCTCTAACGTTAAATGTTTCATGGAGATATGACCCATGTAAAAGTTTAACTCCCCCCTGAGATGTTTTGTGAGGGTTTGCTGCTGATGAAGGAATAATGGAACAGGAAAGTGCAACTTCTTTCCTGGTTTAGTTTTGTGCTTCTGTGGCTGTAAAGTTCCAACCACAACAATATCCAATAGATATTTTATGTTTTTTAGAAATTGTATAGACTAAAGAGAAAGTCTGTAAAGTTGAGAGAAATAGAGGAGCAGCTCTGTTATCTACCTCTGTGATCAAATGTGCTCACAAAGCCATGCTGACAGACTAAAAATATGTTGAAGTACTACTGATCTATGTTTAGATGGGCAGAAACAGAAGAATTATTTTCATTGGAATTTGAGAATTCAAGCATCCCTCAAGAAAAAGTAGGGATGTGGGGTTTAAGGTAAATATAGGGAAAAAGGAGGAAAAAAGTGAAGTTTTGAAGAGACTGGGATTTCTTACTAGATTAATTTTTCAAGTTGTTTTTTCCTTTTTTTGGGAAATTTTTAATCTCACTGTCTTGATTGATTTGGATCTATGCTTGTGATAAACTGTAAGCACAGACAAAGCTTCTTAGGGGCATAATTTTATATACCATTTAAATTACAGTCTATATGATTTGATATGCATATTTTTAAGACAAACATTATGAAAAGGAGTATTTTTTGTCCTTTAGCTCTCTAAATTAGTCATTGTTCAGATTTAAGGAAAACCACTAGTGTCTGAGAAACAAACCCCAGTCTGAAACCAAAGTCATCTTTAGAGCTCACAGAGGAACATGTCCTCTTTCACAGGGTTTTAGTCCTCCACAGGCTAGAACTATCTGTCTCTCCTACTCATGGTCTGGTGTCCCAGGACCTTCTTCCCCCCTTGCACAGTTTGTCTCTCCAGTGTATAAAATAACTCTCACTCCTGAGAGAAAGGGAGAAAAATTGATGCTGGCAGACTCCAAGTACAGTCTTTTCAAGTGCTGGCAGTCCAAGAAGCCTTTCTGTAATTTCTCAGGAGTTGCTGTAAAGCACTTACAGTCACCAAGAATACATTTGCAAAGAGGCATCAGACTAATTCAGACAGCCAAGCCTGCAAATTTTGTAAAATGCCTTTGACAATGACTAGCTAAGCAGGACTTTCCAAGGAAAGTGCAAAAAAATCTCACAATAGTCTATGAAAAGTAATAGCTCACCAATAAAAGGAATTAACTGCTACCTCTCCTCAGACAATGGAGCCTGAAGGTTTGGGTAATGTATCTTCAGTATCTGTCTCTTGGCCAGAGAGATCTGGCCACTTGGTGTATGGTGAACTAGCAGCTTTGTTTACTGCTGTTGATAAGGACATAGCTGACCCATGTAAAGGAACTTCAGTAATATTCCATAAAGAGAAAATACATGAATTTGAAGGATATCCAAGTGAGCAGTAGAGACACAGGGGATTTTCAGAAGGATTTGGTAATTCTGGTGGAGTTCAGGGTGACAAGTGAGGAAGGATGGAGGTGTAGCATGCTCTGTATGAACTTCTGTATGTACCTCTAATGAAAAGAGGGATTGCAGATATTTTACCCTGAGGCTAGACTGAGCTGGTTTCTCAGTCTCAAAAATAGTTCTGCTACTGTAGTGTAACAAAACCTCTAGATTGAGACTAATATCCTGGCTATCAGTCAACATGTTAGGTCAAAAGCGTAGATGTGCTGCTGTTCACGTAAATAGTGCTTTATCAGTTTGTTTAAGTGCTGATTCTTAGCATATAAAGCACTTGAATTCACTGCATAATACAGTCAACTTCAAGAAACTGCTTGTAAATAAACGTTTCTGATGAAGACTGATACGTCTTGGAGCCACAAATCTTTCTTGTTTTTTCTGTTTGCCAGTTAACATTCAGTGGCCTGAAGAAAAGTAGATAAGGAAACAGATGTTTTTTCCCTACAAATAGCTTTTTTTTTACTTTTGGTAGATCACACAATTTTGAGACAAACACTAGATGAACAGATAGTTTCTAATTCCTTTTTACATAGTGTCCAAGCAAGGGAAATAATGCCTGCAATATTTTGTGCTGCCTTTTTAACCATACTACTTACTTAAGAAAATATTGTTGATGTGCAGAAAGTGATTATTTTTGTTATGTAGTATCTAGTTTGTTTCATGGCTTTATTTTCTTTTATTTTTTTTTAACAATCTCATGATCGAGAAATGAAAATCAAATTCTGAACCATTTAAAAACATATGTTTTAAATGTGTAATGTTTTCACCTAAACCTGAAACCCTCAGGAAAGGTCTATCAGCACCAGAGAACTCAATGGCTGAGCCCAGCTTCTAGCAAAGCCCTAGGCTTAGATGTCCAAAAGTCACAAAGTAAAAATTACTTTCCTGGGTAAAATTTTTACTGAGTAACTGTGGCATCTTGACAGCAGGCTAGCTATTTTTAAACCACCATGTGCTAGGTTATGAACTAGTTTTCTTTACATCTCCAATTTTTTTTTTCTTTTGATCACTTTGATCAAGAACTTTTCCTTTGTTTTTTTATCAACATCACCACTGCAGTCATCAGTACCTACACTTGGAAGAAAACAGATCTGCTATAGTCACATTCAATTAGTCTGTATTCTCATCCTTTCCCTTCAGTTTTCCTGTTTTGATGTCATTTTTAGACTTGTATCATTCAATAAATAGAGATATTCTATCCATGTGGTCATTTCCTCTGTTTATCACTGGATGGAAGTCCAAGCAAATCTTTGATTGTTGTTTCAACAGTGACCACCATTTTTTGGTGAGATGCATTCTTAATGTCAGCAAAGGGGCCACTCGTAAAGTTAAAAATACTTTCACAGACATGAAAACAAACAAAAATGTCACTTGGCAATTGCACTGGTATTTATGTTTTAGTAGAAAGATTGTTATGTACTGACCAGAAAAACTCCTTCCTTTCTGTTAACTATAATCCAGCATGTGCCCTTAGTCAACATCACATTCAGCATTTCTGCAGAGCTTCCTCCTTAAGAGCTGCTGCAATTTTTCTAACTCAAAATATCAAATTAAGGTAATGATAATAGAGTTTTAAAATAATTTTCCCACCTCTTCTGTCCTAAAGCTGATCATTGACAGTCGTCAAATCAAATTACAGCAATTACATCCTGTTACCCAGAAAGTTGTAAGGGACTGAGGCAATCACTCATAGAAAGTCTGTTGCAGGATGGTAAGACCTAGTCAAGATCTTATGGGTTTATGTCTCATTTGAATTGAAAAGGGCTTGTTCAGCATGATCAATTAGCTTGTACTCTGTGTCCTTTCTTAAAGCAACTGGAAATCTGTTGCTGTTTTTTCTTTAAAACTGGCATGGGATGTATATATGTTACTTATGAACTCTAAAGAGTTGTGAAGCATTGGCAGGCTAGAGTTCTAACTTTTTTTTTTTTTCAACCGAAATACTTCTAATTATTTTGCAATTGAAACAGTCCCAGATGGCAGCACACAAAGTGCTATCATCTTGCAGAATCTATGTGGAGAGCATTGTCCCTTCTACGTCTTGGAAATGAATGAGGAATTGAAGCTGTTTGTTGAGGATAGACTAAAAGGAGTGGTCCTCATTGTTGGGTCTGTATTCTGTGTCACACAAGATTGAAGAGGATGCTGGAAGGGAAATGCCACATTACAGACAATTTATTTTGCTTCAGCATATACTGGTTGATCGTTGTCACTGTGAGTCAAGATCCTGCCTTGGAGCAAGAATTTAAAAGACACATACCCACCAGATGCTCAAAGTACATAGCCCAGAGCTGACTCTGTGATCATCCTTTGCTGAGAAGTCTCTGATTCTGAGGTTTCCTTCTTCCTCCAACACAGTATTTGTTTTATACCATTCATTTGAGCTATAAAACAATTGATCTTGGGGTAAGGGGGAAGATCACTGTGTGATTTTCCAGTTAAAGGGACTCTGAACAGACATATGAAGTCCGTTGACCAAGAGTGTACAAAGAGTTTGTGTGGGAGGAAAGCTTGGGCTTCCTTCTTGCACAGGCAAAGCAACAAACCTGTCATTGTTGTTTTGCTTCACTACTCTGCAGCCAAAGCCCCATCTCACTGTCCAGCATTGGTCTCTCCTTCCTTTGCTCTGCTGCAGGATCTGTGGAAAATGCATACTGCTGAAAGCCACAGGGCCTTTTTGAAGATTCAGCTGTGATAAGCGCATTTCTACATCTTTACCTTCAAGATCTTTCTCTACCTTAGGTTGTTGTGCACCATTTCAATGACATACCAGGCTTGGGAACAGAAGGAAGAACATAAAAGCAGAATATTAGACAGATGTACATTAAAGTGAGTACAAAAACCTGCTACTTCCATTGGTCTACTGTATCAAATAAAACCTTTTTTCATAAAATCTTTTTCATCTTGCTTTGGGGTTTTAAGTGGAAGTTAAGGTAGTTTGATGATGCGATGTGGATCTGTCTTCCTATTTGTCTGCTATTCTCAGACAACACCTGACTAATGGCTGACTTCAGTGAAATTTGACAGAGATACATGATTCCAAAGGCCCTAGATTCCTGCAAGATCCATGAAAAACAAGGGATCAGGTGAAAGAAAAAATGTCCCTATTAAAAGAAAGACCACTGTGTAGCTCAACCTTTGTAATTTTTTTTAATGAAAAAGTGAAATTATTTGATGTATTTGTGAATAATGAATTTTCACCTGTCTAGACGCTGCAGTTCAGTTCCCTTGTGCAATCATCTTTTACTCCTCACTGTCCAACCTGTGAACTGGGCACTGGACTTTTATGCCTATAATATCTAAAATATTTTTATTAGGGGAACATATTGCACATAACCCAAGAAAATCCTGAATATTTATTATTTTTCAGAAATGTTTCAGCTTCTGTGTGATGAAATCATGTGTGCATTGCATACTTTTGGATATTTGTCAAAAATTCTTTCCACTGGAGTGATTTAATATGGGTCTTTGAAAATTAGTCTGTGCTTCTGTTAATCAGATCATCCAGACTCAGACCTGGTGATACATTGAGCTAGGAGAAATATAGCTTCGCTGGCTCTACATGACACTTAAAGACAGGCACGTATAGAATCATTCTCCCTTTGGCGTAGCATTTACCCCATTGACTCACTAGTACCAGGAGATACTGTACTCACGCATGGAAGAACAAAACCATCAGGCTTACGTTTTCTCAAAATAGGCAAGAGAAGAATGTGTAGATGTTTATCTTTAGTAACCATAACAAACCTACCTACATTGTATTGCATATTTTTACGTTAACAATATTGAATGAAAGGGCATGACGTAAAGCAGCACCTCCCAAAAGATCTGTAGCAATGATAACAGTTTACAGAGATGGCTTCTATTTCTAGAATATAATTAATTAGACAAAAGAAAAAAGTTGGACTTCATCTTAGGCCCTGTTGGAAATCTGCAATGTTTGTATCGTGTATGCCTCCCTTTGCAATATCTGGACAGAAATGGGCTCTTTTATAGTACTATTCACACAACATGATTCATAACCTAGTACTCAGAGAAGGTTCAATGAATGTTATCATAAAGGTTGTGTTCTCAGGTCTCACAGAAAAGAGGTTATGTAAGAAATGCAGTACTGCTAGACCTTCTCAAGGATTCTACACCTCATTACACTTTTGTCCTGTTTCCATATAATCCAAGAAACTGGAATTAACTGAAATCGAATTAAAGAACAGAGATCATTTATATGCAATTATCTAGCTTGTTCAGATGATGATTTATTTTTCTTCTTTGGTGATTAACAGTCAACAGTAAATTATTATTATTTTCACAAGAGGTAGATCCAAGCTTCCTTAGTGTTTATGGACATACTTATATCTGCTTATATCTTTCACTACCCTTTTGCAAGAACAAGAGTAGAGTCTTGCACATCAGAAGGAAAAATGCCATGCACTAGTACAGGCTGGGAGTTGACCTGCTGGAAAGCAGCTCTGCAAAGAGAGTCCTGGAAGTCCTGGTTAATAACAAACTAACCATGAGCCAGCGAAGTGCCCTCACGGCCAAGAAGGCCAATGGCATCCTGGGATGCATGAAGAATGGTGTGACCAGCAAATCGAGGGAAGTTCTCCTCTCCCTCTACTCTGCCCTGGTGAGGCCTCATCTGGAGTATTGTGTTCAGTTTTGGGCTCCCCAGCTCAAGAAGGACAGGGAACTGCTGGAGAGAGTCCAACACAGAGTCATCCAAATGACCGGGGGACTAGGGCATTTTTCTTATGAGGAAAGGCTGTGGGATCTGGAACTGTTCTGACTGAAGAAGACTGAGGGGAGACCTCATTAATTCTTACAAGTATTTGAAAGGTGTATGTCAAGAGGGTGGGGAAACACTTTTTTTCTGTAGTGTCCAGTCATAGGACTAAAGATAATGGACAAAAAGTTCCACTTAAAACTTTACTGTAAGGATGATGGAGCCCTGGAGCTGTGGAGTCTCCTCCTCTAGAGGTTTTCAAAACTCACCTAGACATGTTCCTGTGAGACCTGATCTAAGTGGACCTACTTTAGTGGGGGCGTTGGATTAGATCTTTAGAGGTCCCTTCCAACCTCTACCATTCTATGATTCTGTGACTAATTGCATAAAATCTTTATCATGCTTTTGAGATTATTTCCAAAGGGGCTTAAAATTCAATTTTCCAAACAATCTGTTGGTAATTTCTACAGGGCATCTGCTTTCCTTGAACTTGTTTCAGCTTCCTGGATTTCAGTTAGGTCTTGAGAAACATTGATTGAAATTAATTGACAGAGAAAAACTCCCCTAATACAGATGATACTGCAGCATTCGTTAACTCAAAAACAAGGTCAATGTGTATATGGATGTAGACAGAACAGTTGCTAACTCCTTTTGGTTGAGTAACATATCAAGACATCGATCAATAAGTAAATGTGTGGCTAACAAGTGATTGATATGCAGTAAGTTAACCAAAGTCAATTGAAAGATGCATACTAGCTGCTTTTTGGAGAATGCCCCACCTGAGGAAGTAAAGATCAATTCCTCACCCTTGAGCCAATAACAGGAAGGCACCTCAAAGCTTATTGTGAAAATAGATCAATATAGTTGCAAAGAAGGTTATATCCACTTAGTTCACAGACAGGTTGCTTTGATTTGACAAACAAACAAATAAGTATCTTCCAAGTTGTTCAAAACACTACTTACTGCATGTAATAAATAAATATTTTTTAAA
>WBNH01008577.1:6191-168484 GCA_013401255.1 Urocolius indicus
TTTTTTTTTTTTTGTATCATGAAAGTTCCATTTAAACACAAGGAAAAACTCTTTCACTGTGATGGTGAGGTGAGGGAGCCCTGGCACAGGCTGCCCAGGGAGGGTGTGGAGTCTTCTCTGGTGGTTTTCAAAACCCACCTGGACACATTCCTGTGTGACCTGATCTAGGTGGACCTGCTTTAGCAGGGGGGTTGAACTAGATCAGCTCAAGAGGTCACTTCCAACCTTGGCAACACTGTGATTTCCTAGCAATAATGTCCAAATGTTGTATTGTTTTCTCTGGGACCAGAAACTCTAAAGACCCAAACTCCCTAAGGGGAGCCATGACTCAACAAGGGTAAACCTCTGCGCAGTGATGAGCTGATGACCAGTAATAAACTAATAACCAGGTGGGCTAAGATGTTCTGAAGGAACTCTCACCACTGCCACTAATTGCAGACACTACCACCATACAATCAGATGATGTTACCCTTTCCATGGCTAGTGTACCCTGTGGGGCTGGAAGTGCAAGTGTTCAAGGAGCAATGCCCCTACATTCTGTGAAATTCTGAAGACTGTATTCATGAGAAGCAATGGTTGGGCTTTGTATTTCCACTTTATCTCCCTCCACTTCACCCTAATCGCCTTACCATCGGATCCTCTTCAGTTAACCTGTTTGTCAGTGAAAACAATAAGGTAGACTCCTAGCTTTCACTGAGCTAACAGGGTACCTTTCCCCTCCCAGAAACTCATAATGCCCTTCTTCCACAGCTGGAGTTTCCTTGCATTTGTCTAAGACAGCCCTGTGCTCTGTACAGTTTTCAAGCTGCAGTTTGGAGTCCCCCTATTTCATGAACCTCATTCTGTCAGCATAACAGTCTGTTGTAGCCAGCTAGGCCAGCGTCATTGGCTGCTGTTGCTTGACAAGGTGTCAGAGCCTAAAAGCAATGACACTTTGATGCTGGTTCAGGTTTGCGTGGCTGATCAGTGTTTGTGGCCTGATGTTTCTCAGCAGCAAAGCTGTAAACCCGCGAAGCTGTGAAGCACAGTCCTATGCCAGAGAAAGGAGTTGCGTTACCTTTCATCACCGTGCCCCTTAGATGCAAAGTGGCAGACGCAAATCTGTTTCTTCTCAGCTGGCTCTTTTTTCTCCTTTAGAACAAAACAGTCTTTATGAAGCTGCTGAACGGAGTTCATGTTTATTTAATAAAAAAAGCTCTTGAGATAAGGGGAGTAAAGATACTGAAATCACAACATAATTTTTAATATTTGACATTTCAAAAGCTTTTTCTCTCCTTTTCTGTATCTTTAGTGGTTACTGCTGTCAAAGGAATAATCAGTGCAGAGACTCTAAACAAAAATTCGGAATATCAAAGTCATTTTCATAGCTAATGATGTGGGGTTTTAACCCTTCTAGTTTATTAGTTCTTCTTGTCAGAATTGAAGACAGCTTCCCACACAGCCTCTGTACAGATTAACCTATGTTCTCACATACCAAACAAGGCAGCATTCTCAAAAGCCATGTTCTACAGCAGCACAGTTATTGAGGACAGTCTTGCCACGATGACCAAAAAACTCTATGTGAAGAAGAAACTCTCTGAAGAGGGTTCCTAAGCAGTTCAGGTATATTTGAGGAACGCAGCAGGCCATTTCCCACATTAAAGGAGTGTTCAGCATCTGAGCAATACAGTTCTTACAGATAGACGTGACAAGTGACAGAGCTGTAACAACCCTTCTCCAGCCTTAGAAAAGGAAAGATCATTTACAGACAGAAGGAAAGAGTTGAAAGCTGCTGAAGGTTGAGTGTCCTTTGTGGTAAAATATTCTCAGCTACGTTTATTTTATGTGTTAATTGCTTTTATCCTCCACAGAGCTGATAGCACTGCCTATTATTCAAATGATTCATATTCTAAGACAATTTTTGTTATAGTGTTGGGAAGCTCTGGCTGTGATCTGTATTAACTATGCCATATTTCCTGCTTTCAAGTAATTTATTTCCCTTATGTTTCAGTAATAGTTTTGAAGAGATGGCTAAATGAAAAATACTTTTAAATAATGCAAATGATCCTTGTCCCTGAAGGACTTTAGCACTTCAGGCACATTAAGGTCTTGCAGTTCAGGTGATCAGTATATGGTTTGCAATCACCATGAAAGCCTAAATTTTCTCTGTCATAACATTTTAAAAATATGCTATTTACACAGGCTCAGATCAAAAGTATCCATTAATGTGAGGGACTGGTTTGATACACCTAGAAACTGGTGGTATTTGGGATGGTTCCCCCCCCTCCCCGTAGCACCTGCTGCATTCAGAATAGTGTTTTCACCGATTCAGCTAACATTTAGAGTATTTGTCAGTCCTGCAATTCATGATCTTTGGTTAAAAGTCTGGAAGAGGAGAGAGAAATGCATTGACCACCTACAAACAGCTAAAGGAACTGCAATATCACCCAGGAACCAGAGCACAACCAGGGATATACCTCAGGCCTCTGGAGTATCATTCCAGAGAATCCTCCCTTTCTTGTCCTGCAAGCTGGAACTCAGCCCTGTGAACCTACAGCAGCTCATAAAGAGGGAACAGCTTCCAAGAACTACTTTTGTCCAAAAAACCAGTTAGTTGCAAATATAATACATCACGTTTAACAAATTATTTAGCATAATTGTGACATTTGAAAAACTACTGCAACAATATCAATTATAATAGCCTTTATTCTTACAGGATATATTTGAGTTTGGGCTTTTTTAAAAAGGAAAATAAAGGAGCTTTTTGTACACTAAGAGGAAGAACATATTTGTGTAATTAGGTGGCTTCATCATAACATGGACACAAATTGCCATCATATAAAGCCTACAAGGAAATACTGACCTCAACATTTCAAAACTTTCATGTCTCAGCTGTGATTTCAACTTTTCAAATGCTACCACTGCATTATATTTCTAGAGAGAGCCAAACAGAGTACATGTATGTTCTGCTTGCAAAGCTGGCATCTTCTCCTCAGATCAAATGACAATCTTTCTGTATTCCCACACTCCTGCTGGGAATCAGAGACAAAACACAAGAAGAGTGCTCCAGTGGATAATACTGTATGTGCTCCCTGAGCATATACAACTAGAGCCAGGCAAGTTCACCTTTACAGCCCACTGGATTTGTTTTGGATTTCTGATTGCCAGGATGCAGACCAGCTCAATCAGAGTCACAAGGGCATTGGCCACATCCTGAATTTGATATATACTAATACCTTGACAGATATTTCAGTTATCCTAATCCAAGCAGCTATCAAACAGCAAGCTCTTTGATCTTAAACCTGAGAATACACACCTTCCTATCTCTGATTCATGTAACTACAGGAAAGTCCAACTGAAAAATTTTCACTATGAAAGTAGTATGAGCTTATTTCACTGATAAAACAGCAAACTAACGTATTCAGATTCCTAGAATTAAGCAGTATTAACCAGAGACTACAGTGTGGTCTGACTTAATGCTGGTTTTTTGATATATTGAGCTAGAATGCTTTCAATAAAAGAGTCAATCCATTCAGAGACTTATCAGTTTATGCAAGTAGCAGTCCATGGCAATTTAAAACCATGTGTCCAGCCTACTATTTGGTGAAGAGTTCACATCCTATGTACATGCAAATATTAATTCTGTGCCTCATGAAAGAAAAAAAGATTAGATTGCTTTTTCCATTTACTTTCCAAATGGATTCAGACAACAAATTCCTGTACTTTTTGGAATTGTAAGAGGACAGCAGCATGTAATGCAGTCTCTTTAGATGTACAGTTGTATTGATACTAAATTTTCTAGATTAATAATGCTTCAATTTACTAAAGCCTTAATGCAGATTTTGTGCATATTAAAATACAAAATAAATCTATAATCCTATTTGTAAACAGCTGGAGTACTATAAGGTAATAAGTAGTAGTCTCCATGGATTTATCAAGAACAAATATGTCAATGCAATCACATTTGTTGCAATAATAGGATAACAGGCCTTAGGAACAGGGAAGTATTAGCAGTAGCTATCAAACTTCTAAGTAAAATCTTCACACCTCAGAAGATAGTCTCATGTCTACTAAGAAATCTGATATAAATGGAAGCGTTGTAGAGGACAAGTGCTTCAAAACCAGTCTGCAGAGGAACTAGTTCCCTGTTAGACCAAAGAGACATGCTGTAAAGAGCTCTGGAAGAATCTGTTTGCATCCAGCACTGTTCAAAGAATTAGAGAATCATATGGTTGGAAAAGACTAAACAAAGACATTTAACTGAGATTTTGTGGGGAGGAAAACTAGTCTTTCCAGTTGTAGAGTATTTAATGGTTAAGAATAGCTCAAGATCAGATACCTGAAAAGAGATAGACAATGTCTACGTGGGAAATTGTGAAGAACACTTGTCAGTAGTGGCTCAGGCATAACTAATGGGGCTTTGGGGACCTTTTGAGGTGGGTTCCCGCTGTACACCTCTGTAACTCTATGAAAATTGAAGAATGTATGGCTTGTAACATTTTTAATACATCACAGAGTATCTCTGAAGATTAAAATCTATGGGGATAAAATTCAATGTAGAAATTAACAGGATTTTTGATACAGGAATAGGGTAAGCTGAGGAATCCTCACATGCTGAGGGACTAGACAATTAATGAAAGGCAAAAATGATTGATTAAAAAAAACACTCCTCTGACTGAAGTTGCACAATAGGGAGAAAATTTGATGGAAATATCACACAATGCATGCTTTATTCTTGCATTCTTTCCTTAGTATCTGCTTATAGTCACTGTTAAGATATTGAGCTATGTGAACTTTTGTCTGACTTTAATTAGAGTTCTTGTATCCTGCATCAATTATGACCAACAACTAAAAAAAACACAAGAGAAACAAAAAAGTATCTTTAAGCTTGCTTAAAGAAAATACAGAACTATTGGCATTTATTGTCCTAGTGCAATTAGCAACCAGTTTGTGTTACAAGTGTAGTGTATTTTCTTCACAAACTATTTAGCATTGTAACGTTTTAACAACCTCAAGACATTAATTATGCCATTGCTTTGTTCTAGCCATGCATAAGCAAACTGTAATGTAATGTACTGTTTACCACATACACACGTTTTTTCTTTTTTTTTTTTAGCACTAGAAATTTAAAATAAGCAATTTTGGAATTCAACCACATTAAAGATGTACATTACTTAGTTTTACCAAGCTTTTACAGGAGACAGGGAAACAGAGGAAGCTGTCTCTTCTGTCTATAAATGGCAGTAGACCTAGTAGAGTAAGATAACTTCTATGTTTAACAGTACTGATGGCTGATGTCTTTTGACAGCTAGTTACAGAACTGACAACTGTACTATGACCTTATCGTCTCCCATACTAAACAGAAGTTATAGACCTAGAGGCAGAGCTGGGATCTGAAGGTGAACAGTACAAACAATAGTTAATCTTGCTTCAGGATTTAGCATGAGTCTGTATTTGAGTTATCTTTAGTTAAAAAAATTCTATAGTAAAAACCACCAAGACGTAGATGTCTGCGCATCATTTTCTGCACACAATCTAATTGTGGCATTGGGCAGCATTGGTTTACTCCCACCACGTAACATGGCAACAGAACTCCAAATTTTCCTGTGTGCAGTCATATAATTTGCAAGTAATTGCGAAAGCATGTCAGCCTCTAATTTCTACCGCAAATAAAAAATGCCAGCTTCCTGCAGAGATAGCCCCAAATAGCTATTGAGAAATGCATGATTTCCTAGCAGGTCCGGGAAACGTTATACACATGGAGATATAACAGTTAAAAAAGGGCACTTAAAATATAACAAAAATGGCTTGAATCTATGTCCAAAGAGGACAGATCTTGCATGTACAGAAATTACCTGCCCTTGTCTGTACTTGAAGAAATTAAAGTAATAGCAAGAAGCAGCTAAATGAGGTAAGTTTTATAGCAGCACCGAGGCTTTTTATTAGTCTGTGTTTGGACCAGGCGGAGGAGGATAAGAAGCAATTTATTTTGCAACCATAGCTGTTGTGCATAATTCATGTTTAGTTGGTGACTGATGGCAGCACCCTTAAGGTAACACTGCCATTTGAAAAAAAAAACCAAAAAAACAGAGCTCTCCATTTGGATTGCAACAAATGTGACAAAGCATTTCAGAGGTCAGTCTGAACTGCCACCTGTAGGACATCACCCCTACAGACAGAGCAGCTTGACAGTTGTGAGAGGATACAGCTGGGGTTTTCCTCTCTGTTTTCAGCTCCAACAGAATTGTAATTTTGAATTATTGAAATACCAGGAGTTTCAGCAGCTTTTCTAGCAGTTTGCCTCAAATTGTATATATCCTGAAGGTCTGAAGTACATTGAGGTTTTATGCAAGCTAATATTTAATATACACATCAAGATGTGGCTCATAGATTTCCCACTGCAGAACCTATAGCTGCATGACAAATTCTGGCCTAGCAATTACTCTTTCCCTGTAACAGCATCAATTTTGACTGCTTGATAAAAAGACTGCATATTTAGGTCAATGTGTTTTCCTTTTTACAGCCGTAACATGCTTTGATTTAGATGTTTTTATTTGGACTTTAATGTTTCCACAAGCAGAAGCCACTATTTACTCTTCTCTCCAGTTCGTTTAATACATCTGCTTCAGACTACAGTACAAAATGAAAATATTTCTCTCCTAGGCACTGTAGTTGATACTGATTAGAAAGATGAATAACTTCTTCAAAGCATTTGTGTTGCTTCTAACTAAAATATGGCTCTTTGCTCCTAAGTCATATCTGCTGTTGTAAATCTGATAGACACACTCATGCATTATAGTACAAAACCAAAAAAACCTATCAGTACATATATATATATATATTTGCACATGCAAATGAGTACATGTCAGATTTTTAGGGTGTAATAATTTAATCTTCTCGATATCAACTTTTGGAAGGTTGGATATTCATGCAGTAATTCATATTTTCTTTTAGGCTAAAATCACAGTGCCACTCAGCTTATCCCACTCACTTGTCTTAACCTGCTGGAAGAGTTTCTTGTGATCATTTCATTTAATTGAATATGACAAAGATCTTCTCACCTTGTGCCAATCATTTTTCAGAAACATTTGTTTTTGAAGACAGTTTCCTATTTTGACAGATAATCTGTCCTTACTTATCATTCATATCAGTAGATATGGGCCATTCTCACATACAGTCTATAAATCATCAACCTTTCTCAGCCTGAATTTCTTGTCATCTCTAGGCTGCTTCACTGAGGTCGCTAAAGGTTGCCATTGCCAGGGCTATTTATCTTCCATTTTTTTTCCTCCTCTCTACCTTTTCAGTTCATTTTATTTCGCAGGCAAACATACTTCCACTTATACTAGCAGGTCACCTATTCAGCTGTAGGTATCACATCCATCAGCTTCTCACATAGACAGGAGTGATGCTCCATGGGCTCTGCACTGTGAACACCCTTACAAACTCTAGGCTCTTCTTTTCAGTTACACTCATAACTTTAGAGGGAAAAAAAAAACCAAAACCACAAGGATTGATCAACTAGGTAGGTTAGAATAAGTCTGGAAGATTAGTGATAAAATGGAGTCATGGACTAGCTTGTGGTTATGCATTAGGCAGGCTTTATGTCCAGAAATAATTATTGTCTTAATTAATCCAATACTCTTCTACAAAAGAAGCATAAATATCTTCAAAGAGATCTAGCATCAGCATGAAGTAGGTTGTGGCAACAGAAACATATAGCACGTAGGAGCAGGCATGTCATCCTACAGGTATGATGGTAGCCTAAATCTGTCTCATTTTGTGTACTAAACTGAATAGTTCTGTGGGGCTTCAATCTTAGGTGGCAAAATAAATGCACCATGAACAGTAACAAATTCTAATTTCCTGATTGCCAAAGCCCTGCTGCATGCAGCATGGCCAGAGTCACAGCCTCTGTACCTTTGGTAGAGAAGATTTATCAACCTACAAGGAAAAATCACTTGAATCTGTGACTGCATTTCTTCCCATCATGTTCCTGATATTTAAGTAATTTTCCCTTCTATTTACCTTTCACAAAGCTCAGAGACAGCAGAAATTGCCTCATTCTGCAGGTTTTAGCTGTCTTTCATTCATCAGTAGTCTATCACCAGTATGTTTCTCCCAGGTGAGATAAAATCTATTAACATTTTTGGCAGCTTCTTGTGCAGCTTTTTTTGCCTTCTTTTTTACCCAAGTGAGATTTAAGGGAAAGGTTTTTAGCTGAATTATGTTCTTTTTGGACAATATAAAAGAGATTTCTCAATTTTCTTCTACAATTAATTTTATCAGTATCAGTTTGTTCTTCATGAGGAAAAAACCTCCAAACATTGCACATATTTGGTCTCTGTCTTATATTCTTTAGACTTAGTTGCAATGCCATTTTTTGCTTCCTGTGGAGCTTTTGGAAACATCTACATTTATCTGCTGTTATTTCCATTTTGAAATAAATTACAACAATTAAATAATACTGAAGTCCTTGACAAGAATTATCTTTAGCAACTCATTTAGCTAATGTTTATAAAACCACTTTCATCTAAGGATCTTGAAGACTGCTATTATCTTCTAAGCTGCATCCCAATTACACTGCAGTGTGTATTCCTGAATGACATGCTGCTTTGAAGATTTTACACTACACAAAGTCATGGCTTAGGGATGTTTTTGACAACTAATTGTAGTTTTTGATAAAAATTTTCCAAGTCACTCTGTGAGAACATAAGTCTCAGTGTTTTCATTATTATTAGTTCATATTTTATTTAGGCCAAGATTAGCTTGTCACTCACGCATCTCCAATCTCTGACTCCTCAGTAATGTTCTTTCATGTAACCATAGAAAACCCTCTATATTCAGCATAAATTATCTCTGTTTCATTTGTGTATTGATCCTTGATATAACCAACTCATTCTACCAAATGGTTATACATAATATTTTTCAGACATGCTGGTTTAAAGTCACATTTTCTTTCATTTGTGAAAAGTAATTTAGCTATGACATATCTACTATTTAGACACAACTCTAGGTACTGTAGAGAAGCTCTTATACCCTTTGACCATTTTAACCCCAGTAGAATGACACTGTCTGATAAGAAATGGCAAAACTCAAAATACAATTACTTGCAGAATAGCATGGGTAGTTTCAAAATCTGATTAAGGTGGTGTAGTGCACCATGAGACAGCCCAATATACAGCTAATAGTGGTTCGTGTGCTCTTCAGATTCTTCACAGATTCGCACTGACCTCCCACTGGGCCAATGCATTTGATCAGTGATTCTCTTCCAGCAAAACAATTCTATGATTCTATGATACTAAAAGCTCATATTTCATGTAGTTAAAATCAGAGGACAATATATCCAGGGGAGTAATTGACAGAAATCCTGAGAACATATGTTAAAAGTAGGCTACATCTTCTACTGGCATAGTATTTAACACCGTCTCCTTTCTGAACTTGCAAATTGTAATTGGATGAGTCTCCCTACACAGAGAAAAGGTGAGTGGCAATATGCTCAGGAAGCATTCTACAGCTCTGTGGTTGCACAGAAACCTGACTAACACTGCTCAAAACACTGCTCTTTTCAAGACACTTAAAGGAACACAGAAGAATTTTACAGTTTAAGGATAAAGTACATCTGGCATAACTCAGACACTTTTCAGCTACCAGTAAATTTTTCCAATTTACCATTTAGAACTTCTCACAGATTAAACAAAAAGACATCATCTCCCAGATTAAACTGTAAAGACAAGGACCAAAGAATGAATTAAAAGAATGCAGAGAAATCATCAAACCACAACAGTAATGCAAAAGAAAGGAAAGATGGACTACACACAATATCATTGCTTCAGGATGGGGGGAAGGCAAAAAAATACAGGTAGCCTAACAAGTGGAACAGAAAATTCATAGAGGAAGGACCAGCTATGGCTTTTGAACACAATGCTCTGGGCTGTCTCTGGCTCAAGAGAAGCCTACAGCAGATGACTGCTGGAAATTGGGACTGTGAACTCAGAGGAAAGACAACTGTGGTCCTGCATATTTCTAATGCTCTTGGCAGAAATATTTGCTACTGGTTAGTGCTGCAAGTAGGGTGGGCCAGATGTGACTCCATAGAGTATTTTTGAGGAGAGCAAGGAGCTCAGTAGTGCTGGTAATTGCTTTTCTCAGTAGCAATAATCTGCCCTTTGTTTTATGACATCTGTGAAGAAGCATCAGTCTTCTACAGATTTATTTAGGGCTCTTTGAATAAAGGACCCTTTACATAGTGGGTGACAGTTACCAGTAATAATGTTATTGTTATTGTTATTACTGCAGAGAAGACTTCAGCAAAAAGGTTTATACAGACTGATTTCACATGGCACCTCCTACACTAAAATACTTCACTGAATAGAACACCACAATAATTTAAAGATACTCTGAATCCAGAGATTTGAATAGCAACTGTAATGGCTCCCTTAAAGCCAAGCCAATTCCAGAACAAATATATAGCTCACATTTCATCTCCCAAATGAGACAGGAAAAGGCCAGTAAGAACATTCCTCATAAGCAAAAAGGTTTAAAGCTTGAATATAGACTTTTAAAACTTGCATATATTTTAGATTATTGGTACTTGGCTGCTCTGTAATGAAAGCTATGGTCAATAAATATCTCTGGGCAAGATAAGGATAATCTTTGATATACTCAAAAGCCAGGATGATACTGTTAGGATAGGACACTATTGGAGCTTACATAATTTCATTTTTACTGTGCTCTTTAGCTAGAGTTGTGATTCCTGCTGCTCCAAGTACCACAAGTAGCAGTATCCTCAGACTTCTCTGAATATAAAGCATTCAAAATACCTTAAACTTCTCTGAATTTTAAAAGTTAAAAAGTTTGAAGTTAAAATTTCCAAATTTTAACCGCAGTAATGAGATCAGTTTCCATCTATCATGGTTTACTCTAAGGTCTTCAAAGTACTCCTTTTATAAACATGGGCTATAACAACTATATCCTACACATAGCCTTTAATCTTGCTAGAAAACAATGCACTCATTTGCTCAATAAAAGTTTTTGCTAATGTTACATACTGATGCACCATTTCATTGCAGAATTAGCTAAGTTAAGTCACTCTATTGTAAAAGCTGTTTATGAAAATGACTGAATGAACTTTGGACCAATCTTGCAGTACAGCACCAACCTCCCTGGGAATAAGACTTCAGCTGGTAGTACAGATTTGCAGGGATTGGTTCAGTGTTTTGAAAATAAAGCTTTTTTTTAACCATTCATTATTTAATCAAGCCTATTTACCTTAGAATGATTATCTAGCAATTTAAATCTTGTTAACATAGTTATTATTCTTCAACCATTCGTGAAGAAATAGGTAACCTGTCTGGTTCCTGTAAATAATATATTAATTATATTTTCTTCACACAAAATAATTAATTTTGAACAGTAACATTGCATTGTAAAACAATTTCTAATAAAACATGTCCTAATTTTAATTCCAAAGCTCACATTATTTTTGAAACTTGTGTTGGCTTTTTGATAGCTTATAACGAAAGCAAATTACTCTATGTTTTAATAACACAGTTGTCAAATAAAGCCATAATGCCCAACTGATGACTAACCACAATGTATAATTCCCCATAAAAGCTAATTGACAATTGATTTTCTTAAATACTGAAAGAATTCATCATGATTAACACTATTACAATGAAATCCAAAGGAATTAGAGAAGATTTATCTCTAATTGAGCAGTTCTGCAAATATTAGACCTGCTGAAGAGAATAACAAAGTAGGCTAGAAACACAACATCCTCTTCCCTAGTTCACAAACAGAATATGAATTACAAGACTGAAACTGAGGGGCCTCATGCTTTTTTGCAGGTACATCACGGTTTATACACACAGTAGCAGCATGGTGCATTGCTCTCATAGTACTCAAGCTCTGTCAACACACTCAGCTCTGGGATCATCATCTCATCTCCAAATCCTCAACTGGATTTGCTCTCAAAGAAAAATGGAAAGAAAAAAAAATGTAAAATGAAAAGAACAAGGCACAGTGTGGAAAACGCAAGGATTAAATCAACATTAGCTAGCAATTTTTAAAAGCAGCTGATGTGACAACTTCAACTGCCCTCAAAGCGCAGTGGGTGGATTCTGTGGGAGAGGGTTGCTGACAACGGAGGGGTATAGTTCCTTGCATGGTTTGCTTCAGCCCCGTGCAGGAGGCACATGGCCTCAGGGGCTAGGAGAGAGGCTGAGGAGCTGTGCTGGAAGCAAGTGTGCTGGTACCCAGAGCAAAGCAAGGTAATATGAAATGGAAGCTAATGAGGGAGATAGGCAAAGAGCCCCACTGCTTTGAAAATTGAATAATTGGAAAAATAAATTTTTCCTTGACATATTAAATACAAAACAGGCCAGCCAGTGAGCATGGTTATTATGTATCAGCCTAAGGAACTTTAAACAGTAATTAAAACAAAAAGACATTTCCCTGCCCTGGAGAATTTTCAGTGTGCAACTCCACGATGTTGTGGTGACTGGAGATTTATGTCCTTCACTAAACTTCAGTGGGCTTCTCATGGGGAGCTTTAAAAAATTGTCCCTGTGGGATACGTCAGAGTGTACAAGTGGCACATAGAAGATAATAAAAAGGTGAAAGGCTATTGCTGTATGAGCACATGATAATTTAAATTAGCTATACACACTGAAGAGAACTGTGTACAACAGAGAACTTGCAGCCCAAGGGCAGGAAGATACTAGACTGGCTTTTAAGCAGCTTTAGCTTCTTTTTAAAGCTTCAATGCTAGAAGAGGTGCGAGGGTCATTTGAACAGCTCCCCTTCTATTCAAAATATTCAGATCTTCCTTGGTATATAAGTACAAATCTTTTGCTTTCCACTTTTTACATCATGCATTTCATTCAATGTTGTCAACTTTTCTTTTCTACGGTGCCAGATTATCTCCCTCGTTGATTAAAACTAAAACTAAATGAAAAAGGATGTTGCTTGTAATACTGAAGAGAAAAAAAAAAGAAAAAAGAGGAGAAAAAAGGCAAATGAGATTTTGCTTGGGCTTTAATGAGAACATAAAATTGTTCTGAGTCATATATACTAGGGAAGTTTGAAAGATATGTCTCAGTTCAGTACAATATATAAAGTTAAAGAGGAATGTGAAGTCTCTGCCTAATTAATCCACATACATTTACAATGTTTTTATCATGTACAAACAAGTAAACTACAATTTTAAAGTTACGTTTGTTTTCCTTGCACCCCAAAACCATGAATGCAGTGTAATAGAAGAAAAAGGCTGATTTTCATACCTAACACATTGTGAAATAGCCTAATCCTGCAGAGAATGTCTAGGAAATTCTGTCATTTGTGTAATTTGCACGGGAGCTCACCTGGACTAAATGGCAGAAATGTTTTTACTAGAGATAAAAAAACTTTCCATTCCACAATTTTTTTCCCTATTAATTTCAAAACTGCTATAGAATTATTGATGACTTCCTCAACAGTCAGCAGGAATGATCAGATATTTGGATTTAATATCCAGCTTCCAGGTGGCAGTCAAGGGATTTAGCAGCCCATTTTTCATCTACCTTTGTGTAATTAAGTTGACTCTGGCAACAGGTCTAATCTGCACCCTGATAGCTTTATTCTTTCCCTTGTTTGGTCTAGTCACACACCACTGTAAAAGTCCTATTCCTGGGCCCATCCCATCGTCCCTTCTTTGATTTTCACACACACGCTCCCCTTATGAAGGAAAACTGGTAATTTCATCTTAAAGAGCTTACAGAATTGTTTTTTCTTTACTTGATCTTTCAACTGCCTTCACTCCTACCATGATGCCTTTTCTTACAGATCTCTCTTCTCTGCTGCCTCCTTAGGGCTGTATCCCAGGTAACATGCAATATGCGAGAGCAGGAAGGTGAGAGTTGACAAAACCAAACTTCAGGGGCTTTGACCTAGTGCTGGATTTTCAATTGAGACAAGTGGTTACTCATCAAAATGGGAAGTTACTCGTGAACATATCAGCATTTACATATTACTGAAGATATGGAGGCTCTATTGGTGGGGAATCCAATGTTTCTGAACTGCCAGATGTCAAGCTGGGAGTGTGAGATCCCATACTATAAAGCTAAGTTTCCCAGAGAAATTGGCTTAAGCTGCAAATATTAAAGCATCTATCATCAAAAAGCTATGATCCTTGACTTCAAACCTGGAGTAGTAAATTGCTTCCCAGGACAATTTTTTTAAACTTTCTGTTTCTCCATGAGCTCCACCAGATTGTACTGGAGCACAGAGCCAGGCCAAGCTGGTCAGAGTCTAGAAGCCATAGTCTACATGATCACGTACAAACACATCAGTCTACACCTTATGTATGTTTATGAAACAAATGGAAAAAAAAGCCTTAACACCTCCATTTCACAAACAAACAAAAAACCCGTAAACTGGTAAAGTAACTTAAAGAATGTAATTCTTCAATGAAAGCAATCTCAGAGTGGAATTGTGAGATAATAAGGTAAAATGTAAAAGAAAGCATACCATTGCCTGTTCAAAAGCTGGTCTGATAGGAATGTTAATCTGACAATAACACAAATTAATAATAATCCATTTATTGTCCAATATTCTATAGTGAGCAGTTGGAATGGCCAGATCCTTTGGAACACTGTATAGAGTTTGTATAATACGCTAACCATAAAACCATAATCCTATTTACTGTTTTCTACAAAATAAGAATGAGAGCATTTGCTTAAATGGAAAGCCAGACATATCTTTGTGAGCTATGCATAAGTGGATAACGACAGCCAGACTTCTAGACTTCCTCTCCCTGATGAGCTCTGAAGAACTGCCTTCAGTATGAAAGGTACTAAATAATCCATATTGGCTTCTTTCCTTTGTTGTGTACTTTTGCATCTGTCACTGCACCTGAGAAAAATGATCCCTAGTTTAAATCTACGGTTTATGACAAATACTAGGAAATGTTTAAAAAAAATAAAGCAAAAACCAAAACACAGCACATTATAAGAACTGGTTGTGGATGTCACTGTCAGAAAACAGTTCTGAAGGGAGCAATTTATTAAGTTTAGTTGAAAGGAAGCCAAACACTGAAGTCAACTTCCATCCATGTAGGATAATATTAGCTATTTAATACTACCAGTCCTCGTATTTCAAATGAATTACCAGATGAAATTGCAAGAATGATATTGTTCTTTATTTGGCAAAGGGAAATATGTCCACTGAACAGCTTGCTTTGGTAGTTCTTCTGCAACCCTTTGTTAGAATCAACATGCTGTTAGAATCAACACCTTGCTAGAAGGACAATGTGATTATCCATGGACAAAAAAAGAATATCCTGGATTTATGTTAAGTTGGGTACCAACTACTTTGTGTGCACACGTGTCTAAGCACATGCATCCATACTGTTAGAGAAGTCATTTAGCACAAGCACTGAACCTGTGTGCAAATATGAATTTTCTAGTTTGAAGACATGGCTACATATTTTTACAAGAGGATTGCTACCTTCTTAAAGAAAAATCAGATCTGCTATATCACATGAATCACACATGTGACAATCAACACGAATGCTTCCACACTTAGTTTTTGTTGTCATTATTCCCTGTAGGTTTTTTTCTGGCTATAATTAGAGTTAATTACATTTCAAAGTACCAAGATAATGATCGCCATGTCAAATTAGCTATTTTCAACTGAAATACTCTTTCTGCTTAATTTTTGCCATCTTGAAAGCAAAGCAGTGATTCCCAGACCTTTTCTGTCATTTGTTTATGAACATTGGGTTACGATAAACTACTTTCTGAACTATTGCTTGAATGCAATTTATTTTACATAGCTTTGCATATTAAAATGGCATTTTGGATAACTTATTCAAAGGGCAGATAGTAATTCTCTGAAGAGTCTTTTCATGGTAAATTAATATGTCAAGTTAATTTTGGAATAAACAAACGAAGATATTTTATTGCTTTGTGATAAATATGTACTGCTTGCTTAGAACCTTATCGTGCAGTTTTACATTTTAAAAGTCATGTATTTCTGTGTGTTGAAAGGGATTTAAATTTATTTATTTACTGGTACACACAATAAAATGTATTTAATAAACTGGTAACTCCATATGGATTTCAATTTTCTCTTTAATAATTATTTTTTATCCTTTGCTTCCTTCTAAAATATCAATAAATGACAGAAGGGGTCTTTTGGAAGAAGTAAGTTCTGTAATAAATTGACAGGGAAAAACTGAAGGATAATGATGAGCTTTGACAAAGAGGAACTGAAGTCAAAAAAATGCAGATGCACAAGAGCAAGACAACAAAACTTGGAACTGCAGCCAGAATGACTTTGCCTCGGATTCCACAAGACCACTCCCCTCTCATTCCCCCTTAAGTAAACATAAAAGTGTGTTCCAAAACTGCACCAAGTAAAATATAGTTAGTTGTAAACTAGCTCAACTGATTTTTGAGTCTGAATTTCAGAAAATAGTTAACTTTAAGTACAAGCAGTCCAATCAAAACATTACATGGTCCTCACTCACAGTTTTAAAATGTAAATTGTAAAATGCTCCATGTGAGAATTCCAGAATTGATCCTACAAGTGGTCCTTTCAACCTTTTCACTGAGTAAACAACACCACTTACTAAATCTGTGGTTAGAAAGATAAGTATGCACTGCTAAACAGTAATTAATGCAGAATATTTAATAAGAATGAGATTTTAATGGTACAGAATAAGCAGGCAGACCAGCAACAATTATTTACTAGTATTCAACAAGAAGAGAGATTTGACATGAGGTTTGAGAGGCAAAAGGTACTTTTGACAGCCATCAGTAATTCTTATTGCTGTGCCAATAAGGTTGGACACATATTTTATTTTATTTCTTGGTAATATTTCATGCTACTTTTAAAGGATACAAAAATCCAGTGCAATACTAATATTTCATACTGATTTATGCAAGCATAATGTTGGAATTAGTGCTCTTTGATGTTTTCTTCTGATAGGGTTGTAAAACATTCTTGGTAGTTATTTCAATTTTTTAAATGTCTTTTCAAGAAAATTATGCTCAGCTACAATAAATTATTTCTTCAGTTACTAATGTATAATCTTCTCATTTAGGATATTTTTTCAGCATGTACTACAAACTAGGGAAGAAACACGCAAGTTGAACTGTCATATGGATATGGATAGTATCTGTTTTAACTAGAAAATTATGTATTTCACAGTTTTGCAGTGAAAATGTTTCTAATGAAACCTCTACAGAGAAAAAAGGTGATGCTTTCTTATGTTTATGGAATTATTTGTCTCTCTGGAAAAGGATGATAGGTTGATGGATTGATTCTCAGCTTCTCTTCCTTGTGTGTCCATATTTTCTCAGCTATTCTTGCTGCAGTATCTTGCTAGGTGGAAACAAGAGTGTACAATATACCCAGCCAGGAGCACACAGAGGAAGGGAGCCAGAAATTATCCTCCTGAGATTTATGCAGCTGTTTTTCTCCTACTGTCTACCAGTCTCTTAGCAGCTATGTAGTACTCATTTTTACTTGGCTTTTCTGTGTCATACGCGCTATGCTCTTAGGATGTTTACCGCAGTAAAACATGCAAGAAATGCCTAACTAATGGATCATAAGTGTACTTAAGCATGATCTACATGCTAATCTGCTCTGTTCTGGTGGCTTGGAGAGCATGAAAAAGAGCACCAAGTTTCAAGATTAATTGTCCTACATTTAAGTTAAGGCAGTACTTAGCATAAGTTGCATGTGTGAAAGTTCAGTGAAATTTGTTAAAGAGCAGGGAAAGCATAGAGAAGAGATATTTTATTCTCTGTAACCAGATGCACCAAAAAAAAAAAGCTTTTAAGCTGCTTCAGGACAAATATAGTCAGCATTATGATGAATAGAAATCTCAGGCTTAAGCTTCTTTAAATCCAAGAGTACCAAAGCTCACCAAATTCAAACAGCCAGTAAACTAACAACTAAACAATAAAAATCTAAACAATAAAATCTAAACAATAGTGAAAGTAGATAATCTGCCCAAATGCTTAATTCACTCAAGTTGAAGTGATGCGCACGGTGAGCTTGTAACTTGTATCCCCCCCCTAGCTTTTTAAACACAAATTTGCACTTCAACAGCAATAGACAAGTATTTATCAAGACATCTCTTTTTTTCCAGTAGTAGAAAAGTGTGCGTGCATGTTTGAAATTTGAGGGTTGTGGGAAAAAGGAAAACCAGCTTGTTGCCCATCTTCCACATACTAAAGCAGAGAGCATATGACATGGATTACACCTATAGGAGTACAGCTTATTCAGGCAAGTCTCCAAAGCGGTTGAGCCCAGTCCATTTGCAATGGTTTAAAAGTCTCTTGTCTTGATTATAAAAAGTCATTATTTATCTGAAGAGGAAGAGTAGATAGATAGTCAAAGCATGAGCAGAAAGTCTACATGCTAATATGTGACCAGGTCCTGATCAGCATCCAATTGTGAGCATCAGCGTTTCTCAATGGGATGAAAATTTGATGATAGGTTGCATGTGCAATTGAGCAACACAAATACCTTATTCTCAGCTGCATTATGGGGCAAGGCTGCACTTCTGAAAATAATTATTTTTTTTGAATACACAATTTTGAGGGTCATTGCCCATAGATTGCTGAAAATGCTCTCTCTGGGAATCTAGACTTATTTGTTTGGCCATGAGTTTCTATTTCACAGTGCAAGATAAGGCCTATTTGCTGCTATTGCCCATCACAATGTAATCAGCTTCTGTTATTATCATCAGTTTATTCATTCTTCTGTAGCATACTATGTTGTACTCAAGTTCAATCAGAAGAGATTTATTGTAGGAATGACTTGTTTGTTGATTTTCTTGCTTCCCCTCCTCCCAGACAGTGCATACATAGAAGTATGTAGGTGGGCTACAACAAGTTAACAGTGTCCTAAATTGATGTTGCTTCTGGAAAAGTCTTTAAACTGGTGCCCAACTATAGTGCCTAATTCTCATTTGGCAGAGTAGCATTAATATCTACCGGCTTCTGCCTCTTTACGTTAGCAGAAATTGTTTCAATGCAGGGTAAACAAAGTGAGAAAATGAGGGCACTGCTGCCTGCATTTAGGAAATGCTGCCAGGGCCAGAAAGAAACTTAGTTATGCTGCAAGCAGTTGTTCTGCGGAGAAGGTTGTTTGTAAAATAGACTGTGCTGAGCACGCTACGATCTTAATGTTAGTGGAATTTCCTGCTGTAAGTTTTATAAAACTGCAAATGTTTCCTATATTTACAGCTACTCAGGCACTTCCCCCATCACCAGAAGCACTTCAGGGGTTTGCTAATGCATTGGAAGCACCTTTCCGAAAAGCCAGCTTAAATAGCTGCAGCAATAAATCAATAAGTGCTATACTTCTTCATGATGTGGAAGGGATCATTTCATTATGCTGATAAAAAAAAAATTACAAATGCAGATTATAATACTATATAAAAGTGCACTTCCGTGTACAGAAAATGTGAGGTATAAAATAAATTGATAGGAGAAGAAAATAATTGCAGGATACACAACTCACTGAAAGCAATCAGTATCACATGACAACTGTCAGGACAGGCTTATTAGAGAAGACAATTCATCTTATGAGAGAGGCATTATTAAAACATAATGCACAGGCAGAGTAATGCACACATTGCAGTGACAAGATGATGCTTCCCAGGAAAACATATTGTCCTAAACACAGATTTAATTATTTAATTTCCTTGTTCAAGTGTGCAAAACTAGCTAAGAAGGCATCTCCTTCTGTGTCAGTCTAAACAGCAGCTTTCTCCTGCCTACCAGGTACATCCTATTTCACACTCTTTTGCCAACAGAAAAATAAAAACTCTTTGCATTGAAAAAACTAAATTACATTAATTAACAGCTGGTTTGGTTTTAAATTTCTGTAATAAAATGAAAACTGTGCTTGAGAAGTTGGTCTAACATCCTATTGGTCCTACTTTTTGGTGGTGTCGAGTCTCCTTCTCTGGGGTCATTCAAAACCCACCTGGATGAGTTCCTGTGTGACCTACCCTAGGTAGCCCTGCTCTGGCAGGGGTGTTGGACTAGGCGATCTTTCGAGGTCTCTTTCAACTCTTAAGATTCTGTGATTTATTTGGTACTTTTGTTCAACAAAATTAGGCTCTACATTTTATACTTTTTTTACTATTGCATAAAGTCCAAAAGTCACAACAGGGAATATATTGAGCGGTTACACACTTCCTAGATGGCTGAAAGAACTTAGTTTTACATCACAATGCCATTAATAAGGATAATATGATCATGATTATGAATATTAACAACCACTTAGAATTGTACTTCAACACTGACATTCTCCCAGTGACTCTCACGAGCTCTACATCCAGCTCACCATATTCTGCGTCTCAGTTTCTACTGGCAGCTCATCTCCCTGTAGAAGCCCCTCTACATGAAAAGTAATGTCTGGTGTTTTGCACTGCCAAAGAAGCTTCTCTCTAGAAATGAGTACAGAAGTTAGATTTTGGCAAGACCCAGCACCAGTCAGACCTCAGCTCAGTTCCAGAGAATCCTTACTCTCATGTAAATTAAGTATTAGAGGAAGATAACACTCTGCCACAGGCTTTGCACCCAATTCAACCAAACCGAGCACTAAAATGCAAAAATAAACCTCATACAAGCTAGTCTTGCCAGTCTGACAGAACACTTGAGGCCTAAAATGAATTCTCTGGACGCTACAGAAGGCTATTCCAAGCTAACACACTGGCATGAAAGGAAGCAGGAAAGGACAAAGGATTGAGAAAATTATTCAGTTTTTATTTAAGATGCTCAAGCCCCAAGGGCACAAAAAGCCACAGACTACTTAATACACACATACTCATAGTGTTTCAGTGTGAGCTTCAGTATGTAAATGATCTTTTTAGGACAGCACCATAGGTTTGGAGTAGTCCCTAACATCCCAGTAGCATAAATCCTCTATTTTCTTTATCTGAAACACAGAACTTCCAAGACCTTTCCTTCTCTATTTCTTTCCACACCAAAGCATCAACATTTCTGTCTAATACTCTCTACATTTGGGATAGTCAACCAAAACCTTCTTAAAGAATTTTGGTAGTTTTTTTCCCCCCTCCTATCACTCTGTATTTCCTTTGGTTGTAGCACATACGAGTTTTCCCTTGTTTCTCTTCACGTTGTCAGTTAATATTACACGTTTTTAGAGCCTCCCACATCAGCCACTCGGTCTTCCAAATAAAGGACCTGTTTGCCATCACATTTCCCTCTAATCTTTTCACCTGCTCACAAATAGTGTAGATGTTTGGACAAACACAAGACAGCTGCATTTTCCCACTGACATCATTAGTGTATGGGCTGACTGGGAGACATAATAGAAGTAAAAGGAAGTGAGATAATTTAAGTCAAATTCTTAGGACTTGGTTCTGGTTAAAAAGAGAACATATGAAAATGTCTACACCAATTACAATTTAATCATCTTTGTAATCATTTAAAATTCCATCCAATTAAGGTAGTTTTTGCAATATACCTCAAAAAACTTCCTATGTGTAACATTTCCTTCTATTTATGTTCCCTGGTTCTAAATGCTGCTGCTCTATTGATTACTGTAATTCAGTTCTAATTGCACTTTTACAAAGCAGAATGAATAGATTACAGTTGAGCTAGGAGGAAGCCAAACATCAATTATTAATATAACAGAGCTGGCCTTTACCATGTCTGTATTATTTACCTTGGGGAGTTTAGGAACCTGATGAATAATATTTATTCTCATAAATTAACCACTTCAAAATATTTATTTCCATTAAGAAAAGCAACTAGACTAATAAAATACACTTTCAGCAAATGCAAACAAGCCCTTGGTGCCTGTAATAATACGTGAAAAGCCAAGACGCTTTCTCAGAAGGAGGCAGCCTGGGTATTTCAGGAAGCAGCTTATATATTCTTCACCAAGAATACATATAGCTGGTTGATTTCAAGATTAGCTTGCAGCACGGGGTCTTTGGTTACTGTTTCAGTCATTGTTATTATTGCTAGACTATTTTAGCCTCAATAGGGATCCAAAGGGATCCAAAAGAGCAGACTGCTTCAGAAAGGAGAAAAACCTAGTGATAAAGTGTGTCGTTCCTCAGCACAGTTTTGTTTTTTTTTTTACTTACAAGGCAATTACTCCAAGTCCTGTTTCCTAGCCTCATTTTGGCCAGCACAGTGGCTATACCACTCCCTTCTTCCCTCAGTTGCTGGCCCTCTCATTGGTCCCAATTCCTGCCTGCGTATCTACAGCTTCTTTGCTCCAACAATCTGCATTTCCTTTAAGAGCAGTTAATATTGACACAGCTTACACCCTAACCTTATGGCCTATGGATCAGGCCAATGATTTGGTTATATGTTTTGGGTTTTTTTTAATACATATATATTTTGCTAAGCAAGGAAAAAAATAAATTATCCCATTGACCTTTGTCTCTCTTTTTTTGATACTTCACCTGCCAATGAGCAGTCATCCCTAATCTACCACTAGTTTGATCACTTGCAAAATGATCTGGCTTGGTGCAGAGCCTGCCTGGCCAAAGCACGGGGGAAGGTAGTTTGCAACCACACACACCAAGAATCTGACCTTACGAGTGTGTGTCAGAATTGTCCATAGGCATACAGTATCAGCCACAATTCCCCTTCAGTATTTAGCTCCTACTTTGAAGGCAGCTCACATACTGCATAGATTCTGTGGTTGTTCTGTAGGTAAAAGTGAATTTCCTCCAGTGAATAAATACTATACTTAAAAGCTATTGTTTTTTGAATGAGAATATTCACCAAAGCTAATTCTGTAAATTTCCCCTGTATCAAAATCACCAATTCACTGTACAATCATTAATTAGTTAGCCAGTTGCAGTTATGGCTGGAGGCATTTGTCATCTTCCCAAAAACATAGATATCACCATCTGTAACATCCACTCAGTATTTTGGCTCTGAATTGGATAAAACATTTAACACATTGTCTGCTAAAACTTAGTAGATTTGTTACAGAATCATAAAATGTGAATTCTGTTGTGCTGCTCCTTTGGGAGTACAATCTCAGCATTTGCCACTATGATACAGTCTCCCATCAAAAAGCCTGGAGGGAATCCAGTGAAATCTGTGCACAACATTCAACTGCTATTCAACTGCAAGAGTGTTAATCCATCTATTTTCTCTATCTGATTACAGGAAATCAGCCCTTTCTATCCATTAGGCATCTTTTATCTCCATCTGCAATATAGAATCACAGAATCACAACGAAATTTCATTTCTTTTCGCTTCTTTGCAAATAATATCTGTGCAGTAATAGTCTAGTCACTGTGTATCTGTGATAAAAACTTACAGCTAGATCACATCTAAGAAAGAAAACAAGATGCCTCTCCTTTAATTTACCCAGAAACTCACTAGAAACCCTCTCTGCAACACAGTCCTTGGAGATGAGAAAGCTCATCACGGAGGAGGATCAAGGAAGACTGATAGCTTTGGTTTGATCAGATCCCTCTACCCAGACATGCTGTCCTGCCAAGGGCTCCTGGCACCTCCACACCTTCCAGATATCTCCTGCAAAGTATTGATCAACAGGGGCCACAGGCCATCCACACACACTCCCACTCTCCAAGTCTCTAAATGTGTTATGGACAAATTCCTGGAGCTGAAGTTTCCCTTAATTCAGAGTTAAACCTTTCTGGAATATAATCCCTACTGTGCTGACAAAACTGCACTGCTTGTTTCTGGATGTCTAATTTTTAATTTGGCTGTGCTAAAGCCCCAAGGAACTGACCTAACCAGTGAGCATCATCAGCAAGTGCTCTCTTCTTGATATGGACGTGATCTAGGTTGACCTGCTTCTGCAGGGAGATTGGACTAGATGATTTCTAAAGGTCCTTTCCAACTCCTACCATTCTATGATTCTATGATCTGCAAATTTTATCATTGGAAATGTTATATTTGCTTCCTGATTATTTGTATAAGTTAAATTGTGTAAACTGAATAAGATGGATTTTGATACTAATTTGCTAAAACGCCCACTCATTGATTTGTCATTAACAAATATTTATCATGATCTAGGGGTCTGACAGTTCTTCAAATGCTTTTACCCATTTTACCAATGTTTCCCAGTGCTAGTTTTCTCTAAGAAATGAAAGCTTCAGCCACCACTGTATGCATGTCAACCAAGTTCTTCAGGAGTTTTTTAATTTACTGACTAATTTCACAGATACTTTACAGTGCTGTAGACCTGAAACAATCCCACAATCTTGTGTAAATCAGTAATAAAAATAAGTAAACTCTTCTAAAAAAAAGCTGTCAAAAATATGGTTCAGGGATGAACTCTACTCCTTAACCTCCAGAGAAATCTCACAAGGGATCAAACTCAAGACAAAAATTTCATAGGAAATCAGGTTTCACTGTACACCAAATCACCTGATCAGCTGCAATATTGTGCAGTGCTAAGACAGTAGTTACCAAGTGTATAGTTAAATAACTACACAGGCAGTTTGTACATAAAGAAAAAAAAAAACAGGTTTATCTGAGATCTATTTTAAAAATATACTGTAAAAACCATCTTAAAAACACACCTGTAGTAGGCATCTGGAAGATCTCGGATTGTAACGTGAAAGGTCCGGCATGGGGCAGAGAGAGAGGAGGTGCTTATGTTAGCAGATATAAGGGCATAACATAAACAATAAAGCAGAGACTAAGCATCATCCACACCATGTGTGCAGTGATCTTTTTCCCCTCAGCAGTTGGTAAGCTGAAAGATCAGTCTGGACTACCAGGTAGTGTTGCCTGCAACGGCAACACACACCAACTCTTAAACTCAATAAACCAAAAGTTCTCTCTATCAGATTCATATGTTCTCTTTTTCTTGCTACTGTCCTCACATGAGACATCCTTGACCTGATCTGGACATAGGCTTTCAACACATTTTTAGGTTTCTTTCCCTGATTTTCCCATGAGCTCTGAAAAAATCATCTTCATTTAGTGAAAACTTTTCTCTGCCTTCAACAAAAGAAGATGAAATCCATGCAGTTAGGAAAACTAAAACCACAAAAATGCCTTGACCTTGTAAAGAGACAAAAGTGGAACACCTTTTGATTTTTTTTTTTTTATGATTTTGTTTAAAAAACAAAATCATAAAAAAAAAACCCAAAAGATATGTCTTTATTTAGGTAATATGGAACAGAGACTTTAAAGATACCTGTGACTATTCACTTTTCCACATGCTGCAAACCACCTTTAGTGCAATATACAAATAGCAACCTGTTATATCTTGAACAGATATGTTATTAATAGCAAATTTCTCCTCCCAAATGAAGTTTTTCCATGAATATTTATCTGCATTCAAATAAGAATGTCTCATCTCTGAAAAGAATCCATGAACTTTAATGACAACTTCAGACAATTTGATAGGTTTATATTTCCCTCAAGTAAACAGTCTTACATTAGCATATGAATGCTATTATCTGTCCTTTAACTTTGCCAGATACTGACCACTTTGTTGCATTTTTAATAGCTTACCCATGAGTTTTTTCATTAAACATTTTTGATCTACTGTTAGCTTTGATGTCAGCTTGAGAAAGAATTTTGCCTGTTTGCATATCAGTGAGCTAAAAGTTACTGAGGAACAGTTTATACCAGTCTAAGTTACAGAAAAACCCCAAACTCAAACAATTGGACTTGCTTTTCTGTTATAACACAGGTATCTGAGAAAAACACGTTATATACTGTGAAGCATGCAAGGATAACAGAACCTCAATTGCATGTAGCATCATCCCTCTTATTTAGTACAGGGGAGTTTTTTTAAAAATTACAATTATCATTTCACAGAAAATGGCACTTGAACATGTTTTTTTCTGAATCCCAAGGGAACTTAAATTACACGTATAGACATGGAGAGAGATGGAGAGAGGTCCTTCAAAGAACACTATTTATTTACATTTTCCAATTATCTTTGCTATTATTAATGAACAACATATGCTTACTACCAGAGTGATAAAGATTTTCATGAGTGAACACCTCAAACGTGGCAGTTAAGGCCACTGATGGCTCTCCACCACCGGAAGAGATTCTGCTAATCAAGTTTCCTATTAAAAGCATATATTGAAACTTTTCGTAAAGAAGGAAAAATGCAGGGATGAAAAGATTCTTCCTTCTCAACTGATTTAACTCTTATTTTGATCTCTACTGACTAACAGAGAAAGGTAAACAAACATATTTTTTTCTTAAATATGAGAATATTATCACAAATTGAAGACAGTACTTCACTGTCCATCTTTCATCTAAGTTAATGGACACACGTGGATTCTAACAGTCTATATTTGTACATGCTTGAGAAAACATCTCTTATTCTGTATTTCCACCAGTTCGAAAAGTGTTTCTTTGTACTACATGTGTTTGTCCTTGCATTACACACTTTGTGCTACATTGCTTCAAGTCTCAATCTAAGAAGTTAACAAAAGTTACTCTTTCCCACAAGAAAATCTGAGCAAACAGATGCCTTAGAAGGTTGAAATAATTGGATAATTCACCCTGGTATAGGAAGGGATTTGCATGCATTTGGTTTTACACTTACTGTGATAGATGTAGCCCCAGAGCTTTCTTGGATTAACTCAATTATTCATCATCATCATCTGTTTATCAGTCAACTTGTGTCTGAAGTGCATTTCAGAGTAAAATAAAGCAACAGGAACTTGCTACCTCAGTGGATAGAAGTTGTTGACATGACTGCTTCAGTTCCTGATTAACACAGGGCAAATGGGGATGGCCATGCCAGTCAAGCTAATGGTCCATTTGACCCCTTTTCTTACTGTGTCCTAGAAGGGAACAAAATGGTCTACAGTAAACAACGGTGGCTAACCATTTAGAGTGGTATACTTCCTTTCCATCCCACCCTCCAAATGAGCAGCTGCTTCTAGTTAAATGTCAAAATTTACAACCCTTTCAGTAGAAAGTCTAGAGTTGAATTCTGCTGGTAACTATTATGACCTGTGCCAAGAGTCAATTGCAGTTCCCTCTTGAAGTTTTTCACACTTGCCAGTTTCCCCTTCTGTGTCTCCGTTATTTTCAGTACTGGTTTAGAAGTTAATCTTCCAGGATGCAGATCAGACAGTGGCTTACTGTGAAACCATGTTGGTTATTAAGATGTTCCCATACTTTAAAAATGTCCTTAAAATCAATTAAGTCACAATGAAAACTTGACAGAAATGTTTACTGTTTTTCTAGATAGCTCTATGTGCGCACCTGGAGAGATTCAGTGTGTCACTAGGCAATTTTAACTTTATCATATCAAACTGTCGCACTCAAGTATGCATTGATAGTGGGCAAAATGAAGCAGTTAAAAGCTGAAATCTTCTATAGTAATTTTAATTAAGAGTCTGTCACCATCTGAATTATTATTACTGTTACTTTAGGAATTACATTGCAGCATAAATTATTATAATAAAGAAGCCTGGCAATTGTGATCTTAGCCAAAGTGCCTGAAATGGGTTTAGCTTGCGTTATGCCTTTTGGGCCACTGGGGTAAAGGAAATTCAGAGAGTTCTTCCATTTGGAAGAGGAGCTGTGACGATGCCAAATACTTCCATATTTAACAGCAGTTTAGCTGTGGAGGCAATAGATACCCTGTCCCCACATTAGAAGCCCATGGCATTCCTATGGTTCCTCACCCAACCATTGCCCTCCTGGGGTCCACGATCCCCACATTTGCTCTATTGCCATGTCTCTGGCTTGCCCAACTCCCCTCTTTTTGTGCTTGCTCTAACAAAAGTATCTTAGCAAAATAAAATACAGAGAAGGCCTCATACTTCATGTATACATCACAATAAATTTGTTTGAAACATGAAAGGTGCCCATGTTTGGGCTGAAAAAGGCAGATAGGTATCTAGATGATGTTATAAAACACTACCATTAACAATTAAATTTAAAAAGAAAAAAAAAAGGTGTTCTCAACCTGTTAACTGTACTTTATAACACCATGAGAAAAGGTCTGACAAAGAGAAAATAGGAGAGTCTCCAACCAAAGACTTAATGGACATGGTCCTCCGGGAGTGATAATGAATTGATTAGATCCCTCTTGCTATGACTGATGCCTGTGGATGGTGGCAAGTGGCTGCCTTGCTGGCTGTGGCCAGGCCTCCCAACAGTCATCTCATGGCACTGCTTTCACCCAGCCACTCACATGGAGAGATGAGTAGAAGTCACTGTTTCTACCAAACACATGGAGTACAGTAAAAACACCTACAGATGCTGTGACTTTAGCAAATGGGCTGGATGACCACAACATGGAGAACTGAAATTCTGCCAGCCTGTGATGAACCCAGAAAGTCATACCCCAATGCCAATCCCTGCTGACCTCCTGTGTGCTTGAAGGACTGGGTTTTTTTTTTCCACTTCTTGTAGCTTTTAGGGAAATACAAAGAATCTAGGAGGCACTAGGTCACAACTATATGTAATAACTACTTGTGATATCGACTTGCACCACACTCCACCTAATGCTACACTCTGGAAAAGTGAAGAGACATGAAAAGCAGAACTGGAGTGTGATCCTTAAGCTCCCCCTGTCTGCATTTGCTGGCATGCGGCAGCAGTCCGCTCGAACAGCCAGAAAACTGCTTCATCTAAAACTAAACAAGGGAATTATTTCCTGCTCGTTTCAAATTTTCCTCATATGTCCAGCTTGAAATTCATTTCCCTTTGCACCAGAAAATTCAGTTATTTAAATTACAAAAGCATGTGTCCTGGTAAATGAAATGCAGATGCAGCTAGTTTTTCAGCAGATGGATGCAATGTTTTCACTGTAGCCTGAAGGCCATAACTACAACAGAGAACAACAGAGCATCATATAAAATTCAAACTCTAAGAAAGAAAGAATCTTGGCAGCAAGGTTAAGTAGAATTGAATGACTAATAAAAATGTGGAAGATTAAATATATTTTAAGGAGAATTGAAGATTTTATTTTTTTCCGTATTTAGAGTTTTGTTATCTTTTTTGCTAAGCTGTTCTTGGTTATACAACTTTTCTAATTCTGGATATGAATTGCAAAGCCCATGTAGGGTAAGTCTTTAAAAACTGCAGTTCAACTTACAGCATTTGATTCTAGATTGTCAGCAACGTAGCCTTCAGAAAACACAAAGGTCTTGGGTGAAAAATGCCACCTGCCTTAGGATATGGCTAAAAGTTTCACCTCCGCAAGCAAAAAAGTAATTTACACAATTTGTTTCAAATTGCTCTAACATGTCAAGAGGTGGAGAGCATTAAAGTGGACTAATTTCTTTATACATTAATTTATTAAAAAGCGTAATCTTACTGTATTTTCACCAAGAAAAATGCCTATTTGTTATTACTTTCGTGTGCTTAGTCAGGCTTCATGATTTAGTGGTGGATGTGTCAGTTCTAGGTTAATGATTGGATTTGATCTTAAAGATCTTTTTCAACCTAAACAATTCTATGATTCACCTTAAATCACTTATTGTCTGAAAAACAATCTGTTAACATTTAAAACCTGAGGCCTGCCTTGAGTTATTTGTATTTCATTCCAAAACCAGCATTATGTGTTGTTTGGAAAGTGTATAAAACTATTTGTTCAGCTGATGTAATTCTTCTCCAGTGAGGGTCTGCATAGTCCATATACATCACCACCATCATCATCAATTCACAGCTTTCTCTATAAAATGTGTCTGGCAAGAAAAGCTTAAAGTACATGTATAAAAAATAGAACAAATCTTCACCTTTCACAGCTGGGTCTTGTCCCATAAATCTGATTAACTGGTCTGGCAGACACTCTACCAGAAAGCCACATGCACAGCATAGTGCAGTGTTACTCTACAACTTTATCTTAATGTAAATCAGGAGATTGTTTACTGATACTCAAGGAATGATAAATGCTCTTGGTCTTCAACTCAGAATCTCTTTCAAATGAGCACTAAAATAATGGCTGTTCTCTCTTCTACAAACAGACCCAGGAGTTTCTAAGCTCCCAAGTATTCACTCCAATGCCAAGGACCTTCACTAGGACTCTCATGCCATTTTAACCACCAGTCAAATATAGCTGCAAACATAGGATGCATAAAATGATACCAAGGCCTTGTTCTTCCATTAAGGTAGTATCTCAGTCTGCAACTCCAGATGCTTAATGCTATTCTTTCAAAATGTATCTCAATCCACATTATACACATGAGCAAATGTTCTGGTTTGCTTTTGTGTTTTACCCAAGGGACAGTTATAATTGAATGGTGATTGAAGTTATTCCTTTACATATTCTCTGTACAAAGCAAATATGGCATCTTGAGTAAATTTTTTTCATAGCCTCACATTTAAAACATAATAAAAATAATTCCAAGGAATTTCCTGTTACTCTCACTCAGGTTTGTAAGGCCTGGTTTACCATTTCACAGAAATATATTTTTAAGAAGAAAAACCCAAAGTAGAAATTCATTCTTTAAACTGTCTCGTTCCTTGTTTTCTATCCAACCCAAAGAACCTTGAAATATAAATAGCACTAGAGTAATCTAGCCACTGAAACATACACTAACTCTTTCTGCAGGCATAAAGAAAAGTTACTCACTTATGACAGTTACTTACATACATTTGATCATTACCTGAAAATATTCAGAACATGCATCCCTGGGAGACAATGCATCTTGCTGGGGCTGAGGGATGTCATATTTTATGCAACTCATGTCTTTAGTGAATCAAGATTATTATATCCACCAATCTAAGCCCAAAATGGGAATCATAATAGAGAGCTAGGCTTTAGATTTTCTTGTTATAAGTGAAGTTAACAGTTTTATTCTGGACCCAGAATCCACTCCCCCCTCCCTCACAAAAGCTACAAAGCATTCACAATAAGTCCCCTAGAACAGCACTCTGATACATATCTGTTATATATTTTATTCTTCCAGTATTCTGCTGTTATACAGGCATCATACAACTTGAGTAAAATAGTAATTTGTCTAAGCCAGGGCTGGCTGTAGCCACAATATGAATGATTTGTAGCCACGTAGGCTTTCTCTATGCCTTTCCAGTACCATATAGCCTGCAGAACTTGCCTGCAGTTCCCTGAGACTTCTCTAAAAAACTCATTTTCACGTCTCTCACTACATACCACAGCAAAGCAGCATCACAAGAAATTTAACACACCAGTGAAATTACCTGAATCCTTTGTAGAGGCAAAGACAGACCAAAAGGACGCACACAATAAGGAGCAGCAAGATGGGACCTGACCCTATTTTCCAATATGGAAACTAGGAATACTCAGTTCCCAAAACATTAATCTATTTGCTCTATATGGAAGAACAGATTCTGTTCTTAGCATTGTATGTTGCAGCATTTCTGTCACAGGCTCAGTAGGTATTCCTGCAAGATTCAGCACTGACTAGCTAGCTAAATTGGATGCAGGCTAAGTAGCAGAAGAGGATTAGGTGGAAGGAACATTATCATCGTACTGCACCTCTAGACTAATTTCACCAGATTTTCTCTCAGAATCAGGTTGATGTTAAAAAAAAAAAAAGTCTGGGTTTACAATCTATTTAATCTATTGTCTCCATTTGCATCTCCTACCAAATCTCATGGTTGCAGTAACTGCATTGCCTGTGAATCCCCATCAGGAAGTTATCACACACATTATCAGCCTCTCTCCACCCCTCCACAGGAAGGATGCAATGGTCTCACCAGGGCTCTGCATAGCCCTCCAGCACTTCTGCATTACTTTGGAGCAGTGCTAACCCAGTTACATTGTTTTTCCAAAACAACTACATTCTGGTTGTGGTACCACTTGACAACTGGTGAAATGAGAATGGGCTACAGCCGTAATACCTATAGGCTTCATGAAAATATTAATCAGCTACTTCCATTTGAGAGTTTACTTTTCTTCTCCTGTCCTGTCCACTCCTTCTATTCACCCCCTACTAAGCTGGCTGCTCCTTCAGAGGGAAGGAGCTCTGGCAGACATGTCTCTTTAATTACACTTAGCAACGTTGCATAAATGCTTGGAAAAATATGGAAGAAGTGTTTACAGTAGCTGCATATCATCAGAGAGATTTATAGACCTATTAAAAATTATTAAGCTTTGCTTCTTCAGTGACAAAGCTGCTTACAGAGACTGCTCCCAACAACTTCATCTCCAAAGTCAGGATGTTTATTTTCACATTTTCCAAGTGTTGTATTTTTTTCGCTGTTTTACACCCCCTTCTATCTGCCATGACTCCTCCCACATTAATTACAACAGCAACTAAAGACATAAAGGGGAAATTTGTCAAACATACTATATATCTTCTTTTTTTTTTCTTTCTGAAAAAGTATTCTTTTCAGAATATAGTATCAGATTAATACAGATAAGGTATCCCAAAGAAATTACAACAGGTAATTAGATCATGGACATCTTCAACAGCACTACAATTATTTTTACATTGTCTGCAGCAAGTAGTTAAGAATAGTAGATAAGCTATTTCTAGACAACTCTAATAAGATACTGGCTTTATCTGAGCCTAGAGATACCCTCTTTCCCTGCAAGCTGCATACAATTCAAGACCTGAAAGATTCAACCTATAGAACCTTTTCATAATTCCAGTAACGAAAAACAAAGTCATTATAAAGGTAGACAAGCAAGATTTGCAATGTTAGCATTTTAAAGTAACTTCTGAACACACTAAAAGCTTTTTTACTTATCCATACTCTGAATCTCTGAAGAACTAGCAAATAAAAACTTTTTCTTAATTACTCCATCTTCCAACAAAATGTCATAAGTGCACTGGAAGTTTACTAGGTCCAGTTTCAGTTTTCATAACCAAAACCTTTTCACTTTAAAATAGCTTCCTAATTCCACATCTCAGTAACTAGACATGGTGCTGAGCCATGAGGGATGCCCATGGCTATGTCAAAAGTTTGGCTCAACCACTGGATCAGCACAGTGCAGAAGCAGGGACAGCAAAGCAAGTGTGGCAAGAGGCCTGCCTAACATCCCCAACATGTTCAAACTCTATCTCTCTATTCCCCTCAGGTTACCTGATCCTGCTTCAACCTCTTGCATGCTACATTTCCATGTTTGTTTTATGTTTGAGGTTTTTCAAGATCTTCTCATTCATTCATGCAGACTGCTGCCATTCTTGCTTGACATCAGGATAGACCACTTTTGAGCATGGAGGAGATCCTTAAAAATCAGCTAGCTGTCCTATGCCCCTCTTCTCTTCAAAGTAATATCCTATGGGATTCTTCCAAGCAGATCCCTGAACAGGTCAAAATCTGCTCTCCTGAAGTTGAAGATTGGAATCTTTTGTACATTGTGTCTGGATCCTGAACTGCACCAACTCATAGTCACTGCAGTCAAGGTAGCTCCCAGTCCTCATATTCACACTCAGTTCTTCCTTATCTGTAGATATCAGGCCTCTTTCATTGGTTCCTTAGTCACCTGTGTTAGGAAGTTATCACTGATGCACTCCAAAGGCCTTCTGGCTTGCTGGTGCCCTGGTGTGTTGCCCTTCCAGCAGATATTTGAGTGGTGAAAGTACCTAACAAGGACCAGGGCCTGCAGACATGAGGCTTTTCCAGTTGTCTGAAGAAAACTACTTCCTGACAAGGCAGTCTGTAGCAGATAGCCATCACCATGTCACTCTGTGTCTAACTCTGCCTTCTAACCCTGACCTATAAGCTCTCAGCTGGCTCATCACCTTCCCCAGGCAGAGGTCCATGCACTTCAGCTCCTCTCCCACATACAGAACAATTTTCTTTCTCACTTTCCTGACCTGTCCTTTCTCTCCTAAATTCCATATCCATCCTTTGCTACAAAAAGTATAGAATTAAGTACTTTTGTTAATAATACCACCATCACAATAACTGCCTATACTGACATGGAATGCTAAAATGATGGAATATTTGAAATTATAATCCAGGAAAAATGCCTGGAGCATTACAAAATGTCACCTAAATCTTCATCAGGCTAATAACTGATACCACCTCACACTAACCTTGAAGTATGGGAATAGAGGGGAAGTTACAGCTGCTGAACCAGTTACTGGAGTACTTTGCAAATAAAGTTAGGCAACTAGCACGTGAAAGAAAAAGTAAACTTCCCGTTTTGAATATCTGAGTAAGATCTTTTATTATCATCATTGCACCAAATCTAAACAAGCGTTAAGCGTGGCATTACAGAGCAGGAATGCTGAACATGTAGTCTATGGCAACTTGTAAACATTCATGATTTGCAAAGAAAAAACAGGGTGAAAAGGGGTGGAAGCAAAGCAACTACCATAAGTGACTCACCAGTCACTCATTCCATTTCTTTTTTTCTGCAGTACACAAGCTATTAGAGCCATTTGGTCATGCATCCTTGAGTACTTGAGTGAACCACACTCATCAGCTCACTCTATTTTTAAGGAAGACTCTCCCTTTCCACATGCATTCAGGTGACCCCCATACTCTCTCCTAATGAGCTGTGTAGAAAACCAGACATTTATCTTAATTAAAGGGCAGGAAAAGAATATAAGCTTTTCCTGTACCTTAATTAGAGATACCACTTTTTGCAGCTATCACACTATTTTTAACTGTGTGTATACTCACACAGCAAATTCACAAGTTCTGTAAATGGTTTTTTTTAATCTGATCTTTTATGCAAGGTCAAACTGAAAGACAAGAGAGAAGACAAAAGCCATCCTGCTTTTCTTAGTGAGTGACTTGTAATCAAGGCAGTTAAAAAAAGGTAATAAGCAATGTTGCCTCTGAGAGCAGCTTTTGCCAGCTTACAATCTGCTGGCAGCACAAAAGATTAAATACCAGCATCCAGACTCAGAAAGTTCAAGAAGTGGCCTCCACAGGGCAAGATGATGGAAGGAACGGAAAAATGTGAACAGCAATGCCTCTGCTGCTGGGCTGAAAGAGTGGAGGGCAAAGTCCAGAGCACATATACATTCAAATCATGTCAATAGCTTAGAGCCTTCTCCAGGTGTTTGATGGAGGGCAGTTGTGTCACCAGGGCTCTCTTTGGTCGTTCTGGTACCCTGTGCACCAGGAATAGGCAAGGTGAGAGTTAGACAAGCCCTCAAGGCTGCCTCTTGCGTCTTGTTGGGGAGCTCTGTCTGACAGCAGCTCTCCCCAGCTGGGGAGCTGTTTTTTTCCCTCTCTGCCTGCACCTGGAGCATTCCCCATGGGAGACTGGCCTAGCAGTATGCTCGCTAACAGCTCCTTCAGTGTCCAGGAGTGACAGAAAGGGGAGAACCAGCTGCGCCCCAGCCTATGGGTAGAGGTTGGGAGCCAGATTGCTTAATGTGACCTTAAGGAACTGAGCCTTCCAGCTAGAGTTGGTCAAAGTCTGTAATTCCTAGTGCACAGAAAATTTTGAACAGAAACAGAGCAGGGATATAACCTACAAAATTTAAATCTTACAAAAATTACTTCACTCTGAGGCTTCCCTCTCCCTTTTTTTTTTTTTTTTTAAATGAGTTCTTTCTCCAGCACTGAAGAAAGGAATAATTCTAGGCTGTAAAAGCAAGTCCAGAGGAAAAAAACCCACATCTCCCTGTGCAGGTTCCTGTGCACAAACCAGTGGTCATCACAAACAGACCTTTCACAGAACCAGCTGTATTGCCTACTGATTTTCCTTTCATAATAGATAATTATTCATGTTCTAACTAAGCCAAGAAGCAACCCTTTGAAAATGAGACTTTATCGAGACATTATTTTTCATCAAGTTTTATTTCGTGCATTAGAAAGAGCAGAGCAGTAGATATCTCACACACAGAGACTGAATGTGGAATAGAGATGCTGTGTTTTGTTGTGGGACTCATCTGCTATGCCTTGCTGAGCAACAGCTTTAAACAGTGATTTCAAAATTTGGGTTGAAACTATTAAGTTAGCATCAAATCCATTTTCATGGGTAGATGTGAACCATAGATACAAACCAGGAACCTGTCAAATAGGAAGAACTCAGATCATGCACCCTTAATATTATCTTGCCTGCTTACTGCAAACCTAGTTCAGCCTCACAGGCCAGGTCACTGTGTGACTGCTCAAACCCCCGCCTCTCGAAGAAAGGGAAGAGTCCCCTGCCTCTTTGAGCAGCAATAGCAATTTAAATCCTTCAGAAAAATATGTTTTCAATTATAATGAAAGGCAGGATGATGTTGAGATAGGGGGCAAATGGGAAAGTAACTTAGGACACAGACTCCAGCAACTGCTCCCTGCACTGGATCTGCCAGGAGCATTCATGCCACAGTGCCCACCCTTCCAGTGCCTCAGATAAGCTCTTTTCCCCAAGAAGGTTTGTGGATGGCATCACTCATAATTGTTCACAGAAAAAAAAGAATCAACGCTCTGTTGAACTGAAACATTTCCATAGCACTGTAACATAGCTGTTATTGATTTATCTATTTAAAGCAATGTCAAGATTTTGTCATTAATATTTGATTGGTATTTTTAAATCCTTACAAGAACTGCAGAGACCATAAAAAGGTGTTACAGTAAAGTCCACTAGGCAGAACAGCATTATCCTAAACCACAGGGGATATTGGTTGGCACTATCTTCTACATCTTAAAGTGCTCACAATGTGTCACAATACCATTATACCATCGGCAACACCCAACTCCTCAGCACAGATAGACTCAATAATGAGACTAAACAAAAAGACTAAAAACATCAGAACAAAACAGAAATATAAAATTATAAACATTCATAGAAAAAAAAAGAAGTATGATATGTATTCATCAGTCAAAGTAAATTCAACACCGTACACATTGAGGATTCGTCCATTTTAGCAAGACTTACAGTGGAAGGCTTGCACATAAGAACATACTATTATGAATTAAAAGCTCTGTCTGGTTTCTTCAAGTTCAAGGAAAACTAGATCTTGGGGTACTTTAAAAGATGTACATTACTTCAAACATATTTAATATTCTGACAACATAACTCACAACACAAATAACCATGATTTAGAATCGAAGAGAAGACCTATGAAGAAATCTCATCACTGAATTTATGCAAGGCCTTATATACAAATAGAATTTAAAAGCATTGGTCCTATTGAGTACAAAATAAATAAAAAATGGTGTCAGAAGAATAATCCAGTCAAGAGAGTTTATTAGAAACTTCACTATGCTAATGACATAGAGGCATATTCAAGCTGCCAGCACAAACGCCCAAAGAAGTGCCATTGATGGAGAAGTATCTCCAGTTTGATATCTTAAACCTTGGACCATCATCCCAGAATGACATATTTCTTACAGTAGTAGGTGTTCAAACTTTTAGCTATGTTATTAAAAGTCTATGTCTAAATATGTCAATTTTTAATTATAGAACAGGAATAATATTCATATTAACTTTAGATAGAGATGGTAGTGCTATCTAGACTTTCAGTAGAGTCATCCCAATGGGTGACTCAACATTATACAGCTTGTAACTTTAGTAGGCCAAAGTTTTCCATCCTGGGAATCTGCTGCAGTCTTTGCTTTCTAAAATGCTGCAGATATGAGTTTTGGAAAATTTCTGAAGTTAATTTAGTCAAGAAAAACCTTCTTTATCTATGATAAAAGCACTCACAGCTGGTTTTTTTATTATTTTATTTTTGGGGGTTTTTTTGATGTTCTAATCCAGTATTCCTATGACTTCTCACAGGGACTTGAATTTTGGCTACAAGTGATATCCTGGTTTCTGGAAAATTGTTTTCTCATTCAGAAGTTCTCCCATATGTGTCCAGAGTGTAAGACTCTGATTCCTCATTTTATATCTTCACAACATTCAAAATATATGACAATCAGAAAGACTGACACTTACTGTATTTTCTAAATCAATACTACAATTTGAGCAATAATTTATGAAGACCTAATATAGAAGCTATACACTGTATTGAAGTCTGCACATTGAGTCATCACCAGGGATTATAGTAGGACTACTAGAATTTAAGACCAACTAATTGAGCCCAAAGTAGATCACCCTGCAAGTACTCCTGAAATATGTAACAGATCCTGCCCCCTGAATAATGAACAAGGGCTGACAGAAATACTGGAAACTCTTGCCAAGTTTATAAATCTCATGTCTTACTGAGGTTAAATAGCACACAGGTCCCAAATGACAAGCTGCATACTCTTGAGTGTGATAAAATTTCTCATAAAAGAGAAAAAAGCTGTGATAGTTGGAATAATTTCTCCAGTTCAGGGTCAAACTTCTTCTCTCCCACACTGTTCATTTTGTGTGCAATGTCACTGGGAACTTATACATGCATCCTAGAGTGAAACTGAGTTTTAAGCTGCATAAAAACACCACATTACTGACTATTATCACGAAGCCAGAGTCTGCTATTATATCCACAGTACAGAATAAACTCCTTTGAAGTCAGTGAAATCAAAACTCTAAACACTAAGAACAAAATTAGATCCTCCACTTCAGGCTGTCTACCATGTGGGCAGAAGTGAAATAGTGATAAAATTATATGTATTTTAACAAGTCAGCTTTAAGAATTATACTGCCAGAAAAAGCACGTTAACCAAGTCATGAAAGGCTTTTCTATACAAATCTATATTCACCAAAGAAAGAAAGGAAGAAAAGACAGACACATTTATAGTGCCAGGTTTCTTCAAGTACAGAAAAATGCAAAGTGAAGCAGGAGAAATTCTTTGGAGTTCACATGAAGGCATATGCCAGAAAAGATGTTCCTTGGTAGGAGAGCAGTGGCAGTGTCAGAAGACAATTCTGATCAAGAGGTGCTTTACTTAGTATTCAAGATAGCCATGAAGATAGATTAGATAAATAATTTTAATTCTTTGTAAGGACTTACACAATATCTGTAGCAGTGCATTCTCAATTACAGAGTAAAAGACAGACAGAATGGCAAAACAACTGTTCTATTCATCCTTTATGCTCAGAGAACGACAGGTTCATGTAAATTGTGACATACATTACAAAAGCAAACACTATGCCTCTTTTCATTATCACTCACTATAAGTGTAGCATTCTGAAAAGTTGTGGGGAAAGGGTTGTTAAACAAGATTTGTCAACTTAAAGAATAATCTACAGAATAAGAGATTATAAAGGTCTGAGGCCTGGACTTTTAATTGTGCATCTTATGGTAGTTATGTCAAACAAGTAGTCAAATTTAAATTCACTCTACCTGTAGATAACTGGTGAAGGAAGAGGTTGAAGAAGTAATAAGGTGACGCAAAGACATCAAACTGTTCTGTGAGTTTTTTACCTGCTTTCTTTAGGGTTAAAGCTTCCTATGTGTCCACATTCATGAATAAGAGCGTCCTCTGTATTTAAAAAAATCTGTCTTCCATTATTTGACATCTACTCTGAATTTATATATCCATTTAGTCACTTCACACTCCATAAAAATGCTTTGCTTTAGTGGACAGTCATCATTTTAAGATTATCTATGAGTTTATTCAGCATTTTCCCAACCATTTTGGGAGCAGAACAGAAGATTTTAGGCTTTCTTAGTGCTAAGACTCTTTTGCATTGGATCAGACTGGATCAGATTATTTAAATTCTATTCTCCTATATTCTATATTTCTACTATTTTAGATCTCGGCACCTTGACTTGTTCCTTTCCTCACAGTCATATATATTTGCTCCAGAGAATGACTATTTCCAAAGAATTCTAGATTATGTTCTCTGTTTTAAATAATTTACCAGATTTACTGCCATATAATATAATTTCACTTTAATATATACTTAAGTACCCTAATATTGCATATGCTCACTGGTTTATTGTATATATAGGAAAATCCAAATGACTGTTCAACATATCTGATGTAATAGCCCAGATCCTTGGTACAGAAGTCTGAAAGATATAAGATGAAGCAAGAAAAAACCCAAAGTAGTTCTGAAATCACCATATTATATCTGCTGTACATTTGTGAAGTAGGAACTGTTGCACATCTCCCCATGTACAGTAATTGATACAGTAAACCACTGGGCTAGAAAATTGCTATTGAAAACATATAATTGACCTTTTGAACTCTATAAATCCAGAAAGATGAAAGACGCAATTCTATTTCCTCGGGTCATGTGTGACTAGCGAGTTTAAATTTCAACCTCAGAAAATGGAGGTGAACAAATCGCAGACAACAATAATTGCAGAGATACGTTTGTTTAGAATTTCATCATCCCACACATGTAGCATAAACTGTCCTGGACTGTAAGTCTTTTGAAAATATATAGATCATGCAGCGACCCAGGAACTGCAGATTCTGATAATTCCCCATCACCTCAGAACTATTAAATATATATACAGAGAGAGGAAGATTTAACACATATTCACACATCAAAAATAATTAGAGATCTGGCTTTGATTTATCTGACTTGATACAATTCCACTTGTATTGCTTCCGTTTATTGATAGGTTGTGATGCTGTATTTCATAAGAACTATTAAAGCAACTACCAAGCTGAGCTGCTGCTTTCTTTTCCCTTTGTACGTGCACTATACCCAGAGAATTCTTCTGCATTCAAGATTAAATAATAAAAGATAATTTGTTATTTAGCATAGATAGGAAAAAGAACTAAATAACATATGTAATTTACTGATGTGTAAGATGTTGTCCCATAGTAATGGATCTAAACATTTGCCATTAAAAGACATCATCTTCAAGATATTTCCAATGGTAAAATCCATGAACTAATGATTGATCATAATTTTATGTTCAAATGCATTTGTGCAATGATTAAATCTACCTTAATCATTTTAGGAGATCATCAGGTTAAAGTTCCACTTTTCATGTCAAAGTGCTAAAATTGACTTGAGATATGGTTCCTACTTGGGCCTCTGAACTGCCTTCTTCAGCGACTATAACTGATTGAAAATATTGTTTAAAAGGTATAGTGTTTTGAGTTTTATTTTTAATTGGAGTCTCCCAAGGTCATCAGTAGATACCGAATCTGACCCTTGCAGAGGCATTGGCTTTCTGAAGTGAGCACACTTACCCACTGTAACACCTTTGCCTTTTTCAAGTACTACTTGCATCAGGAGGAAATGATAGAGTCAGCATTTTCAGAAGTATCAAGTTAGTTTCTTGACATATCTTAGGTTTGGAAAAAAATGTTATGGAGCCATAGGCAGGCAAATAAAAGAACAACCAGAATGTACCACAGGAGTTTCATCTGACCCTCAAATCTGTAACAAACTATATTGTGCTTCAGATTCTTATAGCTCTTGCTATTAATATAGGAATACTCAGATTACCAAATCAATAGTTCTTGACAGCATTTTAGTATCATCTTAAAGAGAAGCGGCTGTAAGATGGTTGTTCATGGCATACGGATTTCTCATTCCAATCTTTATCTCTAGGCAGACCTAGACTAGGAAGAGACAACACTGTTTTCACCTACATCCAAGCTTGTCTTAATTCTAGTCTTCTTGGAATTATTGCATTCGGTGGCAAATTTGTGATGGGAACTAACTTTTGATGAAGATTCTTGGCAAAAGTCTCTTCTATTTGTGCTAAGGCTATTTTATTGCTATCAAAATCTTGCATTATCTCCACCGACCACAACTTGCTGAGTTGAAAAAGCCTTTTTATCTAAAGATAGAGGCATGCTCAGTGTGACAGGCTTCTGGGGCAGAGTTAGAATGAAAAGATCCTATAAAGATAAGTACTGTAAGATAGAGTTCATTCAGTAACTCAGCATTTAACAATGTTCCCATCTTAGTGCATGGGTTAAAAAACTTGTTCATTGCCCTCTAATCCAAACTTCCCAACAAGTATTTAGCCTCTTTATTTTTTATAGCCATATGTCTGATGTCTGTTAAGCTCATCAACAGCTACACTAAACAGGACATTATTGCCTAGTCAGTGCTGGACAATTGTGAGTCTTGAAAGTGTGTAACTGCAGATTTTAGGCTTCTTTTCATGCATATACTGTAACATTTCTCTATGTTTGCTTAATCTACGGGAAAAAGTGCTCTTCAAATCATGCCATACACTGATGTGATTGGACAAGTCAGGATTTGTTCAGATTCTTCTCACGTTTTTGTTCAAACTCTGCAGATCATAACTTCAAAATGCATCCTGCATATAAAAAAAATTATGTCCATGTATGAAGTTATCAGAACTTACTTATGAATATCTGCATAATAAAATAAAAGTGTTCTGGATTTTTGCTAATTTAAAGGAAAGCTCTGAGTTAAAACTATGAATTTTTATTGCTTTTGAGACACAGAGACAGGTAAAATGAAGATGGAGAAGAATCCCATTGACTCTTTTGGAGGACATCAGAACTAAGAAACTTCCAAATAGTCAGTTTACTCTATAGTTTATGCGACTTATATTGATCCTTATATTGATACTACTTCTTAATGGGTGGATATAACGGCAAAATGAAATTCAGTCCTTTGCTGCTGCCAAGGTGATTACAGGTGCTAACATATTCTCCATCTCTCAGATGGTCCACAAGCAGGGTAAAAATGTGAACATGACATTGCTGCATAATGCCATGGTTGTCAGAAGGGCACCATAAAGGAAGGTCTATGAGTTCCCACCAATACATAAGGACTGTAAACCTGACAGTGTATGTCTGGGTCCATAAAAGTATCTTTCTGCATTTAGAGCTTCTCTGACAGGAGTCCCACTACTGGCTGGTCACTGTCCAGCATGCTCTCAAACTGCATGGAAACATCAATGAAGCATTTTACAGATAATAGAGCTTTACAATAAAATTAGATCATGTTATCACTTAAAAAAAAACAAAAAGGAATATTTACTTGCCATTATCCATGAACAATACAATAGAACAGGAAAGTTCCCTCCACTGACTTAAGCTGACATGGAGGAGAAGGGATGAGACCTGGTAATAAAATGCATCATCCTCTCCTGTTATCAGCTGGGCTTCGTAATACTGTTGCATCATGGGTCACATTTACCTTTAATTCCTAGGATGCAACTAGTTCTTTCAGCAGTAATTTATCTTGCAATTTGGATTATAATGCTATGTTTAAATGCACTTTTTACAGAAGAATGGTTACATGAAATTTCTTTTCCTCAAAGTAGACAGCAATACTTCACATCCTATCTCTTCTAGCATGAATTGTGTTAGCAGCTATACTGACTAGCAAGACAGGACACTAAGTCTGTATTTAGCTCACGATGACTGCAGATTGCTGTGATTTGTAGAATGATACATGAATGAAGTATGCTGTCTTTCACCAGCAATCACCTTCCAGCATACATATTGAATTTCAAGTGAAGCCTATATTTTAGAAGTGATTAGGAAGGACTAACAGGAATTAAAAGCCAGCATACATAAGACCACCAATATTATCCTAAATTTGTTGTCCTGTTTATTACACATATGACAACAAGTACTTGTTAATTACTTTTTTTCAAAGGAAAAGGGTTTTAAAATGTTCTAGTCCAACCTTATTAAAAGATTATGTTTGAACTATTTTCAAGGGCTGCTTGCTTTGAATCATAAGTGTTTCCAAACAAAATCCAGACCATATCACTAGACATTAAAGGTGTTTGATTAAAGTTGTTGGGCTCGCATAAAAACAAATAAGGGCAATCCAGAGAGGCTTATATTATCTATTTGAAAAAACAACACAAAAAACCTACCCAAACAATTTGCTGGTCATTGCCTCAGAATAGTGGAACCCACAAAGCAGTAGGTGGTGAAGCCCATACAATTATCACTATCTGAAGGACACCGGTAAAGAATATTTGAAGTAATGTAAAAATTGTGCTTATTAAAGTGGCAAGAGAAAGAAAGAAAAGTGGCAAAAAGATGTTAAACCCAAATCCATTGCACACAGGTAAATGTGCTACATGTTGATAAGTAAGACTAATATTTGAAGCTAGCTTTTCCAAAAGAGCTTATAAAATATGTGCTAAGAACAGACTGCTGCTTCTCTAGAAGACAAACCTGCTTTTCCTTAAAAGTTATCTTTTACCTGTCTTGAGTCTTAGTTGTATTTCTGCTTCTCAACAGTTAGAATTAATTTTTATAAAATATATGAAAGTGGTACTGCAGGAACACTCCTTTTTTGTGGATGTTGCACTTTAGCTGATCCTGTTGGACAGAGCATCCGCATAGGAAGTGCAATTTCAGTGACTTGCAGCATCATAACTGACATGGAAGACAGGCAGGAAGGGTGACGAGCATGGAGAAACCAACCCTGAGCCCAGGAAGACCTTACACCCCAGGCAGAACCCCACAGGCAGCTGCAGAGCCCCTTGTTTCAGTGGAGACAGCTCACAGCATGGGCACTGAGCCAACCCAGCCCCACGCCGGTGCCAACATGCCCATCAGCGTGCTGCCGTGCGGCTGCTGCAGAAGAGGAAGCTCAAACTTTGAAAAATTACTTCTGATTTTTAGCTATGACATACCATCTGTGGAGTTAATAGACCACTTCTAAAAATCCATCATGGCTATTTGCTGTGATATTCCTCTTCAGACTTTTCAAACAAGTAAAGCAAAGGAAGCCACACTGGAGGAGGATGATAGGCGTAAATACTCGTGCAGCAGCTGCACACACACAGACTGGGTTGGCAAGGTAGGGGCTTTTGCCAATGTGTTCCCTGCTTTGCCATGATGGAAATTTATCACTGTTTAGATACCAGCAAAAAACAAGGTTTTGTGATTTGCAGCTTTTTAAAACCAGGAGCTGTTACCACAAATCCACTGTAACAGGAGAAAAATACCTTCTTCTCTATTTTCAATATCATCCTTTCTATAGCATATGGCTTACACATACACAAAAAAAAAACCCAAAACCTGAATTTGTGCCATTCATGCTGGATCTGTGCTGGTAAAAGTCATTTCAATATTTTAAGGATTGTTTTAATATACAATTGAACTGATGTAATGTACAGTTTAGAAGAAAGTTATTTTAAATTGAGGACAAGAAGTCAACTGAAGTCAGAGCTACACTTAATTCACATCCTGTAGACAGTAAACATTTTTGTACTCATAAACATCCAGTAATTGAAATTAAAACAAACTTCTCAGGTAGGGTGATGTTAATCATGTTTTCCTGCAGCATAAAGATTAACTTTTTTCTGTAGTCTCTAGAAAGTAGTATGCAAGAATGACCCAATGTGCATTTAAATTAACTGGAGCTGAATTCCTCTGATGATAATGTGTGGGTTTAATTATTCTTGTCTCTTCTCAAATGAACTCTGTAGGTTTGCCACCCTATTGTAACAACTTCCTTGAAATTATCATTTAATAAGCCTAGTGGCATAGCAGCAGTGCATAAAGCTGCCATGCAAAATGCTCTAGTTCCAAATACATTCTTGGCATTCTGACTTTGCTACATATGTGGAAAATAACTGTTCCTGAAGCCTTCTGAACTGCTGGAAGGAAAATTCAGCTACTTCCTCAAACAAATACATGGCCAACAAGCACCTGTGAAGCACCAGAGTTACACCACACCACAAACTACTATGGATGTACAAAAGGAACAGTCATGTTTTAAATCTTGACTAATGTTTGAATTCTCTCATTGCAGAGGTCGCAATGACCATCTGATAGAGTAACAAACGTGCTATAGTTACACAAAACATGATTCAGAAATAACTATTTGTAAAAAACCCCAAACAACCTGCTAAAACTGACCATGAGACTTGTCCTTTCCATAAACAAAAGGAGCATTCTCAAAATCTGTAACCAGCCACTCTTTAGCCACATCTTTCTTTGCTGTTCATAAGGAACTTTGTTAATATTTTGTATACAAATGAACATTTTCAAGGGCAACTTTTAATCTCATTCATTCTGAGTTAAGTCCAGTTTAATTTCACTTTGAAATTCAAAAGGACCCAAATTAGCCCATGTTTTTAATTCTTTACTTTCTGGAAGAAAATTAATGCCATTTTGGTTTCTGTGAGAGTTCTCAGAATGAAGTGTTCTTTGGAACTAAAAATGTTACTATAATCTGCCTATATTACAGGCAAAACTAAGGAATAATCACAAAAATATCATTATCTAAAGAAGTTTTTTTTAAAAAACAGAATTATTTTTGCCAATATTGCACTTATTTATAGATATGCATATTATCTTTCCATTTTAAATCTCATTTGCATTTAAAAAGTGACACTGTAATTTGCTTTCCCACATCTATCACTCTTAATTAATCCTACCAGCTACCCAGCTTTTCAACATTTCTATTATCACTATTTAAAGTTGAGAAGAGACTTCTAATTGAGCCAAATTACATATTCCAATTAGTCTTTTATGAGCTCAAATTAACATACCAGACATTTTATTTAATTTGGCCCCCAAAATGTCACCAACCTAATTTGGTTTTAATGTATTAATCAGTAGAAATTCTCAAATTATTAAACTATAATATAAACCTGCATCTGAATTTTCCTCCTCAAATAGTACCCCAAAGAAATGTATAGCCAAATAAGGTGTTATACTTTAACAAGACTTCATTCCTCAGGTTCTCTCACATTTATTTATGCTGCTGCATCTTTGCTTACTATCTCTCAACAATTAAGAAATTAGAAAACACCTTTGGGATTCTCTATCTAGGCAAGATAATGCCTGAGATGCGTGCCTTCTCAGAGCTTATCTTCTGCCCTATTGGAACACCTGAAAGATCTCCACTGGCTCTCCCTTCTCCCAGCTGCTACCCACCTTGGTAGCATATAAAGTTTAAATAACTGTTATTTACAAGAATAAAAATAGATTCCTGTTTACTTTTTAAAGTTCTTTTTTTTTCATTCTTTATTACTGAACATTTGCAGCCTTTCAGAACTTGTCCAAGTGATCAGGCTCCAGACATTAGTCTGACACAACTTTGTGTTTTCCCAAGCCTATCAAACATAATTTCACCCGTTGACTAGCTCTTGGATCTAAGCTTTCATAACTTGAAACAGTGCTCTGGATAGCTGTTACCTAAACCTGCAGTGTGATTCACTGTAGAATAGCAGTTATTTTGGTACACCTATGCAGCCACTTATGTTTTTCTTTGAATAACCAACAAAATCCAATTCTGGAAAACCAGGAACCTGTAAAAAACAGATTCTAGTTACAGCCTGGCCATTGAGATATAATGCCAGTGACTGATTTCATAACGAGTGCTTATCACTACAGAAGTATATGGTCTTAATTTCATATCCTGCTTCTACCTGTATTCCATTTCAATTTTAACAATTGAGGCTATGTACAGTTTTTACAAATAACGCAAGTCCATTATTATTTTATTCCTGAAAACTGACAGTTTTCCTAAGGATTTGAATAATGTATTTTATTTAGCTGTTGGCTTAGCTGAGTGATAGCCTCATCTGCAGGAGTTATCTGTTCCCAGAGATGAATCAACTATGTTTTCCTCATTAAGTCATTCATCTGCAAAGCTTAAGCACTCTTCACTAGAAGTTCAACTGTTTGTAAAAATAAGACCTGTAGTTTTCCAGATTGCTTACTAGTACTTACACATCATACAGTACAGATGAACTTTTTATGCTGAATATAATCCTCACTTCTTTCAAAATTAAAGGTTTGGGCTTTTTATTCTTTAGCTGAAGCATCTATGCATGTTAATCACTCCAGATGGTAAAGGAAACATGGCTGAGGTGTGCAGTCTCAGCTGTGGATGAGCTTGCCTGGAGATGGAACTGGCCATAATTCTTTGTTCATAGGAAATCTCAAAAGTTTGAAATTTGGATTCAGTCAAAACTTAGAACTAAATAATAAACATTTTTAAGCTTACTTCTTAAAGGAAATTCGGTATGCTTTATGTTAAGAAGCCAAAAGTTGGAGTTCTCAAAGCACAAGGTTTATTAGGCTCCTCAGCTGCTGAAAGACATTGATACGGCACTGAGCACTAGTTACTGGCCAAGAAGCACGTTCAGTTCAAATTTTTTTTAGTACCAATGCTGTGGCCTCAGTTACTCTATCTCCATTGCTTAGGAGGTACATGTCTGGGCAAAATGAGCGCTTTCTATATTTATCCAGTTGTTCTAGAACTTTGGCTCCACAGGCCTCAGGGCACATCCATTATAAAACATTGTCTAGTTAAAAAAATGAAGTTACTAAAAAAACAACTGTTGGTCTGAAAAGCCTCAAAATACTGTGTGAACTGATCATCACGTTGAATTTACTATCAGGTGCTGTGTGCACAAAGACATTTGACTGGAAAATACTGTACAAGAGTATGCTGGACAAGTATTTGGATGGGATTGGTCTGCTGCATCACACTTTGCACATTGTTCACTGAACCTGGGCTTGCAGAGTTTCTCATGCATTTGTTTAAAACCAGAAATTATTATGTAACTGCAGTCCACAAAAGAAGCAAACAGATGTCTTCGGTACTTTTTTGACTACTTGTCATTTCCTTACAGTATTTAGAGTCTATAAAGTAAGTAAATATTCTCTTACTGAGCACAGTCCTGGAGAAAAACATCTTCCTTCCATAAAAAAGTATAAATTATAACCCAGAAGAGCACTTTCAGTAGAAAAAAAAAAGCTTTCTATTAACACTGTGTCGCTATCAATTATCCTTAAACAGTCCTTTCCAGACTTTCTGCTCATAATACAAGATTTGGCCAGTAGCTACATTAACTTAGATACAAATAATACATCAACTCCTGAGAAGTCGCTCATTTATAGTATCAAACATGCACAACTTCAGCAACCTTGTGTACCTTTAAAATTCATCTTAGTTCAAGGAAAGCTTTTCAAGTTCTCAAATATCTTGGGTTTTATGACAGAATGAGAGATATAAGGAAACCTTAGCAAATTTTCACATTTCTACTATCACTGGATCATAACAAAGACAATCACAGTTCTGTTGAAGCAAAGTCTATATACTCAGTAACAGAGGTGAGGAAAAGTGTGGAATGTAAAGCCACAAGTCCAGAAAATCAATAAAGAAACTCCAACACGGAATGATACATATGTCAGCAGATGTTTTTGAGGTACAAAAGTAGAAAATTACTTTCTATAAAAGCAACTCCAGTGGAAAAACATACTTCTCTGCCCACTTTAGGATTATATACCAGCTTTCTCGAGTCTACAACCTTTTTTGGAGGTTGTTTTCTGCAAAAAAAATCTTACTCTTGGAATCAATTCTCAATCCCATCTTGATTTTGACAAAAGTTTTCCTTTGTAGATAGTGTTGAGGATAGTTCTTAAAAGACTGAATCATTCAAAAGTTTTGAGAAGGAATAAGAAGTTAAAAAATCACTCTAGGGATAGAGACTTCCACAGTGGAAACTGAATGTGGTGCCTTAATTTCTCATTCACAGTTTAAAAATGTTTTTCATCTTTCATTACCTGTACAGTTTATATTGCAAAGTAGATAAAACATAAGGTTCAAAATAAAATAATTGGAAAACTCTTTAAAATAAACACTATCAAATGTAACACTGTTGGGTTCAAATTCATATTCAGTTAGTACTTGGTTATGGACCTTTAATAGTATTATTCTAGAATGATTTGAACTGCCACAAAATTCTCTTAAGCCCTTGTATAGACTCTTACTCTGCTCACTAAAAGGAGAGCCACTAAAATAGCCCAGAAAGATGGAAAATGTTTGATGCTAATGAATAAATCATTTTCTCACCACTGAAAAGTAATCCTTTTGTAGAATAGTAACTGAACACACCAAGAAGATAAATATGTGGTGTTACAACATAGATGGTACCATTTCTATCGCAGATATGTATCTTCATTCATCAGTATTATGAGACTTCCATAAACTCTAAAGTTATTTAAAGAGAAAAACCTAGCTCAAAATTGATCTTCCCAAAGCACCAACCTTACACTTTTCTTAGTTAATTCACATTAAACATTCTTATTAACTAATTATTCCCAAAATAAAGAGCAATTAAGAAATAGCACTATTCTGACATGCATTTAAAACAGAACAGGCTACTTCAGTTGGAGAGGACCTACAATTATCTAGTCCAATTGCCAAACCAGTTCCAGGCTGACCAGGTTAAAACACATTAAGGGCATTGTCCATATGCATTACAATAGCCTTCAGACATTTATTTGTACATGGATACACAACAGCACTGAAAACATAGCATGTATAGTACAAATATATTGTATATTCTTAGTAGAATGATGCTTTTTGGAAGTCAGCTGAGCAACATTAAGCCTTTTCAACCTTGAATTTCAGCAGGTAGGTAATAGCAGTTAACCTGCAGTAGGAAAGCTGACACTGATTATAAAGTGATAAATATCTGATGGTAATTTTATTTCTTATTACAGCCCACGTTTAAAACTATATTTTCCTCTAGAAACCAGATTAAGATCTTTCTCTCTGGACTACTTTTTGATCTGGTATTGCTATGAAATGTTATGCAATTCACATCTAAATATTTATCAGAAGCCATACTTACTTGCTTTCCCAGGACTGGGAGAAGCTGGGTGCAATGAGCTTTTTTGCTCCTTATTCCTGATCCTGAGCTCAAGCCCCTCTCTGTTAATGCTTTCTGGGCTCCTGGGCTGGGAAGTGAGAATTGCTACTCTATTGAAAGAGACATATACTGTTGTGCAAAACTTTGAATCCAGATAAACAAAAATTCAGAGATCTAACTTAATTGACATTGTTGTGTTCATATATTCACATATTTACTAAATATATAATGTTCTGCACCAAAATAGCACAAGAGAAAGATGTTCAAGACATTAGTTCATTTGTAATGCATTTATTGAGTGGCAGAGGTTGCAGCTATTGCTTACATATCTTATATGGCTGCATAGAGGGGATCTGCAAGGAGAGAAATTCAACATAGCTGTGCTAGTTCAAAATAAAAAAGGATTAGTCTTCCCCTAGATGCATGAAACACGCACCTGGAATTTTAATATTGATCAAAATAATTGCCAGGTACTTCACAGCCCATCTGAAGTTCTCTGAGGGAAAATTTACCTTCAGCCAGACACCTAAGAAAAACACCATTTCTCCCAGCACCGGCTGTTATCAGAAGGTGTGTTTTGTTTTTTTTCATTTTGCAAGGCAATCCAGAATGTGCTGTTTATCAATCCAATTATGCCAAAAGCAGCCTGCAATAAATCTGCCCAACAAGCTTTGAACAGTGAGTAAGCTAAAAATCAGCAGATCTAAACATTTTTTAAGCCAAAACCTCAAAAGCTGAAATTAAATCAGCTTCTTATCATTCAAATTGCCCCAAGGTCTGAATCTCTTCCTATTTTGAAGAGTATAGCCAGGAAGATGGGTTAATTCTCTTTTTTTGACTGAATTTGAGGATTTATATATTAAAAATATTCCACCTCATTTTATTAGTTTGCTGTTCTGATACTTAAAAATGCATCAAATGAACTTTACTTGTTATTTCCTATAACAGCATATAGCCAAAGTGACTCACAATAAACCACTTGCTATCCTAATTCCCTAAACTTGGCAAATATCCAAAACTGGGTAAAACTTTCTTCTTGCATTGGTTTCAAGATAGACTAATGAAGTCATGCCTGATTTATAACAACAGACAGCTCTGAGCATACAGGAAACTTACATCAGTTTATATGAAGACATTGTCAAATTAAGGAAAACAGCTTCTGCAAACTGTTACATGTCCTTTTATTAAAGCCAGGTTTATATGAGCTTAATCCACTGGAATTAGCAACTCAGGTGTGATTTCTCCTATAAACAATCCAGCACCTTGTAACATTCATAGCTACTGCCATAAACAAATATAACTGTGTCAATTAGATACTGCTAATTAAGAGAGCTTTATTTAACTGGGTGAAGTGCTGCAGAGCTTCCAGGCCTTGAGCTAGCATCTCTACTTGATACTGCACTGCTTTTTCACTGCTGCTGTGCACCACACAAAAAGGCTGACAGCAAGGCTGGTTTGAGCTATTCTCTCTCCCCTAATCTCTACACTTACTGTGTCACCCCATCTTTTGGTCTGACAACCATATGGGAGACTGAAAACTGCATCAGGTAACTAGTTATAGCTAAAAATAACCTTAGCAAGAACGGGAGTCTTTTGTATTGGACAGTCACTGAGGCAAATATAGTGGTTCAACCAGGATGAATGGAGAAAACCACAACTAAGCTTTTTGGAAGCCCAATGCCTTTCTCATTAAACCAGATGCAATGTAGCTCTTGCTGCACAAGAGGTTTTTCTGTGAGCTATAGAATCCATCTGCTGAACAGCCAATTTGTCCCTTCAATTAATTAAAGAAAAAGGTGGGGGAGTACAGAAAAGCTTAAATACAAACCACCATTGTATCCTGATCAAATCCTGATTTTATTTCATATCACTGGTTTTGATTTCTACAAGGTGATTTTTTTTCCATTCTCTTCATGTGTCCTCTTCAGTCACAGATTTAATTAAGATTAGGAAAATGAAAAGGTACTGAGAATTAGTTAGATTTTTGAGACAACATCTGTAACAATTATTCCTTCAGGACTAGCCAGAAAAGATTATGCATAGAACACATTTTGAACACATTCATGGGTCCCTTTACTGAGCTGTTAGTGGAAGACAGAATTGTGCAGAACCTTTTGGATCAGATAGCTAAGACATAACACATAAAACACTTTTCACTTTCTTAATAGTAACTCCTGGTCACAGGCTAAGATGTCCATTTACTTCAACATCTCTCCAGTTTTCTTAAGCAGACAGCATAGTGAAAACAAAGCAACAGGATAAACTTGATCAAAGTTTTTACAAGTAACAAGTTCACTGTGTCTCTTGCACTGACTGAGGATAAAGTCTCCACAAATGTAAATGTAACCTCTTTGGAGCAATCTCTAACTCAGGAAAACAAAAATAATTTATATTCCCCATCTCCTGTTATCTTGTCCAATGCATTCACAACAATGGCAGAGATAGGCCACTAAGACAGATCATTTAACTCCTGTCATTTCTGATATTCTCCTGTGTTATAAACCACAGACAGAACTGTCACGTCTAACATGGATGAGGAAATGAAAACTGCTTAACACAAAATCAAGTATAGCCATAAAAAAGGATCAGGAAAGCTAGCACAAATCAATGCTGAAAGAAGAAATAGGAGAAAAACACTAAGGAACACAGACAAGTGAAGAAACCATAAGGTATCATGTTCTTGTGCAAAGAGAGCCCTTCACCACCGCTGTATATCTTTTCTCTGCTTTCAGCAACACTTTCCAGGCCCCCACCAAATTTTATACTTGTACGTGCCACGTGCTGGTGTTAGCAATTCTCAGTCATTCCCAGTTTGCTACATTACAGATGAGATGTCCCAGGGTACTCTCTGGGGTATCGTGTTCAAGTGAAAGCTTTCACATCTCCATTTGCAAGGACTTAACACTATGAGAAAGCACTAGTCCTTTCCTGCTTGGGTGAATATGGCTACAAGCAGCCCAGAGGAAAAGGTCCCTTGTTAAGGTCCAAAAAAAAGGAGAGTCTTGGGGGTAAACTAACTGAAATACTGAAGATGAAAAGATAAAATTCAAGAGCACAGAAATTATAATAATAATTATAATGTTGAAGACCTAACACAATGATAACTGACTAGCATGTGTTAATGAGTACAGACAGATATAAAAACATGACAAAGTAGGGAAACAAACAAAAGGAAAAATATACACTTCTGTAGCTTTTGAAAACACATTCACAAATATTTATTTTGCAAAATCTATACTGATTTTAGATTCAAATTACTCAAAAGCATGTTTTTATACAACGGTGCATCTTATTGCTATTTCTCTGCTCTACTCCTCCTTCCACACACTCAGAACAGAAAGAACAAGATAGCATTAAAATTCCCAGCATGCATATGAGATACTGCATAATCTGGGTTGCAAACTCACATGTGAGTCACAAAATACACCACAACATACTTGACAGCTGACTGGAAAAGCCTGACCTCCAGCCCACACAGATTTGTTAACATGGAAGTTTAAGCATGATGATAGCACATGTGCATTACTAGCAGACTAGAGACATTTACATCCTACTTAAAATACCAATAGATAAATACCCTCAGGAAAAACACTTATTTAATCAGAGCAAGGCTGCTTAGCTGTATCTTTAATCTGAAAAATCAAGGTCTTGCAGTAGAATTTTATAAACAAAGGGGAATTGGTGTGGAGAGAAGTGCTTATGTTCAGTATGAACTGAGCAGAACAGGCCCTTTGCACTGCACAGCATTACTGTGCTCTCCTGGGAAAGAGATGTTCTCACAAATAATTCAAGCTTTAATATTTTCTTCTTAGTCTGGAATGTTCTGTAATAACTTTCTAGAGTTCAACTACAACAAAGCTTTACAATCTGCATGCTCACACAAAAAGAGTTTTTCTCCTAATACTGTATACAAAAAATATTCCTCACTGTGAGTGATAATCATGTCAGCAATACTTTCCCAGGGAGGAATTTCAAATTGAAAAATTGCAAATCTTCTGTGGAGGAATAATTTAATATACAGGCCATACATTATATTTTCTCTAGTAACATTCCTGTGAGGTATAAAAGTCACCTGCCTGTTTCACAGATGGGAATGAAAGTCCAAAAATAAAATAATTCACACAGTTCTTTAGAGTAACAGACAATTATGAGAACCGTGTCGATGTCCATCTATATGATAAGATGCCTAAATATGTTCTCTATTTGGAACTAATAAGTATTTGCTCCTGTGTTCCTCCAGGATGCCCCAGGCTAAGTAAGGAGACTGGATCATTTTTCCAAAGACAAGGTTTTAAGCCAAGAGCTACCATCTTGACCAATAGCAGAAAGCAGCTCTATAAATTAAAGTATCAAACTTAAATCTGCAGCCTTAAGGATTGTAACAAACCCCATATGCTCTGTGGCTAGAAAACATGCTTTAATTCATAACACATGTTGGACAGTAAATTAACTGAAATATTTTTGTATTATAATGTTTAAAGCTCCCTCCAAACAAAAGGGAGGGTTATGGTTTAGTTTAGTGATGAGTCTTCCAGTGATAGCTTACTGGTGAGACTTGATGACCTTAAAGGTCTTTTCCAACCATAATGATTCTGTGAAATATTATTAATACAAATTACATAAATTAAGTATATTTTCACTTCAATTTAATCTCCTAAGAAGACTGTCTGAAGACATACATTAACATGTAGAAGTTGCTTATTCTGGGATGGATGAACAAAAAAAAAAAAAGGTATAAACCAAGTCTGTAGATAACTCTGCTGTATAACTTCAGGAGACTTTTATGTTTCTGCTGTCAATGGGAATATAATTATAAAGTGTTTCACAAATATTTAGGTAAGTTAAGAATCATGACTGATGTTCACAGCCTTTTGTATTTGCTTGTCATATACATTTGCCTGACAATTTGTTTGCAGACTCCAGCTTGATCAGCTGTACAGAGAAGGAGAGAGATTACTAGAGTAGGGAACAGGACAGTTCAACATAGATGCTAATCAAGAGGAGATAATTTCATCAGTGGGAAAATTCATTTTGTAACTTTTCTGAGAGACGTAATTCATACCTACTCTTGAAGCATCAGATTCTGAGCTTGTCAAAGCTTCAATTACATAAGCAAAGAAATATCAGTGAGATTGGTCTTTTGTTCAGCATTGTGACCCATATTTTTTTCCAGGCTCCCATGCTGTTCAGTAATCTCTCAGAGCTAATAAATCTGACACATCCCAGTTTGCTGCCTGGCACCAACTTATCAGCACTGAACAAACAAGCCAGCATATAGCTCTAGTGCTGGTTTACACCAGAGCCTCTGAAACTTATCTCCTTTATCTACCCTGAATAATATCACCATGTAACCAACCAGGCTTCATTGAAAGGGCACTAATTTTTTTTTTTTTTTCCTAATGACAGAGCTAAGTTATTACAGATATATATTATATTACATCCCCCCTCCCCCTCAAAAGAACTCTTCAGTATTGGAAGAACTAACAGAGTTTTGAGTGTCACATAATCAATGAGAATGTCACAGAACAGGAAATTCCCAAGAAAAAAAAAGTATTTCTGTTTCTACTTTTAAACTCCCCTTCTCTGTTCTCCTGGATAGTTTACTTCCATTTTTTGCTTCCAGATTCAATTGCTGCAATTATTTCTAGGAATCATACACCACACGTGTCTGTTGCTTATGATGCTTTCTCTCAATGAAACCACATTCTCAGTGGTTACAGTCACTGCTTCAATCACTGCCTTTCCTGAGTGGGGCAAGTACACCCTGCCCCTGTCACATCAGACCTCTGCAAACTTTCACTCCTGCCCAGGTTCACAGCAGTAGATGTAAATGAAAAGTTGAAGCATCAAGTTTAACAGACCTACAGATCATTTATCCATTTCATTTTCCTTTTAATTTCTGTTATGTAAACTCCTTTGTATGCTCACTGCTTCAAGTTCAACTGAGTTCTCAACCAAGCCCTACAAAACCATCTTTCTTGTACTTCTCAAACTTCATCAATATCATGGTATTTTTTATTATTTAAAAAATAATTGCAAAAGGAAGAGGAATTTATAGTCTTCTCTATTAAGCCAGTTTTAAGGGCTGATGATCTTTCTGTAGCATACAGCTGCCAATATGCCCTTTTAAAAAGTTTGATAACCATGTTTATTTCTTTAATACAAATTCTTTTTCCTAAGGATTTCCAAATCTCTCCTCCTCCACACAATATTTTCCATATCCAGCCTAGGATTTCAGAAGAAATACTTCTCTCTGTTCTAGCTAAATCTAATATTTGGTGATCCTCTGAGTAAATCCTTTCGTGTGCCTTTTATTTTGATTAAATGCTCAGATTTAGAACAAAGCCTTGCAGACAATGTACCGCAGCAAAAGTAACAAGAAAATAGGAAAAGCATTTAGTGGAAGTGGCAGCTCAAGCAGCTGTATGCACAAGGTATTTAATACTTTTGTGGAAGTCTCATATTCAGCTCTCCCAGGGCAGAACAGAAACAGGAGATTTTTAATCACACCTCAGGGAGGGAGACAGCAAAGGTTACACACTGAAGGAAGGTAAATTTTTACTAGTCTCCTTCAAAAAGGATTCCAATCTAGGATTATGTTTAGGTTACTATTTAATTTGATCCACAAAAAAAAAAAAACTTCATATCATATTTATAACATTTTTATCAAACCTATAAAGGTAAGATCAATATGGTATCAATAGGGAAAAAAGTCACCACTCAGATACGGGAGAACAGACACATGACACAATGAAGCATTTCACCTGAAGGATGAAGGCATTACAAGAGGAAGGCTCTAGCTGCTGGCCAGTCATATAACAATTCAGGTAATTCTGCTAAATAAGCCTGAAATTTCTTAATTCTGAATTACACTTCTATAAAAAAACAAGCATGTATTTTTACAACATCATGTATACCAGACAGCAGAAGGAAAATGGAACAGACAGCTATTAAAAGCTTCCTTAGAACTATCATAAATGCCCATTTTCACTTTTGGCTTAAAATTTCTCTAGCTCTACTATCAAAAATGATTTATCTTCCTTCATTTCTAACATTATCTGTAAATAGGTTATTCCCACTAGCATTACTGTAAGAAACATTTGTCACAGCTGTAAGAGGAGAGAGCTTGGCTAATTTCTGGATTCAGGAACTAAGATGAATAGCCTTTCTTACCATGGAAACACTTCTTAACAGCAGTCAAACCCTTTCTTCTGAAGTAAAATAGTATTTTGAAATCCAACAGGTACCTTCACCTTGTTTGTCTGTTCATACTGTGATGCTTAAGAGGACATATACCACTGCATTTGTTACTAATAATGATGTAGGTTTGTAGAAAAGTTACTGATTATTACAAGTACTGTAAGGTATTGAAGTATGAAGAAGTAATGAAACATTGCAGTATATAGTTAGAATATTAAATACATTAATGTATCCTAGTAACAAATGTTTGTCAGCTATCAATCTGATTAAACTCCCCTTCTCCTTTTGAATTCAACTTCCAGCATTTGAAGACATATTCTTATAACTGTGTTGACAACTTAGTTCAAAAACTTATTCTAAAAAGAGCAGTTTTCCTAAATGTTACTGGGTCCCCATTTATCAAGAGTCAGCTCAAAGTATCAGTATGCATCAGACACGGATTAAAAAATACACGTTCTGTAAAATATAAACACTAAATTTAGGCATAAGTAACAGATAGTATTAGAGACCTTTACTACTGACAAGAACCTCACTTAGCAGTCGTTTAGAAAGCTGAAAAATGCTTAGTGATTTGATAATCTGTTGTGTCAAATCTCTCTTCAGCACTGAAAAACCGAAAACAGGATAGTAAAGGAATGATTAAAATGAGCCTTTTTAAGGCTCAACCTACTACTAATTGGTGACGACCATCCTGCAGAACTTCATTTGTGACACCAATAGAACAGAAATTATAATGCTAGTTTAATAACCTGAAAGAACTTTGCTACTAAGAGACTGAATCATTTCTTTAATATTAAACAGTACATTTACTCCGTAAGTGATGAACCAGTATTTCAGCAAACTGCAGCGTTAGCCAGCCAAGACTTTTTGTTATTAAAAAAGGACAGAAGTCATTGTGAGCTGAATCCCACAGTCCTTTCTCCTACAAAACTCTTTGAGGTCAATGAAAAATTTGGCAGGTAAAGAATACTGAACTCTGACCTCTTGATTCACAGGGCACAAATCATTTGGTTTTGAAAATAACCTCTCATCCTAGGTCTGGAAAGACTTCAAAACAGGACACCCTTTTGCTATTATTTTTTCCATAAATTAACAATGTCTGAAACATTATGACTTAGAATAGCCTGGCAAACTATCTCAGCCTGCTCATTCACTGGCCTTTAGTGTTTATCACCTACTTCTTCTTTTAGGATACACAGAAGTAACAAAGATCATGAATCTACTTAATCTAGTGAGAATGATGCAGCATATATCATTAGAGCCATCAAGTATGCTAAAAAGGAATAACGTCAATAAGTTTAATGTGCTTTTCCAAACTGAAGCAACTGTAGATGATCCATAACAAGAAGAGAACGCAAACTGAATTCTTTGCCTTTATCATTCAGGATCTTTTTAGGTGACCAATATCTAAAACTAGAGTGATAAAATCTCAAAGGGAGGGAAAAAGTAATATGACAGTAATATTCTGACAGGAGACATTCAGAGAAAAAAAAACCAGTTTTATGGTATATTTTTTTACAGGCTAAGACTCAACACCATAGAATTTGTCACCTGTGTCTTGGACAGCAGAATGTGTCTCGCTTAAACTTTCAACAATTCCAGACAACTGCATCTCACTAGATTTGCAGTGCTGAGATCAACATCATGCAGAGGAATAGTGCCATTAGGCTAGACTTTGCCTGGATCCTTTAGCAATACAAGGCCACTTCCAAGGCAACTTCAGTCACATCTTCACATTACGCAGGCTCTACTTCCACCACTCTTCAGTCAGAAGTTTCCTGGATAGCCTCAAGGACAAAATTGGACACTGCTCAACATACCCAGGGCAAGAGTAAACATAGGAATGAATAACACAACATTTTTACCAGAAGCCAAGAAGCTGGGATGAGACAGGAGGCTTCACCAAGGAGGTACTGGATTTATTCTCTGAGAAGACGATATCTAGAGTTTGAATAGATCCATCGCTCGGCATAAGATTCTGCCATGACTTTGAGCACACATTGTTACTGCTAAACATAATTACTTTGCTTTCATATGACTCTAAAGTTACATCTAATTCTTAAAAATAATATGCTCAAAAATATTACTTTCAAACCACAGTTATGCTTTCCTGCTACTTTTGCCTACTAATTTTCTAAACTTATTAAAATAGCACACTCTACAACACACTTGCATAGCTAAAAATCCATCCTTGATAACAACAATATTCAGATGACTGTAGATTCTTTGCTCAGAAGCGTTAAATTTACTTCAGATCAAACAGTCATTCTATTTTCATATTCAATTTGTCTGTGTCTGGTCCTTTTTATTTTTATAAAATACTTTTCCCTTTTAAGTCAGTCCGCCACTCTATGTTTAACTTTATAGCTTTGGAAAACTTTCCCATGGTCTCAAGACTACTTCTACTCTGCTCAAAATAATAACTTTTATTTAACATGATATGATAGAGCAATTTAACAACTCATTCTCTTCTAACAGTTAGTTATAGATGATTAATCTTAGTCCTATTAGGTCTGAAGAGTCCCTGAGCTCATCAGTCAATCCTTTCTAGACGCCTAAACTAGGGCTGGGAATACATGAAATAAATGTTTGAAACAAGATAAAGGTTGGCCAGAACATTTTATGCTTCAATCAAATCTGAGCAGCTCACTTTCAGCTTAGAGAAAGATCAAGTACAGAAAATGTCAGAGTACTCTCCTGTCTTACCTGGAGATTCCTCCTAAGCCATCAGATCAGGACAGGCAGTGCTGGAGCAAAATGCCAGTCAAGTTACAGTAAAATAGCAGACAGATCTTGTGCTCAAGTACTTTGTTCCATCAGTCTGTGTTCATAGAAATCAGGTTTACTTGAGACTCTCATTGCCCTCGCAGATGGAGGAACTTTTTCTTACTCTCTTTTACAACTCAGCATACAGATGTGATTGTTTTACGTTGGCTGCACAGCCAAACTGCCTCCTCCACCTACCACACTGGGTGGTTTGTCTCAGTGGAGGCAATCCTGGGCCTCTGTAAAGCACAGGGCTGCCTTCAAATTCACAGGTAACTCTGGGGCTACCAGAATTGAACAGTGGAAAACACTTGAGGACTTATAAAAATCTTGGGTAGTGGGTGTCCAGTTACACTATCTAAAAAATCTGCACATGTGCTTATGCTATTCAGAATATCTGCAACTAAAAGCCTATTGTTGAATAGTAAAGACAGTTAAGAATTATACTACTCATTATGCAAATACATTAACTCAGTCAACCAGAGTATAAATAAGTCTTTCAAATGTTTTTTTCATTGCAGAAAGCACTGCACTGCTCTGATAATTTATGCATTTGTTGATCCTTATTTTGAATGATGAGCCACAAGACTGCAGAACTTTGTGTTTGCCATAATTTCCTACTCCTCTTTCAGCCATGTCTATAAAATTTTTTATCTATTATATCAACAAGAAATAATCCCTAATAACTACTTCCAAAGCTGAGAACACTTACAACTCATATTACTTATTTTGTTCTTTAGTCATATATATTGAACACTTCCCTACTCCAACATGTTAGGAAGGGTGTAGGAAATCCATCCAAGAGGCTCTGCACAAAATTGCCACAGTACCAACATAGTTACAAGCTGTTTGCAGAGCAAAAGTACTTGTAGTATTCTCCAGGCTGGTCTAAGAACAACACTGCTGCTTTGTTTGGAAGGTGCAGTAAGTGGTCTAATCAACTGCTGAAAGTTTGAGGAGGGTATCTGTGGTATGGGTAATGTATAATTCACAAATATTAAGAGGTAATTGAGCACAACATGAAGTATTGGTCCTATGCTTGTCCTTAAAAGGGATATGGTTGGATTATCAAACCTCCTGTAATACTCAATAGAAGCCAGCTCAGCAAACATTGTGTTCTTCAGAAATTATTAGTACATTTATGTTAACTACAAATTGTTAAGTGTTCATGAGGTACCACTGCGAAGTATTTCTGTGCTGTATATAGTATGCTAGACTTTGCTCTCTGTAATGTTTACTTTCATATATAATGACAAAAGAAAACTAATTTTATTGGAGTCTGTGAGATTTGATACTTTGAGATTTGTCTAAAAGCAAGAAAGAGAGGTACTGAAATGAGTGTATTCCAAATGCAGAAGGTTTAAACTGTCAAGAATGATTTAGATGTTCAGCAACCTGATTTTGGAAACCCGTCTCAGAACCTCACAAACTAAGCTGTTTTTGAAACCAGAACTATGTCAGCCTGACATTTTTGACAATTGCAACTCTCCAGTTCCCTTCAGAATCTTATTCTTTTCGTCCTTTCAGAAACTTCACAACATTAACATCCAAGAAGAGAACAGAAACTCCAGTAACTGATAATATATTCACAAAAGGGTACAACAACAATGTATAAAACCAACTAACTATCCCAGGATTGTCAGGCAAGTAGCCTATAAATCATCAAGACATCTTGTCACATCTGTTCAACAGACATGAAAAAGTAATATATTGCTCAAAGAATAGTTAGCAGAGTCTTAGAGGACCGTAAGTGTAAAAGGCATTATTTTCACTGCCAGATTCTCTCATAGTTTCATGATTTTTTTATTATAAAAATCAAATTATTTTAGATTGAAATCAAAGTTCTTGAAAACATTCAGAGGATGAGAAGGTTTGCCAGCAGGATCATAGACTCATCTGATGAATATTCCTGCCACCATGAACCAAGCACCCTCAGAATACGAAAAGTTGTTTGAAAGGAAGCTCCTAATTTCTTTGATTGCTGAATATTACTCATAAGTGACCTCTGAAGTAACCACCTTATGTCAACTTACACCTCACAAAGTCTCTTACATACAGGATGCTATTTGCTTCTCTTGAACGTTAAAATTAAGCTTCTCAAAGTCTGCTAAGATAACCAAAAATTTCCAGGCATTTCACACAAGCTGAGTGAAAGAAACATCAAATTCAAGTCAGCATTGCGGGGCATGAGGATGATGTATAGGAAAGGCTGGTGGTCCTTGCATCTCTGTTATTCATCTAAGAGATAGAGCAGTGCAAACCTGAAATCCAAGCAGGCAACAGGAAACACTCCTTTACTGACAACTCAAACAGGTTTTCATTTGTCACATTTCATGGAAATATTAAGATCTATCACAATATACTCCCAAAAAATGAAAAGGTACTTTTTTTGTTGTTGTAAGCTGTAAAAAAATGGGGTTTTTTTTTCCTCAAATGATTCCTGCATTATCATCTATCATATAAAACCAGACAGTCAGCTATGAAACATTGTAAATGCACTGCTGTCAGGATATAGTTTTAGTAAAGCAAGCAAGGCAGAATGGGTATATTTTAACAAATAAACACATTGCAGTAGAATGGACTACATTTAGTGACTATCTAGCTTCTATGTTATAAATAGCAGAACTCCACGGTGTACTACATAATTAAAAATACACTGTCCAGAGTGAAAAAAAACCCAAAACATGCTACAGTCTATTAAATGAAATTATGATTTTGAATTGTAATTGCTTTATAAACCATTGAATTAGAAAGTAGGGAGAAGATTTTTATCAGAGGAGACATTTGAGATCATTAGTAAAAATTTAATTTTTAAAAGGTTTTATCTCTGAAGATTAAGCCTGTTTTTGTATTTGTGTGCTCCTAGTCTTTTCCTAAACTATTAAGGACAGCTGTCACCAAACCCATCCCCACTTGAACCCCTTTGAAATATTTTATGCACTTTTAACCACCCTAATGAAATTAATGTAATCCTCTGTGGTCTCAATTCAGGAAAGTATAGAACTATCTTAAGTCCTGCTGATACAAATCCCCAGCTGACATGTATCACATTTATGGACCTTTGGCATCTACCTCAATGGGACTTAAATGTCTTCTCAGTAGCTTGCTGAATTGGGTTATTAAAAATAACTTTAAAAATAATTGTTCCTAAAACACTGCCATGCAGCATCAACAACCCAAAAGCAAATAATTGTATGTGGAATTTCATTCTAATTATTTTTATGCAATAAGAACATCCAGTACTGTATGTAAATGTTACTGTGCAGCAGATAGTACAGCAGCAAAATTTTTCAGTCTAAGGTATCAGAGCACTTCCTAAAAGATCATTAAAGGTCCTTGTGGTTAGGCAATTGTTTAGCTGCTCACATTTTGCAGCCAAAGCCATTAAAATGACACAAAACTGGTTTCAGGAAAGCACATTATTTAATTATAAAGCAATCCAAAACAAACCAAAAGGATAATATTTTATTTATTCTAATTGCTTATGGATATTATGATACTGTGGTTCTCTAATGCTATCTTGTCTGGCAGAAATGATGACATTTTATAGCAACAGCAATAGTATGGGTTTCAGACTTCTTGCTCTCCTTTTAAGTAATTTTCTAATAACTCACTTACAGTATCTACTGACAAGAAGTAATCCAAGTTTTATGCCTGGCCCTACTCATGTTGATGTCAACCACCTCTGTTAGGTGCAATTTGAGAACAGGAAATTACAGTTTCATATCAGCTTTTACTAGTTGGTCTGCACAAACTTTTCACATGAATTAAGAGTGCAGAATCCAATCCACTAAGAAAACACACGGATATGACATTCTTTTCAACAGGTTGCACTGTTTCTTTCTGTAAGCTATTCCATCTTCCTTGCGTTTCAATACCCCTTTTAGACCATAAACACTTTGGACACAATTATCACTCATTCTGTGTTTTCCAACTGCGTGGAAAAGTGAGGCTCAGCCTGTTTGCAATCACAGTGTAAATAAATCATAAAAGCAGTCATACTGCATTATGAACTGGATTTGTCTATTATTCCACAATACAAACACAATGATTTTTTTACTAGCAGAAAATGCCTTTTGGTTTTGCATTTATATAGAACCTACCACAGTGGGGTCTCGGGATAAAATTGAGGCTCCTATACTCACATTTAAAATTTATAATCATTTCCACTGATCTCTACCACTGTTCTGGATTGCTGCTAGGATCCTGCTTTAATGTGTACAGATTCCAGTTCAAATGATATATGATTGCTGATTGCATCTTAAGCTGTTAAATCTCACCAGGCAGAAATAGCTATTTATTTCTTGTCACCGCATTTCCTGTGCAACATGAAGTCTTTCCTTATTTACAGGCTTTCATTATCCTCATCAAAAGGTTTATTCTTATCACAGACAAGACCAAGCATATCTAAAGAGATATTGCAGGCACTGCAGTAGATTCACTACAACTCAGGTTTGACATTCATTTTTAGTGTGTCATATATTGCTAGTGGATAGCTTATAGTTCTTTCTCTAGTGCTCAGATTCTGCAGGCAAGCAAATGTCTGCCTTAGGCACTTAACTAAACTGGAAGAAGCTCCAGCATGTCTCTAATCTGCAGCTGCCATGAAATGTTTTGTAACATCTTTCTCAAATCGTTTTCATTCTATTCTTGCTTGGATTTCTCCATTGCTTCCCAAAAACAACTACCCCAGATCCAGCAGAGATTATGTAGATTCTGTCAAAGCCATCCAAGGTCAACATTTTTTTTGGTTGGTTTATTTGGGATTTTTTAAAACTTTTCTTGAGTTGTATTAATAATTGAGGAACACAGGAAATTTGGGGAGCTCTGAGCTAAACCAATTCATCATGACTGAGCTGCTGTGACACTGTGGCTGCTCTTATCACTTAAGCATCCAGCAACAGAGCTCTTTATTCATTGATGTGTACTGCAGCAGTCTTGGTGGTTTTAGTAGTAGCAAAACAATCTACAAGCTTATGTAGGTATGTGATTGATGGTCAAGTTTTTATTGTTGGAAGAAAATTTTCCGGAATTAATTACAGTAGATTCCTACAGCTTGTCACTATAGCAATGGATGCAGAGTAGCTAATATTCCTCACAGAGGTAGTGATACTCCTCCAATGGCAGGGGTTAGCTCCTAGTTTAGGTTCTTCATTTAGAGGTCAAGAGAAAACACCAGAGGTGAGTCTTAGTTCTGAGTAGCCCATCATTCCTGGGCACAGCAGGGCATAGGCAGCATTTTCACATACTTCCTTTCTGCATTCCCCACTGTGCTAGAAATAGTCCTTTGGCACAGAGGTCTGAAGCAAGGGGAACGTATCATCCTGCTCCACCACAAAACGATACTTGGGAAGCTTACAATTACCAGCTGCCTGAGGAAACAATTTTTAAATATTTTTACTTCCTCTGCAGATGGGCACACGTGGCTCTTATTTAGATAGAAATCACAGCAATATTTTACGGAGAAGGTGGACAACTGCAGTCACATGCTGAATGTGAGCTGGTGTGCACTGCAGCTGCAAGGAAAAATGAGAGGGAGATAGGATGAGGAATGAGAGGCAAAGTTTCCTCACTAATTATCTGATTAGAATATATGTATCCAAACAGTATCTATTTTCATGCAAACTACTAATAAATTCATTCTGGTCCCCTGTAAGACAGTATTTCCACATTTTAGCTACATATCATCATGCTCTTAGGGAGCACGTGTATTTAACACAATTTGATCTTTAAAAAAGAAATACACTATCTGATCAGGCATCTTTCCTCCAGGAGGCAATCTCAGAATTTATACCAGAAACAGAGCAAGATGTGAAGCCCTAGAATAGCTTGGCCACTGTACGCTATCTTTTTAAAGCTATCAGTTTTTGGTACCTAATGCCCTATAGACAAGCATTTGTACAAGATACTGGCTTTTTATAAGACTTTCCACAGTCTGTACTACTTTTTCAGTCTTGCCTGTCTAATCAAGTTTCAAAAAATGGTGGCAATAGATTAAAGTTTCACATGCTTCTCACTGCTCTTAAACTCAAAAAGAGCTTCTGAATGCATACTGTATGTAACCAGTTTGGGGTCAGGAGTATATTTTTGTGAGCAACACATCCTGCCACTTTCGTGCTTTTAGGTGCAATCACTTTTCATTTGTTTGCATAGCAGAGAACATTCACTTTCTCCTTCAGATCCTCAAAGCATGTATGAACTGGCTTCCCTTCCCCTAGAGCTTTTAAAGAAGCGCAAATACATTATTATGTCTGGCCATTGCCAGTCATTGATCAACACTGATTTAGCAGGTATGAAGTATACTTGGCACAATTTCCTATCTCTGCAGGAGACAAAGGTCATAATTTCAATTATAATCCTCATTATTTACTATGATTAAATTAATTTGTTAATAACACCAAAGCTCAAGTTGTTTAACATAACTAATTAAGCAAGTAACAGACTATTCCATCCATTAGCAGTGCTTTGCTTCTCAGGCTTCTGATGTTTTACACTTTAGTTAACTGTTCCTATAGCAGACATCTAGCAAGTACAAGCAAGACAGGACAATGAGAGAGTCTATGAGCATCAGAAACATTTGTCATTGGAGGTATAAACACAGCACAGGACGTGGACATATACTAAGCCAAAGAAGCATTTTTCTTTTCTGCAAACAAATAACAAAACACAAGTTACTCTTGGCATGATGACAACACACAACTAGTTCTGAAATGCTCACCATGTTCTGCTAAGAGACAGAGAGCAAAATGTTTGGTACAGATGATGTAAAATGCCATCCCTGCTTCCCTCTCCAGTTGTTTACCATGCAGATACTTTGGTTCATACATGCAAACTGTGTTTAATTCCCTGTGACTTCAGAAAGACTTATTGTATTTGCTGCGTAAAGGAAAGAAGTCATTTTGTTGGTTTGATATGATGGATTAGTTAGAATAGGAAAGTCTAAATATCCTCAAACTGAACGTCTTCAAGACCCACAGAAACTGATTCCTGTTGAAACCAGGAACTGAGGCCAAGCCCTGTCCTCCTCCCCACTCCGGCCTGAGGTACACAAGGGAGATGAGATATTCCCAGGTGCTTGGAGCATGGCTCTTCAGGAAGTACAGCTGAGAATGCAAGGAGGAGCTGGGGGCAGCTGCTCCTCCTGGCACTTTTCCAGCCAAGCAGGCAGCTTTAGGCAGGCTGAGCAAGCCCACCACAGCTGCTTGCCCCCTGGATAGGAGGAACTGGCAGAGCTGCTGGCAGGAGACACTGCTAGCTGAACAGTGTGATGAAATATTTCATTTAAGTGTTTTGGAAATACTAGTCCAGGATCACAAAATGGACTGTAAGCTCTTTAGGGCAGGGACCATCTGTCCTCTGTTTAGGATGGAGAGGTCTTACTTTTCCACTGAGTTATTAAAGCACTGTTGCATTAACGCAGGGTAAGTAAACAAAGATCATTCTCTCACAACTTGAAAACTGTAAAATGAAATGGATGACTGAACTGCAGAGTGACAGGCAAGCAAAGACTAGTTCCCAACAATGCAAGGCAATGCTCTACCAGCACAATACGTTCCCCAAAGCAAATATACTCACTTAGCGCACTGCTACTTTCACACCCTAACCATTGACAAGAACCCTTCAGTACTGCACCACGCTGTCAGGTTTAGGGTTTTTTTTGTGTGTTTTGGGGTTTTTTTTAATGTTAGGTAAAGGGAAAAAATCCACCCAAACAGTAAGACCCATTCCCCCAGGTACAAACGTGGCATCGAAAAAATCAAATTTCAGACAAAAAGTGTAACTTCTTAGGAATAAAGTTTAAGTTGTTTCTCAAGCAGTTTGGCTCATTTGGAAAGCTGCTCTAAGTATTCAAACTCTGAGATTATTGAAGACTATTAAGACAGTTCTCCAGAAGAAAATCCTAAACCTAAAAGCCACTAAACAGGATTAGAAGGATGAGAAATTTGTGGTCCTTAAATCAAAATCTGATGTTGCTTGAAATAAGAACCTTTCCCACCTCTTCTTACACCATTTTCTTTTGACTCAGAATTTCATTTGAGCTTCTATAGTCTTTAGTGTGGCAAGTGATTTTATGGTAAAGCTTCTGCTGACAACATATTCACAACTTATCCATCTTCCTCCGGGTAGGCAGATACAGATTTACACAGAGAACACATCACCCTCAGTCCTTTCTTAGACTTTGTCTATAATAAACAGTTGAATGTTAGGAGATCAAAGAAGTTAGAAACAAGTAATTAAAATGAGAAAATCATTAAGTTCTAATTACACCAGGATTCTGTGGGGTGCACTTTGGAGCCTGTAGTTTTCATTGATATGGCAATGAAGAGTCTACATACCATAGCTGTATCTTTCCCAATAGTTCATTGCAATTTTAGTAACTACCTACAAATGTTTCCATAAATTACCATTTCTTTTTCCAAATAGAATAATAGCTCTATTTTGCAGCATCTGGAAATATTATGGGGTTCTAAGAACCCAAAGTACTGAGACAAGCACCCAAATATATTACATCTGTGAGGATGACTTATTGGTACTTCTTATTCCAAAAAAAACACCTGTGACACCTCAAAAAGGGAAAAACTTGTTATAAATGTGTATAGGTATTGAAAATAAGAAATTTTACTTATGCCAAAATACTAAGCAGAAATGGATGTGGGATGTTTCCAAACACAATTATTCCACAAAGCTTAAGTCACTTGTTTCAGTCATAGAGTTCTGTGATAATTTCAAACTTTCTTGAAAAAGTACCTCTCCAAATACTCTGTACCTTTAAAATGCTACATCCTGTACATTAACTTACAACTGCTTTATTTTAATTATTCCTTCTAAATTAGACTGACAGACCTAAATTATTTTTGGTTTAGAGCTGCACTTTGGTTCCTTCGCTACCTGCGCAGGCAATACAAAGGAAAACTCTCTGCCATGTTATTTTCTAATGAGATTAAAGACAGACTCCTATTATTTATGCTCCCTTATATTGTAGATGGAATTCTTTGAACATGCTGGCTTCCAGCTGCAAGGACAGAAGAATAAAATAAATTAGATGGAAGAACATTCCATTAATCCAAGCCGTCTAGAACAGACTCCTGCCTGGCTGGAGGCATAGCTCTCCTGCTTGCAGCATCATGTGCAGTGTTCTGTAAATTGGTTCAAGGAAACTAAAAAAAAAAAAGAATGGACACTGTCAGCTAAGTGACAGCTAGCAAGTGGCTTGCATCTTGCTGCATTTAATATGAAAACTGTCAGCTTAGGGAAGTTATCTAACTCCTAATTGTTGAAGGCAAGAGAAGTGGAGGTAGAAAGTAGAGAAAATTAATTCAGTAATATTTGACTTATGAGAGTGGTTTTTTGATTTCTCCCAAATTATCACCAAAGGATGAAAGGCAAATTAACAGCAGATCATTCACAAAAAGTATAAGGCTTAATAAAGGCCCATCTTCCATGTGCTAAAGTTCACTAGGAATGGTAGTGGAAGAAACAAAACCCAGATCCTACTTATTCAATCTTTCCTATTCTTACCTATTTTTAAAACAGGGATTCTTTTCCCCAAAATATGATTGGTCAAGAATAATGGCAGTATAAGTGGTAAGTAAGCCAGCTTCTCTGTTTCAAATGTATGAACATTTTTGAGGACATCTTTAACTTATCAGAATAATCAATCAGTTAATTCAAATTGATACAGAGTAGATTACAGTTCCCAGCTAGTATAGATTTGCATCAAAGAGGTCCCCTATTTATTGAACGCAGGAAATGTGATTAGAGCACCTGTTTTTCCTGTTCCTCTTCTACAGTGATCTGAAGGTTCCAATTTTCCATACATTTCTCATTCGAGGCTGTTCATTGACACACAAAGACTCACTTCCAACACAAAATATGTTTCCAAAATACTTAGCCCTTACATCATCTCCAGCACACATACACCTGGCACAGGAACATCAGAGGAAGAGTATTCCCGAGGGACTAATGAAACAGTATTTGCCTGTGAAGAGGAAAGATACATGAACAAGGAATTGAGAGGAAATAGTTGTTCTTTACTTTGATTTGTATTTACAGACCTGGATCTGAAGGATTCAGCCATATAATTCTTCATACATTCTTACTTTAAGTAAGCTGGTTGTTTTTCTCTTATTTTAACTAGAATCCAAAATATCACTTCTGGTGATGTAGTGAAAGGTGGCAAATGATAGTGTCAGCAGAATTCATTGCTCTGTCCTCTCAACAACAGCAAAACAAAAAGTCTCTATAATTCTACTTGGCCTTTCATTTCAGTTTATGGAGTTTGTTTGGGTCTTCTACAAACCTTTTATCTTGAGAAAAGACTGCAGAAAATGGTAGTCTATCCCCGAAGCAAAAATCTTAAGAGAGCAAACAAAATGAAGACAGCAGAATAGCTTCCTCATATCAGCAAAATATCAACTTGAATTGTGGCAACTACCTTAAAAAAATAGTTTAATTTACAAAAAAATAAGCAAAACTCAACATACATACTGAAGAAAGATCTTAGCATTGTTACTAAGACAATTTCAGGAAAAACATGATAAAAGGATTTTTTTAAGAACTCTAATATGCTAAATCAGAGATTTTTTTTTTTTTTAATTATTAGGGTTTTTTTCTTTCCAGGTCCTGTTTTCCTTAAGGTTAAAGAATGGTGGGTATATCTGAACTCTTTTCTGTCTTTCTTCAGTCTTTTACATGCTACAAAGATCATAAAAACAATAAGGAAATTAACAAACTTTTTTTTTCAGAAAAAAATCCTTGTATTTTCCATCAAGAAGCAGTGAAGTTCAAAATAAATTCTTAATTAAATTTTAGGCTGTGTTGAGAGAGGTCAAGTATACCATTACTGTTATTAACATGAGTGTTTTTGTTCTGATAGGAAGCTACAAATCCTTTTTAGCCATCTTTCCTTGCCTTTTTCAAGCTATTAATGAATCATTTTGTCATGTGTAGAATATTATCCATCTGAGGACCATCATATCATGAAAAGACATTAAAATGTGCTCCCATTATGGACATGGTGATTATTATAAATCCTTATTTTCAGGTCTTGGGACAAAACTCAGTTTAGCAGATGCATTTTATTAAAACATGCAGCAGTCAAAGGTTTCTCTGGAACTAAGTAGGATAATAATGTAACTGTACTGATGTCTCCACGTGAAACGAAAAGTTCATTTCCAGATCCTTTTGATCATTTTTCATTGTGTGGTAGTAATTTTCATATGTTAAATGCTCTTACATATTAAAGACTATTTGTACTGAAGGAATCACGACCTTTTATTAGGGGTATCCAGTTTTCTTATGAGCCAGGGAGAGCATTTTTTGTCTGTTTCACTATGGATTCATCTGTTCACATTTGAAGAGATTAACTTAACCGATAAATGTAATATCAGGCTGCAAGTAAAGTCTTTTCCTTCTTTGCAATCCTAGAGACACTTGCAGTGCCCATAGCATCTCTCTCAGTCTTCACTGTTTTAAATCTCACAATGCCTTCAGAGATTAAAGGATGTTATCCTATTGATGGAGTACTAAAGCACAGATCTCATGCAGCATAGAGACACCTTCTTCACTCTTGTATCATATCTGGATATCTAAACACCTTTTGAGATAAGACTAAGTGGCCCAAAATGACACAGGAAGTCTACCAAGAAGCAGTATGTTGAAGCCAGGTCCTCTAAGCACCAGGAACCACACAAACTCACCAAGAAAAGCACAAAAAGGTGATCGGAGATAAGATTTAGCAAAGCACAGACCAGAGTGAGTTAAGTTTCTTGACCTGCAGAAAACTTAAACCAATCTTATTCTTTTCCCTAAGCAGAAACTGTAAAGAAACAGGCAAGTCCGACTATCTAAAATCAGGGTCCTCCAAGCAAGGCCAGACCTTTTGAACACAGTAAACTGAGTTAATGCCTTTTGATATAGTTGAAAAGCATACACATCAAGGAGAACAGACAGCTGAATTCTATCATTGTCAAATCTATAAGGTGGACTGCAAGTACAGAAGGTGCCCATGCAAATTTTCTTTTGATGCAGTTGAAAGGGGCAAATGAAGTGGAGTTATTCTTATATATAAACCACACAACAGACATAATTCCAACTGCCTGCCACCGAGAAATATGTGTCTTGAGACCTAAAAATACTTTGTGCTGTGGAAATAATGTATATTCATTCTCTGAAATGAAACATTACATAAGGTTTTATGCCTTTTTAAAAATAGAGTTTATGATTTTCAGCTGTTCCTGTCCTCTTCCACCATGCATGCAGATTTTATTCTGATGCGTGGAAAAATATCAGAGAGAACCAAAACAGTTCACCTGAAACTAGCCTTCAGAGTACCAGTGACAAAAGTGAAATAAAGAGATTGATCACCTGTGACCTTTTTCATCCAATGGCTCAAAAATCATGCTTGTTCAGAACTGAAGACTTTGCTTGGTGTCCTGTTCCCACATTCAGTCTCCGTGAGACAAGAATTTTTTGCTGAGAGTAGCAGTTTGTAGAGCAAAACAGAAATTCCCACCTCAGAATACTTCATATCCTTCCTTTTTTGACAGCGGCTTGGACAGCAGAGAAAGAACAGAATGCTGTTGACCCAGCTGGTTCTTACTCTTGAAATATTCTTTAGTGGTTTAAGAAAAAATTAGGGCCTATATCTTTGATTGCTCTGTCTTGAGAGTGTAGCTTAATGTTTCAGTCTAAACTAATCAAATTCAGGGATAGTTTGAGTTAATTGAAATCACATTTTACAGCAAATAAGTCAGAGGGGGATTTCTCTTACAGTTATAAACCTAAGAACCTGTTTCAAAACATACTTTTCTCTATTTCATGTTTCCTTTTGTGATTTGTCATCATTTATAAAACCTATTTAATTGAATTCAGTTCCGATCTGCTGGAGATTGATTGTTGAACACACATGCACCTTCCCTGCACACTCTCTCAGTCCTTATGGAAAGTAATTCATTACATTAAGATGGACTCAAAACTAGATGAACAAGTAGACTGTTGTTTCCACTTACCCTCAGCATATCCTGTTGTACTGAAAATTTCGGCCCTAAGAAACCCAAAGTAAGTTGATAGAAAGATAAGGCTTTTTAATACAAAGACATACTGCTAGGAGACTTAATTTCCACAGAAAGTTATACGAAAAATTACACACATACCTTTTCATTTTTGTTTTCAGAGGCTGTGACCAGTTACGGAAACATGATATCCTCAAAAGAGCAGTTACAAATCAAGCCCTTTTCTCTATGCAGTCTCTCAAAAGTACATTCAACTCCAAGAAAATTCAAGCAAGTGCAATGAACTTTATCACAAAGCAGCTGTTCAAATAAGGCAAAGCAAATTCATCTTAATAGCTACTTGATGAGCATACACTGGTCTACCAGCGAGGCCAACGCAAAAATTTAGCAGTGTTGTATATTCTGCCACATAGTAAGGTCTTGAAGATATGAAAGAATACAGAAATCCCAACATACCAGTTTCAGTTCTACTCAACTATGCTGGGTATTTAAATAACTAACATATTGTTATACAAAGTTTCTTCACTTTAAAGAACTGACGTGATGACATAAAGGCACCACATGCAGGACTCACTACTGCTCTGCTAAAAGAACCATTATTTAATAAAACTGAATTTATAAGACTAATTTAAAAGAAGAAAATGGAGGCACATTTTCTCATAGACATTGAGAAGTGAAATATTTAAAGTACTTGTCTTGTTGAGTTACACAATCCTTTCGCACAACACCATATGAAAAAGCTCACATAGGATGACAAGAAAAATAGCTACTAAAGTACTATCCTAACAACTTATCACTGATGAAAAAGCAGTAATGCTCTCTTAACTGCACTCTTGCATGATGGATATGAAATTTCTGTAGCGTATTCTCTGTTCAAGCTCAGGTTTGAGTTGCCTTCTACTGTGGTCTAAATTAGCCCAAACAATTTCACCTTGAAGCATTTTGCAGAGCTCAAGTGTTTTTTCAAATGAAGGCGAGTGAGCAGGAGGAAGGCAGAGAGAAGCACTTGGACAGTTTTAGTTTAAGCTACATAAGAAAAAGAAGCTTCTGGACCGAGTGTATTTTGAGAGAGTGTATGTGGCTTCACATTAATATTTTAGTATAGTCATAATAAATACTTTTTTTAAGAAAACATAAATCCTTCTAACTTCATAGAAGCATTACAAGATTACCAGAAGGTGCTGTGAGGACAAACCTTCATTATAGTTAGCTGCAAATGGAGATCTGGCTTCCCTGCTAGACCATTACATCCAGACAAAGTAAAATGTTTGAAAAAAACATTCCCACCTTATGAACTGCAGGTGAATTTTGAACACCCTCCTGTAGATCCCTAGGAAACACATTCAGCTTTAGTGGCTCAATTTCCATGCCGTAAAGGCTGACCTGCAGTGGGTGACAGTAGCAGCTCCAGCTAGCATCAGTAGCCTCAGGCCAGCTATGCATCAGTTAGCCTTTCGGTTCCAAGAACCCCTCAGTTATATTCAGATGAACTGTTTGTCCACTTCCGAGATGAGGCAGGCCTTTTTCCTGAGGTAAGAGGGACTTTCTACCACATCCCAATGCTTGCCCTCAATGTACACTTTCCATCTTCCACATTTAACAGGAAAACAAAGATTAGAATACCTCACTGTGGGCTATACTGCATGACAGCTTTCTCCTTGTGTCTCTAATACTGAGGGAGGACACTTCTATTCCTCTCCTCACTTTAGATTGTATTACACAACCTTGTCACCCTCCTGGAGTTCTCCCCCACCTTCAACTCTCCACCCTCTCCTTTATTTTTATATAGAAAACACCCCTCCTTTCTCCCAGATGATTCAATAACTGAATAGGGCTGATTGAAACTGATAATGTCTCTTCTGCTATGTATTAGTGACTTACAACACACAAGGAGACAGCAATTTGTGCTATTAATATGGAGAACAACAGTGGAACACCCTCTTCCTTTGAGAAGCAAATTGAGAGTTTTCAGCTGGAAGCTCTTAGAGTTTCAATGCTTCCTTATCTGCCTTTGTCCAGAGTTGCTGATGAGAGCTGAACTCCTGCATCCATCCCAGCAAATTACATGAGTTTAATCAAGTGGCTGTGTGATATATTTGGTGACAGCAGATTTAGTTACCCTGCTGTGATAAAGGATTGATCAATGTACTATTATTCTTTCCTTTATTGGCTTTTCTTTCTTCCCAGCAAGCATAATACTACAGTATCACAGACTAAATTTTCTACACTTGAGAACTTGCCACCCACTTCTAAATCCAAATACAATATTTCCTGCTTCAGCAATAATTAAAATTCATAGTTTTCTAGCAGTCCTTTTATTTTCACAAAAAATTAATTGTAACTGCCTTGAACATTGTATATTGGACACCATAATTTGTAGACTTTTCTTATTTTTCTAAATAGTTCAATGCAATTGTCCTTTTTTTTTTTCAACAACAACAATTCCTGCTTTATGCTCTTCCAAAAACAGTAAAAAAACCCCAGGAATTTAGTCTTTGGTGCCATTGTTTTCCAGACTTGATCAATCTAGTTTGAAGTCCAAGACCAAGATAACAACATGAACTTCGTTTCTACAGACATTGTTGTGTCTTTTCTACCAATTTTGAGGTAGATAAAATATGTGTCCTGTTTCATGATCAGACAAGTCAAACTCATTTTTGGCAAGCTTCTGTAGACACATTAAAAAAAAAATTCTATGTACTTTCTTCTCTGAAAAAATTTTATAGAAATTGAAGATTTTAATTTCAAAATGCCTCGTGCAATGTTTGTTGCTGCTACTATTAAATCATTTTGTTCTATAGCTCACTTATGAAATACTATCTGAAACCTAATAGGACAAGATGACAGGACAAAATTGCCTGGATTCTTTAATTTTTGTGTTTTGGAGTTTAGGTTTTTGAAGGTCTATCCCACTTAATTTTGCTCTATTACAATAATGCAACCCTTTGTAGTAAAAGGACAGATTTGAAATTAAAGATGAGTCTATACTGTCTGAAGAACTTGCCCTGCTATTCAGGGTGCTGTTATATATTAAAATGCGTATTAAATTTAAATTTAGTCTTAAAAAGTAATTGAAGGATCAGAAAAGTAAAACTCCCCTTCAAGCTTTTTGCTTTTACTGCTATATTCTCTCTTACTAAGCAATGTCTTTATCATGATGTCATTTCTTCTAAGGTAGTAATGGCAAAAAAAGCAGAAATCATTCATCTACATTAGAAGTTCGGAATAGGCACTTAACATTGGAACTTACCTTTCTATTTTCATTATAAAAGGAAATGGCCAATATGGCATAAATATCTTCGAGTGAAATGGGAGTTCATGAATTTATAGCAGATGTGATAAGGGTAAAAAGATCTCAAGAGGAAATGCTGTGGTAATGGTCTTTTAATAGACCTAAAAAAAAACGGGCTAACTCTTACTTTAGCTGAGCAAATAAAGGCACAAATCAATGAGAAGAGTTGTCAGTTAAACAAAAAAGAATCTAGAGCAAAATTCATGTAACAGAGTGATCTATTCCTTGGAAGAGAATTTAAAAGACAAAAATCTTAGCGAAACAAATCTAAAAGCAATAAATCAGAACACAAATGAAGACATCATCATTAGTGAATATTGAGAGCTTTTAACTGGCGTATTGTCTAGAAGTGCAGTAAACAGATAACAAGTAGCTTGGAAAGGGGGTTTCTGGTTTTTTATTTAAAAAAAAAAAGTCAATATAAATTTATTTACCTTCCATGAAATTACTTCAGTGTATGCACAGTTCAAACCTGTGTTCACCGAGAAATACCAATTTCTTAAGGAAATAACCTGTGGTTTCAGATACCAAGTGGTAAAAGTATTTCTGAACTCATGATCTGTATTACTGGTTCTGGAGTTACACTTAATTTCCCTGGTGCAGACCTACATTAGTTCTGATTGGCTACTACTTCTAAAGGACTAACTTCATTTTTCATTAGCTTAGCAATCTCCAAATCATTGTTCAAAGATCTCAATTCTTTTCTCCAATCACCCTAACATAGATCATCAGCTTTTATATTATCAACAATTCTGAATCCTTTTTGGGCATCAGCTTTAGGTCTCAGCAAGAGAAAGAACTCTTTGATCATCTTGCAAATGAAAAAGGCTCACAACATATACCGCACACCACATCAGAATCAAGTCATAGCCTAAGAAGAGCCTCTGGGGCTGTCTGGGCAAAGTTTTAAACTGTGTTACACCAACAGAGCCACCAACAGGGCTACCATAGTATTAGGGAATACAGCTAGAAATTACATGTTAACTGAAACAAAAACAAAGCTTTTATCCTAATGACCGAAATTGGAAAAAATCAAGTTACAGATTATCCTATGTATTGACAATGTTTTGTGATGTTGCTGCACATGTGTATTAGCTGAAAAGAAGCAAAGCAGCGTAAAAGACGTTTCTGAAGTGCCAATTAAGCTTTCTTTTCTTTTGAGGTAGTACATTCATTGGTAGTTAAAGTTCAAGGTATACATTCTGTATTTGGGGAAAAAAAAAAAGCACTTTGAGTGTTTTTCTATTCTGCAGTACCATCTAGTGACATTACAATGAATGGGAATTGAGCATCACTACTACTTTTAGTGGTGTGATTATTGGACCAAATCTTGCAGCTCCTGCTTTAAGCTTTTCTTTCCTACTTTGTTATAGGTCCCATGAAATAACATGATAGAAGATACAGCTTAGAAGAAACAAAACAGTTTGTGAGCCCAGTCTCAAAGTCCTTTCTGTCTGCCCTCTGGCACACTGGAGAAGAGAGGATTTCAGGAGAAGAGAGGATTTCAATGAATCTACAGGTGTAAAAATCATCCTCTGTGAAAACAAATTTAAAATAAATGCAGCAATCAGGAAGGCACTTAATCTACTGTCATTGCCTATTAGTTAACTCTAACAGTATCTTAAGTGTCAGGGGAAGTAACAAAAAAATTCTCATGGACTGTCATTGAGGAAGGTAGCTGCTTTTCTGGATCCCAAAAGATCTCAGTTGAACCTGTCTTCAGAGGCATTCTTGGGAAATCTTGACAGAGAAAAGTTATTTCTAAGCACATCCCAATATCATTCTATGTATTGAACACAAATGTTTTTAGTAAAGTGTTAAACAGTGACTATTATTGACAGTTAAAAGGCTGTATTTATTAAAAAACTCTTTAGATATTTTTCCTATGAAGAAAAACAAATACTTCATTTATAGGCTCTCTTATCTCAGCTTTACTGGGGAGATTAAGAGAGACAAAGAAAATGAGTTTTTAGAATGTCACAAAAAATAAATAAAACCTTAAACGATAAAATACATCCTTTGTTGCAAAAAGTTTTACACACACAAAAAAAAAAACCCTCAATCTGAATGTAATGTCTTGTGGTTTTTTTCAAGCTCACAAAAAAACCACTCACGTTCTCAATCAGAATCTTCCATTCCTGTTCCTCATTACAACTTACATGAAAAAAAACCAGAAAACTCATCTTTGAACAGGTTCTGAATCTACTATATTTGTTCAGTGTACAGATTGTGTAGCTGAAAAACTTCTACATTAATGATTCATGCATTAAAAGTTTTAACTTATATCTAATGTAGATTAAGAATTTATGTGCAATACCTAGCTTAAAGACATACAAAGATATCTGGAAAGAATGCTTGAAGGCCAGACAATCAGCAGTAAGCTGGAATTATTAGAATTCGTGTCTTTTTATCATTTTTTTTTTAACAACTATTCAAATCATTTGTCATCTGGTCAGATAAAGGAATTTTTTGAAATAAATTGTGATTATAGCTAATGCTGGATGGACTAACCTCTTTTCTGGACTTCTATCAAAAAAGCGACAGGTGAAACCAATCTCTGTGTCAGTATAAGGCAACAAGTTAAAAAAAACACCAAAGACTTTCATCTAAATGCTTTTTAAAAACACAACACTTTCTATAATAATATGGTATAAAACTTGCATCAGAAATATTTAATAAAGGACTGGGTTCTGAATAAGAAGTTTCAGTAAATGTATGTCGAACAACTCTGATGTTAAACTGGGTACAAAACTATGGCACTGTTAGAAATTCTTGACATTACTTAATTTTGCAGTCATTGCATTCAATAGAAGTTCTGCTATTATCTCCAACAGGAGCAAAGAAATGGAGTGCAGTCAAATTAAGAGCTTTTTGAAAACCCTACAAGCAGAGACTGTGTGGTCTGGTTGACTAATTGGCTTCATGAATTTAAATGTCAATAACCCAAAACAAACCTACTCTTCAGCACCATCTAGTGACACTATATTGGTTTCACAATAAACCAGTATTTCAAAACAATTTTTGACATTAATAGGACAATTTATGTGTATTAATGCATTGCATGCAGCTGACACCAGTCACTTGCAAAGCATTTTAACCAAGCAGTTTGATTTGCTGTATGTACAGCAGAAGCCAATACCTCCAGAATGCCATTAGACAGCAATCAAAGAATTTAATTCATAATCCTTCTATAGGTTAAGCTAAACATAGTGTCAGCAACATTAACTGAAAAAAGAAACTCTAAATTCATATATCTAAAATATAAATTGACAAAAACAGGAGAAAATTGTTTTGCTTGAATATTTAATTCCAATTTTGTCAAATATTTGATGACAGTGAGTGAATCAAAAAAGTTTCAGATTCCAGGTAATTTTTCTTTGTATCAGCAGTTCTAGGAACACAGAAAAAAAATGCCACTCAGACTTTTGCAAATTTCTCCTTCAAGGATGACTCAAACTGATGTTTTAACTTGAGTACTTCTGGGAACTCTTTCTACCATGAGTTTTTACTATATATCACAGCTCTTGTTATATTAAAATCACTCAGTTCTGCTTCAGGATAGCCTTCTACTGACATGATTACACTACTCCATTGACAGATTTCTAGCAATTAAAAACAGAGTGGCACACTGCTTTAATAGAACTCTGGCTTTCTTCAGTGACTGCTGCTGTTGCAAGATACATACTTAGAAGTCACATAATACAAGTTGAAGTGACTCCTTCAAAGAGAAAGACAACAGCATTACCTATTTCCTAATTGGGACATGTTTTGGATCACAAATCCAACCGCATTGCACAGTAACTTCATTAATTGTTTATCTACTACATATTTTTCATCTAATAGCTCTGTTTTTCTTCCTGTTGGATGCTAAACTGACTGTACTGATTTAGCATCTCAAAAAAGATCAAGAAAACTGATGTTCTTTTAAACAGATTCTTAAATTGAGGCACTTTGGTTTGCTAATCTCACAATCTGCTTCAGATAGTGGATAGGAACTTGCAAAATCTTCAGAGTTGATCTTTACAATAATGTAAATTGTTCTATGGGGTTTTGAGAAGATTTCCCCCAAAAGAGAGTAAAGCAAATTAAACCCTTTACCAATGCTAAATGGAAACACTTATGCAAAAACTATGCTACTAACATTTTCTCTAGCTAACAAAATTAGAATGTTTTCCCCTAATTTCATTTCATTTCATTTCACACTTTTGCTGAAAGACAAGGAATATGTGTAGCTGTAAATGCAGAATTCATGTTACATTAGAAGCCTGCATTAGAAGTCTCAAACCATGCAGTTCTGATGTCTTCTTGACTTTCGGGGAAAGTCTGGAGACTCAGAAAAAAAATAATCTCAAAAACATTATCATAGCACACACTAAAAAAAACAATCTTAGAAGAAGCCAAGTTGTAACATCACTGCTGTTTCCCCTCACCTTACTTGCTACTACTGAAGTTTACTCAATAATAGATGCAGTCACTTTTACTCCTGTTCATACATTTGTAAAATATTTTCTAATCATCATCTTAACAGTGAATGTCTTACTACAAATAAACTTCACTTTTGTACTTAAATAGGTCTTATTAAAAGGAAAGTTTAAAAGTTATTCATATTTTCTACATTTTGAAGCAAACAGACTTCAAACATTCTTCCTTTGCCTCTAAGTTGCTATGCATTTTTGGATAAAAACATTTTGTCTGTATGTGCTACCACATGAAGAGATACTGCTTTCTTCAGGCTGCTTATTTTCTCTGTGCAACTAAGAAAGATGCAAAAAATAAATTGGATGTGGTATTGTTCAGTCACAGTCCAATTGATGCTTAGCATAAAATTCCTGTCATATCTCTCTCACGGCTTCCTATACCTCCAGAGAGTCAGTCACACAATGACATCTCTTCCAGATCTACATTTACCAATTACCCACACAGTTACTGCCCTCTACACCCTGCATTCTTGCCTGCCCTCCTCTAGGGAGTGCTTATCCCAATTTTGCTCCTCAATCCAACTGCAAAAGTTGGAAAGATATTTTGAGGTTTGCCTGTCCCTATCCATTCTCAAAACCATTTGAAACCATGTTTAGAATCCACTGAAGTGGAGCACACCAAGAAGCAAATAATTTCCCTGTTCTAAAAATTTAACTTTGGAGAGTTGTGCCAAGATTGTGTAAGAACAATTGGTTAAGTAACATCACCACAGTATTCACGAGTTAAGTTTTGCATAGATACATAATCAGAACCAAAGAATAGGGCATAGTGCATCATTCCAATGTTCCTGCTCACAAGACTTTCTGCACAAACTGAACAAGTCAAGCATAAAGGAGATAGCTCAAAAGTAAACTCATCAGGAAAATGCACACTATGTTTTTGTACTAAGATAATCCTAAAGGATAAAAGTAGAACAACATCTTTTAAAGTCTGGAAAGAAAGAACTTGTGGTAGGCTTAAAACACTTTGCAGGGGAATTAGATAAACTTAATCATATTTAAACTGCTAACATAAAAGGCTAAAAGTACTGGAAATGCTGACCATACACCAATGCAGCCATATTACTAGGCTTCATTAATTTTTATCCCAAGTGAAAGATAACAAACAGAGTGATGTCTATTTAAAGTATTTTTAATTATGTACTGCCATATTGTATCCTGCTGTAGATTAGAGAAATAACAGCCAAGTGCCTCTAAATTAGATGTTTTCATGTAAATGCAGAGTGGGAGCAACATAATCACTAATTAATCCTCAGAAATTATTCAAAAAAGAAATGAGAGCAAATTAGCTCAACAGAAAAATTCTCTCCTTCCCTCATATAGTCTGTCTCCTCCCAGAAAGGTCTGGCAAAGCCAAAAACATGGAACCAAAAAAGAGATACATGGTTTCTGCTCTGTGCCACTGAGTTTCTAAGAATCATCTCTTGTGTTACAATCAGTTGATAGGACTGAGGACACAGTCAAGAAACCAAAGGAAAGAAAATAATATTAGTTGGTTGTATGACTGAATAGTTCAGGTATTCATGAAATATAGCTCAACATCTCACCTATTCAATAAAATGTTTTATATGGCAATTACAAAAAAAAAAATAGAGAGATAACCAAATAATCTATGCATATTTCATTTTTTTTTCAGGATGCAAATTACCTAACACAGTTTCTACTAATGCTAAACGTGCGTATGCAGACACAAAGCTCAGAGATTCTGACTATGGTTCTTCTGAGAGTTTTTTCTGCCTTTCTCTAAGAGTTACTTTGGCTCTCAAACTGACTTAAAATCAAACATTAAAACACTGCAGTGTGTTTTCATAACAAGATTAATTAAAAAACATATAAGTAGGAAAATTCCTTTTTGAAAATTGTTCCATTCAGCCACAGGCAGCTTTGAATCTCTACAGCTACAGACATCAGGTACAAGCCTCTAAGCTCTCACTAGGCCCTTGGGCACTGGGAAATAGTGTCACTCACTCCAGCATTACCTCTGTCCTACAGGCAGCAAAACAGGCAAGAGCTCACCATGCAAAAAAAGTACAGAAGTTAAGAATGAAGTAGTAACAGCTCCAGAAACTGCAAGAAGCAGTAGAGAAAGAAACAAAACAATCAGTAAGACTAAGAAAGCAGCTCAATAAATGCAAACAATGAAAATGGGTTGATACAGAAGGACCCTACCACTGTAAGATATTTTTAAAGCCAGAAGTAGCTTTACAGTTTCCATTTCCTTCAAGCCTCTAGAAGCCAGGAAGGGATATTCACACAGATCCTTGCTTTCTCTGGAATCTGGCTAAACTTTGTAAGTCCATCTGAAGAACCAGTTCCCTCCCTGTCCGTCAGTGGTATGAGTGACAGTGACCTCCATGAGCATCAAAACAATTCCTACAGCTCTTTCTGTCCAATACTCAATTGCAAGAAATATCAGTGTCTCTAGGGATACAAGAAACAGGCAGAATTAACAAAAATGGTATAAAAATAAATCATTAGCAATGCTACAGCAAAAAATGTGCTGAACACTAAAATATAGACTTCTGAATTTTTAGAAATCTTGACTGTTTTCGAACACAAGCTGTAAAAAATGGCTATAATAATACTTTCGCTCATTAAAATAAGTATTGTTTTACACTACAAAGGTTTTGTCACTGTTTGGAAACAAAAGTACCTGCATATATATATTTTTTTTCTATTCCCAGTACATTTAGTGGGGGGGCTCATCTTTCCAATACTCACTTTTCCCTAATAGCTGTCATTCAATTTATTCATCAGATTAACAGAACCACATTTCAACAGCCATTTGTAGACAAGTTCCACCATGAAGTTAAAATAATATATTAACAAAATAGTTGCAAGGCAACTTAGAGGGACTATGAAGGGACAAAGATAACTTCCGGGAGTAGGAATAATAAAAAAAAAAAAAAGCTTCCTAGTCTCTTCCTGGTTCAAAGCCAGGTTTCCACCTCCTGTTGAGCTTTTAAGTAAACCAGACTCCAAGAGAAGAACATTCTCTGTGTCTGTTGGAAACTGAGAACTGTATTGAGTGTGCTTCTTCTGGAGATACATGTGACATAGCGACAACAAATTTTCCATCACTGAATCTCTTTCCTACCTCAACTGCAAAGACCACAGACAGAATTGCCACGTGTGAGAAGTTTGAACTTTTTTTCCCCTTTTTTTTTCTCCTCAGCACTCATACAGCATTACAGTCCCAGCAGCTATCTGCCAGGGGACGTGATACTGACCACCCACACCAGCTCTGACTTCTTGTGCTGTTTTGTAGTTACCAGAAACAGTCAGCTGAACATGAGACAATGCAAGACATCAAGGAGCTCAAATCTGTTCTACTCTCCACTGCATGTCAGCTCACACCCATTGCCAATCGAAATGGCAGTATTAGCCCTGAGTTCAGCCATGGGCATAAAGTAATTTGAAAGGAGCAAATAACAGCTTATTTAAGCTAACATATTTTTCCTCTTCATTAGTTTTCCTGGAGTGACTGAATCATGTAGAGAATGCTTTTAAGTCTTGAGAAGATAGGAACAGGTGAAAAGATTGAAGAATAGTCACAAAAGTTCCCTTTCTCCAGGGGGAAAAATATAATTTGTTGAATAATGGATTTCACGAGGAGATGACACCACCCAATTGTTCAGTTGAGATCTGAACAATATCTCTAACGAATAAAATATTAGCACTAGAAAGCACGCTTATACTCTCCTGTAAGAGAGCTTATAGGCAGATCATAAACAAACTATGGCAACAAAAAGGTAATGTACTTCTAAATATTCATGACATTTTCCATTCCACTTTATTTTCATCCTAAAATTGCTCAAGGTCCAAGTCTTTTTAATTTTTTTTAATATAGTTGCATTAAAACAAAAAGGAGAAAAGATACAAAGGTCAATCTTACCACACCAAATCTTTCTTAATTAGGAAATTCGAGTTACAATGGTTCTTTTCATGGAAACGATAATGCCAGAATTAATTAGAATCCATACACTTTAACCTACTACAAGAAATTAATTCATCATACAAGTGCCTTTGGGATTGGCAGTATCTTTAGGTTTGATTTTATTTAAAAAAGAAAAAGATAATGAAGCAGAGATTTCCATATCTTTGCAGCTGATGGCAGGAAATTCAGGCCTCCATAAAGAGCTAGTTTATCAGAGAAGGAGCAAGTAGTGATCTTACATTGTTACCTGAAGACACTGTTGTTTTATGCTGGGATGAAAGGTGTCATTCAAGATTTTCAACATGTACAAGAGCTTAAAGAGTGAAGGTGAAGATTCTCATTTTGTCAGAAGTCCCCAGCCATGTGAGTAGGCTTAATAGTTCTAAAAGTTAACCACACATCTCAGTTTCTGGAAAGAAGTCAAATATTGAGCTGCTGCAGTGGCACAGCACTAACATCAGTCCAGGAGTTTTCCATCCAAGTCAGTGGAAGGATGTGAGCTCATACTCCTTTATAAAGATATTTCACCACCAGCTGGTGTCACCATGTACCTTAAATTTATGCCAGATTATTTCATATTTATCTTGATCTCCAGCAGGTCATGAGAGAAAAAAGTTTAACATTTAGAAATAAGCAGCACTGCATTGTATGTACAATCATCTGAATGGCCTTATCTTCATTTGTAAAAGGTTTTAATAAAGTTAGTTCCCCAAAGAAATTAAAACTTTTTTACTGATTTTGTATAATATTCTTTTCACCTTCTTTTGTATAGTGTTTGTACAAACAGCAATCGCCACAAAAAAATGGATTTATTCTTATGCAGAGAAAAAAAACCCATCACTTCAGGCATAGCAGTAGCTATTGCATGTATTCGGAATCACACTACTTTAGGATATGTTGACTATGTGCACTGAGGATTATTAACTTGCTTTTGTGCAAGAGAGGTATAAAGAAAACATTAGGAAGAAAGACACAGGGAGGGAGAGAGGTTTATTTTTTTTTCAAACACTCAAATCCACATGGTGAGAGGAATTTCTTCCTAGGATATTTAAAAAATAGTTGATGAAATCCTTAGAGCTTCTTTCTGAGAACTCAGGAGAGATGGCTGCAGTACAAAAGATTAAAGAATTGCAAGTGTAGTGTACTTATGGAAGAGGAAGGACTAGAGAGTTACAAAGAAACAGCAGAACAAGAAATGACTGGGTATCACTGCATAAAAGACAACAAAAAAAGAACAGCAAACAGAATTTATCATAAAGGCATATCAAGTTTATCTAATCTCCACCTGTAGACAAGTAACATGCTTTACAAAATACAGTAGCAATAATGTTCCATCTACATCTGAACTGAAAAAGCACTAAGCCATGTTAGAAGTATGGCATCAGAGTGTCTCCCAAAGAAATGCGGTATACAATAATCTAAGTACACAAGCAGTCTTTCAGCAAAGATACCGGCAATTTCCTGCCAAAGGGAGAGGTTGCACTGAAGGGCAGCTTGCAGCAGTGAATCCTTTGAGTCAGGCCTATTAAGTACCATAATGACTTGGCTGGTGAACTAAGGATTTTGATTATTCAGTTTGTAAACTTTACCAAAGCTGGAAGGGCCAGAAAATATAGTGGGAGCCTCGACAGAACTCACAGTAATCTTAAATTGGAGATGTGCTGTGGAAAAAAAGACAGATGACCAAAAGGTACAGGAAACAATCAGCTACTGCAGTAAAACTGACATTGCTCTAGATGTTGTATAGCAACACATTACAAGCAGTTTAACATAAAGATGTGAAGATTGCAGCAAGTCCACAATTGCACTGAGGTATATAAAAATCTGCTTCACAGAACAGTTATCTGAGTCTATGTTGAATAATGAACAATGAATTTTTTAAAAAAACCTTAATGAAGAGTAAAGGGAACCCCCTGCCAGGAAGAGCAAAAGTCAATCCTGCCTCAGAGAAGTATCAGAAGGTCATGAAAGTCCTTTTGCAGCCCTGCAATAGTAAGGCCTCGCCTGTTGCTCCCAGATGACCATCCAACATTCTTCATTTTCTTAGTTGGTTTTCCCCCCAGTAGTCTTATTTCATCTTCAGTATCAGCTTTAAGGCATTTATAAATTAACAACTTTTTCCTTCTAGCATAGCATTTTCTAGAAGATCATTGATATAAATGAAGGCAGTAGGTTGAATCATCTTGTTATAGGATCCTTAAGCATAACACCCACTGAGTCTCTAGCCTTTTGAAATTTCAAGTATGGTACAACTAGGAAGTCCATCCTGCTCTGATCAATCTCCCATGTGATTTGCCCAGCCATTTCTGATAGCAGCAGCAACAGAAACCAGAAGTTCCAACCTGAAATCCTCATTTTGTTATATGAAGAGTCCAAAACTGCAGCTTGTAACATGTGAGAAAGCTTAGCAGAGCATTAACCATAAAGAACATGGATATACACTGAAGTGACAAAAAACAAAAATTTAGCTTTCCCTTATAACTCACTGAAAGAGCCATGAATCTCAGTTTTGTATTTCTAAATATTTTACTTCATTTTTTGTTGCTCTATTAGCTCCTATTTAGAGACATACATTGATTTCTGTGTAAGAACACGTGCAAAATTTGTGTGAAAAACCTACTAAAGATCAGTAAAACTAGTGGAAAGGGAAAAATAAAGTACACCACCTAAAAAGACAATGTATTATCTTTGGATAGTGTAAAGAGATAGTTAGTAACAATTGCCACTTTACAATGAAGAAATAAAAAGCTTCCTAAAAATTATAAGGTAAATAAAATGAAAGAATAAGATCCTGGATATCAAAACTCCCATCAATTTTAAGTGGACTTTTAATTGCATTGCAATAATCACTAACTCCTTGAGAACACTTACTAATAGGACTGTCATAGCCCAAAATTGCTGAAGCAGTTCAGCAATTAGAAAGAAGTATTTTTCTTTGTTTTAAGATAATTCATCAGCATTTCTAGTCTCTCAGGAAGTTGAGACCAGTTGCATTGCAAATCAGTCACCTAAAATATCAAGTAAGATTCTTGAAACCCACAAAACAAAGGAACAAATATAGCAGATTAGTGACACATAGGCAATTAATTAATGTTGAGCTGTGTAAATAGAGAGAAAGAAGCAAGGGAAAGAAAAAGGCATTCCTGGTTGCCTAGCAAGGGCAAATCCTGTCCAACTTGGGAAGTCCCATCATGGTCTATGACTTGAAGCTTTGCATAATAGGCAGTTGCCTTTTTTACTGAAATAAGTTGCTTTTTCAAAAAGGTATCATATAGCTTTGTGGATATACACATTACAATCCAAATGAAGATGAAGAATGAAATACCGGTGATTGAAGACATGTCTCAGATTCAAAATAATTTAATGTATATAGGAAAATGATGAGGTAAAAATGAAACCATTCAAAAGATTAGCAGGGACTGAAAAAGGCTGCTGAAGGATCTAACCAAGAGAATTATTCTGTTCCAAGAAAATAGCTTTAGATCTAAGGATTTCCCTTTTCTGATGTTGAAGTACATTTACATTACCTACCTAACTCTCAACACCCCCACACATCCCCCATTTAAATTAATTCAGCCTCTAATTCTCTCTGTGACATTCTGGATTTCCATAGGAACAATCCAGCGGTTTTTGCCAATGCTGCAGAGGCTCTAGGAATTGAAATTTTTCTCTTCACAGTAATGAAACAAAGATTGTCATTGGACTTATCTCTAATAGTAATGAATATCTTGCCTTTATTATAAACAGATACAGGAATAGCCTCTGAGGTAGTTGCTTACATGCAAACAAATGAGACTAATTTTTATCCTACTTGGGAGACAATGATTTCACCAGGTGGTGGAAAGATTCAATTATTTAAAGCAAAGTTAAATGTATAACAAAGAAAAATGAGTTACTAACTAGAATGTAAGCATACTAAGCCTAAACACAGTCATTTCACAGTGAATAAAATTGAGACATTTATTGAGAAAACCATTAAAAACACAGACAGTTGGGCTCTCCCATCTTCCTTGGTAAAAGTTTGTCGACAACCAATGATTATGATCTCTTTTAACTTTAAAACAGTAACCGGTTTACGCTGAACATTTAGATATAGATAAGAAGGCTTTTTTTTTTTTTCTGTCCTTACATCAAAATCGTGTTAAAAGTTATTACTAGATCTCTGCCAAACATCTCTTTCACATCACAACTATTTCTAATGATTGTTTAAAAAAAAAAACAAACACCTCATCATACATACTTCTATTTAAATTCAAATGCTTTTTAGCATGTTTTGTATTTCCTTAACAGATTAAGAGGCATTACAGTCTCTTAATAGAAACAGCAAAGTGAGAGAAGCAATCAGTTTTTAGACTAAATATTATTAAGAGAATCGGGATATTAAAAATCAGATGAAATTCAAAGTAGAAGATATCCTTTCAATCTCCAGATCTGGCTTAATTCCCCCTACATTATCCAGAGTTCAAGAAAGTGGAGACAGTAAGGAAAACTGGAGTTACCTAAGTGCTATAGGTGCAAAGACAAGCCAAGAAATAATCAATGATGATCCTAAAGAGATCATTTTTCAGGTGTCAGGGTTTTTTTTCAGAATCCAACAAGTTGTAGTTGATTGGAGGCTCAGAGCTGACTCATATATTCACCCAAATGCTCATATACATATCCACCTAACCTGCCACTATCATATGGTCCTAATCAGCTTATGCATTGAAGATAGAATCTAACTATTATGTCAAACTGGTACAATTAAAACTATTCTCTATCCCAGTGATGGATATCTTTTAAACTGTAGTGACGTCAGGAACATGTCTACTCCCAATTATGAATCAGCAATAGCATTGCCAAAAATAATAAAAGATATTATCAGCTCCAGGTGAAGTAAACCTTTAAGTCCAGGTGTGTCCTTCAAGTAGTCAGCTCTGCTATTTTTCTGCCCAATTGTCATCTCCCCTTTATTTCCTGCTGTTAAGCTGGGTAAGCAGTAAGCATGCAAGCAACTGAACTGAATAATACTTTGGCATTGCTGAGTACCAAATACTCTGTAGCAGTAACCGTGCTATTCAAAGTGATAGTGTGAACAGACATCCCTACCTGAAGCAAAAATAAAAAAAGTTCCATGGGAAAGGAAAGGTGAAAAAAAAAAAAAAGGAGGCAGTGAAGGTCTGTAATTCAGCAGTCAACTGATATTTCATTTATAGATATAACCTTGTACAGGTCAAGCTTATTTTTTAATTCTTTTGCCTTTCAGATAGTTTCCTCAATAAAGCATATGCCATATCTACCATTTACAATAAATCTGCTGTCAGTATTGGAGAGGAAGATTTTCTAAATTGCTGCCAACAAAGTAATTTTAACTTTGCTTTCACCATGCTTTCTGCACTATAAGTTACCTTCACTTTTATGCAATTGCATTAGCAGTAATACTACAGCTGTTTCAGAAAACCTATTGTGTGTTTGTATCTTAGAACAGTTTGATATTTGTAAGACTACTCGTAAGTTGATAAAGCATATACAGCAAAGTTTGCAGGCAGGTGGACCGTTATATTATGCCTTAAATGCACCAGACACACTACACTTTCATTTGGCAGTTATAAATAGAAAAATGCCTTAAAATGAAGTCATCCAAGCAAACCACTGGCTAATCTGTGCGTGTGTATAGACATTACTAATGACTCATTGAGCTCAGAAAATACCTGTATGTTCATACAAAAGGAATGCACTTACACACTACTAGGACTAGTATTATAGTTTAGAAGTTCTCAGAAGGTAGCCCCGTATCAAGACAAAAAAAAAAAGTCATAAAATGTAAGCAAGAGAAAATTACCTTTGGAAAGTCAAACAAAATATTTAGGTCTGACACTGGTACCATCACACTAAGTTTAGTCAATATGAAGTCTGAGTGACATAAGTCAAAGTATTCGCAGACATAAAATTTCTATCACTTCTTTGTAACATTCCTATTCCTTTCTGAAAAATATTAGAAAAACAGGCAATTGAGTGTCATGCATTTAAACGGAAAATCAGTTGGCATGGGAAGTGCACTTTCCTCTTAAGAGAGCTTAATTATTCAAGGCAGCATGAAAACAATGTTTTAAGAAAGAGATACTGGGAAAAATTGGGTTGTTTCTGACATTAACAACCTTCCTTCTCTTACAGGGACATAGGACAGCCAACTGACATGTATCTTTTTTTATCTAAGCAACCAACTGGCAAATATCCAACAGATGTTTGCTGGATATCACTGTAATGATATTTACAAAAAGCAATTACTTTATTTCAGTGGTAAATAAGACACTGTTCAGGGAGAGTTCCACAAAATGTTTGTTCCTTAACCTATTGTAAAGGGTCACAGAGCTTATGGAGTTTTGTGAATTTAACACGAGAAGATCAACTGCCAAATCTCACTTCAAAATTCCAACCAGCAAAACTGCACAAGCTTCACAGCTAAAGCAGAATCAGTGTATTTAGATATCCATGTTACAACCAAAGAGAGGAAAATATGCAGGACTTAAAAATTGGGGAACTGGAAATTAATTGTGTATTGTGGGCCTAGCTTTGCATAACATAATGGTGGCAAATGCCACATGCTAGTTTCATCAGTTAAGAGATATCTTTCCTGCTACTCAGGTCCAGTGTTCCTTTCTCAGGAAATTCAGCATCTCTCCTTCTTGAAATACTGCACATCTCACAAGTGGAAAAGACAGCAGCACAGATTTTGCTTGGGTGGAATTCCGTATAACTAGTGGAAATCATTAGACATGCACAATTTTCTCTGACCCTGCAGATTCAGAGTATGCACACAACCACAGGCTAGCTCCTGATGGTGACAGTGGGAGTAAGAGACATGCTGCTGCACAAGAACACAAGAGACTTGAACTCTATTTCCAAATTTCTGCAAGGGAACAGGAACACAGAGAAAATGCTCATCAACCTTTGACTCTTCATCATGCATTTCATAATCTTCAAAATCCTTCCCTGCAGCCAGCAATATATTTAAGGGTTGTGTTAACTTGAGATAAATTCAAATATGCTGGATGTGACCAAGCAGTGACTTGGATTATAACAACAGTGCTTACTTCATAGTATCAGTTGTCTCTGCAGTGCATACCTCCTCTTTTTCCTCTCAGGAAACTATATTTATATCCTACCCTCACAGATTTACAGCAGAGATTAATAAGAAGATGGGCACATTAAACCTGAAAAAAAAAAAAATGAGCTGAATAGCTTATGGTTTTAAGTCAGTTGCATTGTCTTTTTAAACTACTGATAAATTTAATCTCTATAAATAATTGTCATGATAAAGTTACAGTCTGGTGCATTAGAAAGCACTTACTAGTCTGTTAGAGACAAAAATGATTAAAATCAAGTTAGCCAGATGAATAGTGACAGTGTCATTTTAACTAATGACAAAAGCTTTCTGTCTACATATAAAGTTTTAAGGAATGCCCATCAGCACCAGTGTAATTCACTTTGTATTCATTAATGACTACCAGGAACTCCAAAATCAGATCTGTGATTTTATCCTTATCAAAATAAAATGGTGTCAGTTATCTAAAATACACATCAGGAACACTAGCCCTTTACAGCCATGATTCATAGCCCTGCAGTACCTAACAAAAATGTTGTGGCAACATACATTCTATTAAAAAAAAAAAAAAAAAGGAAAAAAAAAAAAAAAAGAAAAGAAGCAACAGCAACTTCACTTCCAATATTCTTCATGATTTCTGCATTTACTCCAGTATACCACTCTCCTTGGTGGGAATAAATTGTTTGGAACCAATATAGATAAACTCTATAGGCAAAAGAAGCAGCAAGAAAAGTCTTGCCATTTTTAATTTATTTACACATCATGTTACTGTTGGAATGTGAAGCCTGCAAAAACGCTACCAGTTCTCAGCTGGAAAAAAACACTCCCGCTTCTTCTTCCACCCCCCAGCAAACACACTTTTGGAAGAACTGATACACTGCCCAAGCAGGGTCAATGGCTGCTGACCACTTCACCATCTGGCAGCTACCTCCATGCACCTTCTAAAAATCTCTACTCTCTCAATCATGAAGGCCATACCAACCTTAAATTACCATACAATCTTTGTTCTTCAGAACCGGTTTTCTGGGGAGCCTCCATCCATACCATTGCCTCTGCTTTATTCTGCTTTTAAATTTAGTGACATAGCATAATCAACTCCCTAAGTTTAAACAGCTGTGCAAAGAAGACTGAAACAATAGAAAATAAAGAGCATAGCACACATTGTGGCAAACCCTATTACTGCACCCCCCAACTATCTACTGTTAAGATCAAATCAATTTACCACTTTTTTAGAAGTCAAATCTTGGGAAGTATTGATCACTTCACTGCCTACTGTACATTTAAATAATGGATCCTATACTCAGGCCTCAGTAGAGAGCAGAACCTCTTGATACTTTATCATCTCTACAGCTATAGATTTTGCCATTATTGTATTTGCTCGCGTTACACTGGACTAAGATTGTATTTTTGATTTATAGTCGTAGACAGGCAATTTATTCTTCTGTTTACTACTTATAGTTGTTTAGGTGGGGGTAATATATAGAAGGAGATACTTGCCCAAGTCACTAATATCTTCTATTGAGTGGTATATATTTTTCTTCAGAGGACAAAGACATTTGGCAATCTGAACAAAAAGGAAACAGTGCAAAGTGCAGAAAGCAACACCATCACTACTATCTGCTAACAGTGATTAGCTACAGTAATATACACCCACAAAAGTCTTGACAGTACTGACTTTCCTTAGGGCAACTGTCCTACCTCTCAGAATTTAATTTGTTCTGTTAAAGTGAAGAGGGAGTAGTTACCCATACACAGTAAGCTGAACTAAAAGACTTTCTGGCAGCAAGTTTGAAACCAGGGCTGGTGTTCAGTTTGATACTATTACCTAGTGTCATGTCTACCTGCTTCATATATCATGAAGAGGGTCTTTGTTTCTGTTTCCATATTAGCAGAAGGACAGATCAAGGAGATATACAATTTAAACAGGACAACAGTAGAGAAATTGGCCTGCTAGTAATATCAGGATCACACATGCCTGGAAGTGGCAATTCTGCTTGGACTGCTTGCACCACATCCTTTTAAACCAGGTGAGAATGGGATGCTTTCTGCTCATTTTCTCATTATGCACAACACAAGGTGTTAGATAATGTCAGGCACCTGTGTTTCCCACTAATAAACTGCCTGCAGCTCCAAAGGACCACAGCCCAACTAAGTTACTGGATTTGTTGCAAGATAACTAGTTGGACTTTTAACCTGCAGACAATAGCCACTTTCACTATTTTATAAACTTTTTTCATTCTAGTTGGGACAGCATTGTTGTCTGACAACTCTCCATCAGTTTTCTTCTTGAAACAGTTTCCACAAAGTATTCCACTACAGACTTTTAACATTTCTTCACAATACATCTGTATTTTCCCCCACTAGATAACCTCTCAGGTACTATGTATATAAGAAAGAAAGGCATGAAATGCATCTTTAAGAGACACCACCGAGTTTAATGTTTGTACTGGAGTCAATTGTTCTTGCCCGACAAATGTATGCTCACATACCTGCTGAAACAAATGAAAGATGCATTGAACAAACAGATGACTAATACAGCTGAATATGCAGTATAACATTTTAGGAGGAGAAAAAAAAAAATCTATGCTTAGAAATTTTTTTAAAGACTGAAAAAAAAAATCTATGTGAACAACAATTTGCTTCATATATTTGCATATTCTTGCTTGCAAGTGATTCCTGACTTCCACACAGTTTAAATTTATGAAGGAGAAAAATAATACCTGATCAAGCTGTTTTAAAAAGAAAACAAACACAGAGAAAACACGAAACCTTTTAAGAATACATGCATGCATTTCCAAACCATGTATAGAACGTGTCCAATAAGCATATCAGGCTGTGCATGTGCAGAGTGACTAAATCACACAAATCCTTATGTCCTCACATAATTTGTGTGTTTTGAACACAGGATTCATTTTCAGCAGAACACAAGTGTACATCTTAAAAGCCCCGGGCTTCAAAACAGTGTATCTTTTGTTGTTAAGGTTTCCTTCAGTAGAAGTAATTCCTCTGGAGACTTGCTGAAATGAGAAAAGCACACTTGGGAACAAGCTTGTGCAGAGCTCTTGTGTTCACAGTTGAAAAGCTCTGTTAACTCCTGCTTTAGTCAACAAAGACCTAGAAATACCATTATTCAAGACAAAAAAAGTCTCTACACAGTTAAGAGAAACTAGGATAAGTATTCTAGCCAACTCTGCAGTGAGGACATGATTGTTTTTTTACCTATTCCCTCAAAACCAAATACCTTATTTTCTGACACAAGCAGTACAGGGTTACTGCTTCAAAATAATCCCTTTAAGAGAAGGTAGCAGGCAGTTTGCAACTCCTTGAGGATGAACACTTTTCAGTAGTACAGCTGTTCTTCTGGGCACAGAAACACGTTTTACACCATTGAACTACTCTGGGGAAAAATCAATAACCACAACATTTTTTCTGTATAGTACATAGCCACAGAGAAGCAGGATCCAATAGAATTTTCCTTGTTCATCAACTAAAGCATCTTTTATCATCAGATTATAAAATACTTGTGGGATGCTACCACACTATCACAAAACTGAATGAAGAGGGAAGAGTCATATCAGGAGGGACAAGTCGGTTGTCACCTCAAACCTGAGGCAAAAAGGCCAGAGATACCCACTATAAGACAGACATATTCAATACAACCTAACCTTATGGGTAGGGACAGGAATTCATTAGCACAGCTCAGTCTTGCTATTTATTTTATTGAGAAGTTACCTGTTGGATTTGGCATTTAGAAATGCAATTCCAAACTAAGTGTAGTTGTTAAAAGTAGCCCTACTCACACTAATCTGATCGTGTGCTAGCATTTACCGGTTGATATTATTACCACCACCTAACTTCATTGAACACAAGCCTACATAACCATTACCATAACATTAGACAACACTGACTAGCGCCACTATTTCATATGTCACAGCACAGTTTTCTGTACTCGCTTTTGCTCTTACTCCCCATGCAGCCACAACTTTGCTTGGCACTGGGGCTTCAGCATCTAGATTGCCCAGCTGCACTGGGCCTTATTCTATCTCTTTCTACTGCCAGCCATGCTTAATTAATTCAAGGAAGACAGGAGGAGATTAAGTTTTCAAATTGCAGACAAGAAATTGCACTCCATAGTACCTTTATTCCAGACAGCTGTAGCTGGGTTTGAAAGGCATGATTCTATCATAAGTTTGTCTCCCAATAGTCTTGTCACCTTGCTCTGTCTGCCCTACCCATGTTGCTTTCCAGCAGCACTTGTCACCTTAAAACTCATCAGGACACAAGTTATTAAAATATCTTTCATTGTCATGGTTTGGCCTACCTAGCACACCAGCACCACGACAGTCCCTTGCTCAGTGCTCCCTTTCACCCCCACCCTCGTTAGGATGGTGGAGGGCCCAGCGAAATGGGAGTAAAAAGATAAGCAAGGTTGTTGTGGATTAAAACAAGGACAGGGAGAGCTCACTGCCAATTACGGTTCCGGGCAAAACAAACTCCAGTACTCGACTTAGAGAGGAAAGTAGGAAAGTTTATTCTACAAGGAACAGAACGGAATAAAAGCAAAAGGGGAGTAGGATGATGAGAAAATTACAACCAGCACTTTAAGATCTCCCTCCCCCATCCCTCCTTTCTTCCCGGGCCCAGCTCACTGCTCCCGATATCTCTACCTCCTCCCCCCGCAACGGCTCAGGGGGGCAAGGAATGGGGGATGTGGTCAGTCTCTCATGGATGGGCTCTGCCGCTTCTGTCTTCTCAGAAGAGGATGACTCCTGGCATTCTTCCCCTGCTCCAACACGGGGTTCCTCCCCCGGCACAAAGTCCTTAGCAAACTTCTCTGGCATGGGTTGCTCCCAGCAGCTGCGGCTTCTGCCGATATGGGTTCCCTCTCTCGGGACAGAGTCCTTGGTAAATATCTCTGGCATGCATTCTTCATCACAATTGCAGTTTCTTCTACCGATACGGGGTCCCTCTCTCGGGACACAGTCCTTGGTGAATATCTCAGCTTCTCCAATTCTCTCCACAGAATGCAGGGGAGTCTCTGCTCTGGTACACCTCCTCCTCTCTTTCATCACTGGCCTTGGAGTCCGCATGGCTGTTTCTCTCATTGTTCCTACTCCTTGCACCACCACCAGCCAGAAGAAGAAGAAGGGACAGAAGAAAGAAGAAGCAGGAAAAAGATGGAGGAAAAGCAACCTCCTCTTCCGGCTTCTTCTTAAAAAGTGATCGTGGAGGCATCTAATTGGCTCAGCCCCAGACGTGGGTCTGGCTCAGAGCTGGGGAGAGTTGCAAACAACTTCTTACAGGTGCCATCTTTAGAGCCCCTTCCCCCTTACCAGAAAAGGCTGTCATGTCAAACCATGACATTCACAATAGATGTTGTAAAAGCCACTTGTCCCAATGACCTTATCAAGTTGAGATTGAGCTCCTCTTTAAGAAAGAGGACCATCCACCCCACCCCAAAACACAGCATCCTTCTAAGAGCACAGCTTTACTTAAGCAAGTGGTCTTAGAGTATTACTTACAGCATCTTCCAACACAGCCTTCTCACTCAGCACACACTTCTACCATTGCTGACTTTCTTACTCACCCCCCTTCCCTTTAAACTCTCTGCTTTCACATGTGTTGCCAGTCTCTAGTGAGTGGGGAATTGGGTCCAGCTGTTCCATCAGACAGGAGAACCATCTACTTCCAGCCCCTCTGTGATAGGGACCTGCTTCATGCCCACCCTGGGGGCACAGTGGGGTATAACAACTGCTCACAACTTTACTAGAATTTTCAAAGGCTGTGGCTGGAGACTACAGCAGCTCTTAGAACATAATTTATTTAGGCACAGACAGAGCACAACTTGACTTCACTCTAGCATTTCTCATTCTCAAATTCCCACCAATGATATGTGTATCTCCTCTCACAGGGACTAGAAGGCACCATGAGCCTCTTGGGTGTCATCATTACTTTGTGTACACAGCCATTTAAAAACATTTCTTAACCTTCTAAACTGCTGTCTTGTTTGTAGTTCTTATAACTGATATAAGGACTCTAAAAGAGTTCTAGGAAGTGACCTCTACCTTTTTCTCATTTGTGATGTGACACCACTGGAGTGTTACTCCCTCCTATTTAAACATTTTCTCTATTTCTTGAATAGAAATACAGAAACAGAAATATCACCCTTCACCAGAGACAGAAATCAGCAGAAGTACAAGGGAACTGCAGGGGGAAAAATAGTTGACCGTATTTTTACAAATTTCTTCCCTATAATGTATGTGTTGATACACTGCATTTAATATACAGGAATAAGATTCTTTAGCTTGAGAAGATCAAAGCTCTGCCTTTAATAAAGAAAAGTATGTCTTGATCCTATTGCCTTAATTTCCAGGTTTTATCTCTTGGATCCTGGTCTGGAAGATTCACATACAGAAAATTCATGACTGAAGTCCAGAAGCGTCTCCCCTTCATTCAATGCCTCATGAATCCTCAAGTGGAATTTCTCAGGGATTTGGGGCAAACTTTGCCTAGTTTCCTCTGAGAACAACTGTTTAGAACATTCTAGTTCCCACAATTCACTAGAAACATTGTTCATTTTTTGTGTGTTTGTAAATAGATGATTCTCTTTTTTTATTTTTGGGTGGAAGGCTTATGCAGGATTGTCGTAGCTTTATAAACTCTATGTCTATATTGATGTCAATGTTAATTGACTATACTAGCTATATGGCTTTGATGTAGTTCTGCTGAGATCTTTAATTTCAATCCAAGTGTTATATTTCAATGTCAAATAGAATAAATATCTAAAAACATATTCTATATCCAATGATAAATATTACAGAAAAAAACATGATGGAGATGACGGAACTACACCTCATAAAACCAGGTTCATAATTCTTTTTGAACTACACTAACACGATCTCTAGTTCATCTGATATGAAATCCAGCTATCACATAATTATTCACAGAGTAGCCTTGATTCATGGTGTGGTTTATATCTTTGAATTTCTTTTCAAGAGTCACTCAGCTATGCTGTATTGGATATCAGAAAGAAAAAAAATTTCAGAAGTAAAGAAAAGCCTTTCCCTGCTAGAAAGCTGATGATCTTGATTGTATTTATGATCTCAAAGAAATCCCCAAAAAAATAATAGTAGATAAAAATTAAATAATGTAAGATTTTACCAGCCTCAGGAGTGAAAGCTTAAAATGCCTAACTCTGTTTTCAAGAATCAATTATTCTTTCTCTAGAATACAATGGATCTTTGTTACATTGACAAATCTGGAAAATTGATTTCTTTAGTTCCTAGCCACAATTCATCATCTTCAAAAACACACAGCCACACAGCACAGTAAAAATTTGTTCTTTTTAATAATGGTAATACATTTCAAAAGGATGTTTTAAAATATGTTCTCTCTATTATAGACAAACACAAGATGGAAGAAGAACCTTCCTATGAAATCAATGAAATTATGAGGTGAGTGTAGGGCCAAAATTGCCACACAAAACCCACAACATAGTCTGAGGCTCACACACACAGCACAGTAAGGCCAGGAAATAAAATGTACTGTATTGCTTTTTTTCTGATGTTAGAATAACAGTACTGTTCTTGAATCCAAAACAGGACATACAGTGCTGCTTCCAATGCTATCTGTAAGCCTAAAGGTGACCTGGATTTCTACAGCACTGTGCTTTATTTAGATATCTCCAGAATGGGAGATGCACAGGCCAAGGCTTTGATTGCAAGTGCTAGGCTGTACCCAAGATGTTCCTGAGCTTGAGCACATTTCTCCAAAAGCTCCCACCACCAGTAGTCCAAAGTTTTCAGTTAATCTTTTCAGGCATGTGTGTTAGTAAAAGTGCACAATATACCCTCACATTTTCAAAATACTACTGTTCTATACTTAAAAGAAGTGACAGCACATACTGCAGTAACTGCACCAAAAGCATGCACTTCCCATTGGAGTTCATCAGATGCTCTTTCCTCTACAAGTTGGTTTGCCCATGCAGAAGTCATTTCTGTCAACGCTGCTTTGATTAGAAACTCATCTGGATTTAATGACCTCACTGTTCTTAGCTCTATATCATATCTCACATGATTTTCTTACCTTTCTATAGATAAAAAGAGATGAAAGATGGCAAAAATCTACAAGTTCAGCAGAAGCACATAGGGTTCATAATTTCACATAGAACTAATAGACTACCTCCAGCCCAATTACCTCAAATACTACTCCTCCATATGGACAAGTTTTACATCCTATCCTGTATACAAATCAATGAGAGAGGAAGATAACAGTAACAATCCCAGCATTGACGTGTAATTACATGCTTGTGCTGGTTTGGGCTGGGATAAAGTTAATTTTCTTCACAATAGTTAGTATGGGGCTCTGTTTTATATTTGTGCTTAAAACTGATAATACTGGGAAGTTTTAATTATTGTTGAGCAGTGCTTACAGAGAGTCAAGGCTGTCTCTGCTTCTCACTCTGCATCACCAATGAGGAGGCTGGGCGTGCGTAAGGAGTTAGGAGGGGGAACAGACAGGACAGCTGGCCTTGACCCAAGTGTTATTACATACCATATGATATCATGCTCAACATATAAGAGGAAGGGGGAGTAAGAAGGAAGGGAAGGACTTTTGGAGGGCTGTTTGTCTTCCCAAGTTGCTGTTATGTATGATGAAGCCCTGCTGTCCTGAAGATGCCTGAACACCTACCTGTCTGCCCATGGGAAGCAGGGAATTAATTCTTGTTTTGCTTTGCTTGTGTAGGATTTTATCTTTAGCTATTAAACCATCTTAATCCATGAATTCTCTCATTTCTACTCTTCCAATTTTGTCCCCTACCTCATTGCAGGAGAGTGAATGAGCAGCTGTGTGGGGCTTGGTCGCCGACTGGGGCCCTTGAAGTGCCCTTGAAGTATTTCCAATGTAAGTTTTCTCTTAAATCATCTCCAATAACTAGGCATTAGAAAGCAAATACCTAAAATTAAGCTCTACATATTACAATCGAGAGAACACCTTGTTTTTATCTGTTCAGGTCTGATTATACCCTTCAAACTGTTTCTATGAAACTGGAAGTTAATAACAATATTGCTTCTGTCTTCACAAATAATGCTAAACAATTGTAAACCTTTCTCTTATTTTAATAATTGATCTAAGAAAAATGTAAACCAACCTGTAACACCATTTTGAAATTGAAATCTGATAATTTGTATACAGCTTTCTCTTATGCAGTGAACTGTCGTTGCCAGAAAAACTATACAAAAATAGAACTGAGACATCGGTATATACAGCATTTCCCACACAGTTTTTAGAATAAATCACAGGGGTTTTTTTCTGCCATGTAGTTTGATATTACACAGTAACATCAGTATTGGTCAGGACAATGTTCAATGGTATTAGTGGTCCATTTATCAGATGTGGTATTTAGTTTGAGCAAAATTATCATCTCTGTTTTTGGATAAAATGAGATTTCTACTTCAATATGTGTTTAACCCCTAGGAAAAGGACCCCCTCCCCTCCCAGGCCCCGCACTCTGAGTGTTCTGCTGTGTAGAAATAAACATATTGCTTCCTGCCAAACAAATCTTAATGCATTCCATGCATACATACAATACCTCATATGTACAATGAATAAATGCAAGAATTTTTTAATGAAAGGTTATATACTTTGATACTCCCAACTTTGAAAAAAATGAAATCAATACGGTTGATGGTTTAATCACAGCTAAAAATATTTTCCTATCATGATGTGTTAGTTCTGACATTAGGAAACCATAACTATAAAATTTGTATTTATGTGCACCCAGAACAAACTGATTTAGAGCTTTCTTTTCTCCAAGACAACTTAATTTATATCTTAATTTGCTGGAGGTAATTGATTATCATGGAGTAAATGCATTGTACTGAAAACTCTATTAAATCACTGGCTTAATGGGAGCAGAATGATTTTTTCCTTTTTTTGGGGTAAAGTTTAACCTTTGTAAGCATTTTAAAACTAATGTATCAGGCTCTAAATATTTTATGGTCTGTATTAAGCACTGTTTGGGATTCATGTCCCTTTAGACTCCCACACAGTACATTATACTATACAAAGCAATTTGCTCAGAGTAATGAGTTCTGTAGTAGCTTCATGAAGACTAGTATTGAGTTGCTGCTGCTGCAGGCAAGCATTTGATCTGATCTAAAGTATAGTGGGGAAGAGGCTGGCAGATTGCTGCTCATCCTATCTGTATTGTAAGTAGCAAAGGCATGAATATTCTTTAACTAATGAGTGGTGGTCGGTACATGGCCCATAGAAACCAATCTAAATTTACAGATCAAAATGGATAAACCCATCTTTTTAAATAGTCATTATCAATATGGCTATAAAGTGTAATCTAGTAGATAATTAGACCAAAAAAATCATGGAAAATTGATGAAGTGGAGAAGAAATGGAAAAATCTATGCATTTCCAGCAACCAATACCCTCAAACTGAAGACCAGAACTAAATGAATAAAAATTGAAAAAAAATAATTCCGATAATAACTATGTTTTATTAACCTCATGTCCCTATGTTTCTATAGTGTTTGCTTATACTGATCACATTTACCAAATTCATTTTTATTTTATGAGGAGTGTAATTTTTTCTTTTGGAGCAGCTGTCTAGCTCTTTTAGCTGCCTGGGTTTACATCTGCATAAGATAAACTCAGTTGAAAAGGTTCAGATTGTAACTGAGCACTGAGATTCTTTTATACTTCAGGAATTTTTTTTTTTTTAACAAATGGCCCATTGTCATGTGAAAAAACATCTGCTCAGGAAAAAAAAAAAAAAAAGTGATTCTTCTCCAATTTTTTTATTTGTATTTTTTTTTAAATTTACATCTGTGGTATACATTATACAAATATTTTGAGGGTTTTCTATGTTAGGAATAAATGAAAACCAGCTCTCAGTGTAATATTGCTGAAAGTGTTGTTACCTGATAATTCATACTCCTTTGGACAAAGTGCATAAACTCACTGCGAAACTCTGTAGAGATAAGGTTGAAGCTCTAAAAGCCTTGACCTTCATCCTTGCTGACCACACCAATGGCTCATGGAAAGCTTTTGTGGCTGTTTTCTAATGGAAGGGGCAGGAACCTTTCATAAGAGGTGAAGTGAATCTCTTAAGAGGGTAATATAAAGGCTTCTAGTTGACATTAGTGGAAGTGATATTATTTTACAGCCCTGATGTAGCACAAACTATCCTGCCTTTGGTCTAACTGTGCTCCTCATTGGGCCACTTTCTTTCTCATCCTGCCTGTGATCAATAAGGCTTCACAGAATATTGCTCAGACACATGCCTAATCACATCTCCTGCTGTGTCCTTTTTTCAAATCTGAAATATGGCAGTCTTGGGCTTTCTGACCAACTGTACTCTAACGTACATCTGCAATAATTTATTCTTTGAAGCAAGAGACTATAATGCTATCACCAAATTTCTATCATCAATTCCAGCTTTAAGGACACATGCCTCTGAGTCTCACTCCCCTACATACGCTAAAAAAAACAATTAACCTAAGTTACTTTCAGTTTCAAAAACTGAACTGTCTTAAAGGAGATGGTAAATTTCCACTGCAAATTAAGCATGCTGCTCTTATTATTTTTTAACAGAAGTCAGATACCTAATTTCCTCTATACCATTCTGATCATATAACCCATCCAGTCCAAGTAGTTACTTAGAAAAAGAACCTTCTCTGTAAATTGATAGCTGCAGTAAGCTGTAGGGCATAAAGACTATGAAACATGATAAAGACTAATATAGAAATCCATGCTCTTGATTATTACATCAAATTTGCAATCAAAATCCCAGAAAGTGCTATGCATGTTGCTACCAAAATATTGAGTTTCTTATTCCTTACAGTTTTTTCAATTAATGTCCATTTTCACAAGCCAAAACACTCTATGGGCCATCAAACCATAGATCTGATTTTCACCTTTAATCTAAGTGAAACCTTGGATGAAAATGTTAGCTAATGCTGTCCTTCCATCTTTCAGAAGTGAAACAGTTCCTTCAGCTGAGTTCATCAAGAACTGATCCTGGGCACTTTCACCTAGCCTCAGATCAGCAACAAAGGGATGATGAGACTGCAGAAGCTATAAAATAAAAGCAAATTCAGGGAATGTTTGTTGCTAAATAAGAAATTCCCCATGAAGAATTCAGCAGTATCAGGCTGCTGATCTCCTTGTCTACATGACTGATGTCTCATAAAGTTGGAAAGCTCTTCTTTGCCACAGCCCACACAGAAGAATCACTCAAATGTCAGTCTGTAAAACAGAGGAGGGAGCAGCATGAAGACTAAAAGGCATGTCCTTGTTTCATATAAAACAAGGGCATTTGATAACCTAATGGGAACTGATACACACTGGAAGGCTCTTTCAAAAAGACAGAAACAAAAAAGCACTGCTTTTTACACTCTCTTGTCAAATTCAACTTTAAAAATTCTATACTTTATTGTGACTAAATAGTTCCTGCAGTATTTTGGTATAGAGATTTTTTTTGTATGTCTCAGCAGTTAATCTGCCTCTAAACTAGTTTTAAAATGCCTCAGTACACACTGCTATTATTTTTTTTCTCTCTAAATTCTGAGCATTCTGAAAGAAGTGGGAAGCTGATAAGCCTTTTCTTCTTTTTAAAATATAAATCCACTCAGCCCCTATTTCCAAATTGTATTTCCTCCCTAATTAGACTCAAGAGCATCAAACTGTAGATATAAAGCATGGCTGAGAATAAGCCTCATTTTTGCTGGCTGGAGAAGCTGAAGTTCTCCGGGCCTCACATGTGGAGAGAGAGACATGGTATGCTTTCCTTTGCATACGAGCAGAACCATGGACTCTTTGAGGATATTTGGAAATATTTTCACTAAAAGTATAAAAAAAAATGTTATCTTACCATTTTCTTAAAAAAATTAAAAAAACAAACATGCAGATCTTAGTATATCTGACTGTGAAAAAAAATAGAAATGGATTTAAGAGGAAATAAAACAACGTCAAAAATAAGACTCTTATGCAAGATAAGAGTATCTGAGTAAAACAATGGGGAATTTACTAAGTGGAAGACGCTTCCCCATGCCTACTAAGGCAAATTTTTAGAACAGTCTGAAATATTTTTTTTTATATATTTTGTTTTTAGAATGCTGCAAAACCACATTGCCTATCAAAGCAAAGACAGAGTTCACTGGATTAAAGGGAGCTCAAAAACTGTGAAAGAGTGAAGCATAGGTAAGAATACAGACCCTTTCGGCTTCAAAATTCTATGCGTTCATTGTGCTGGGTGAAAGAAAAAAAGGAAGGAGCTGTTACTGATCTGTCTATAAGTTCATAAGTCACAACTTCCCAAGGCCCAACTCGGTTGCATGTAGCTGACAATAGCAATTAAACAGGAATAAAAACAGAGCAGAATTCAGTTTACCCTGATAAATGCAAAACATTAAGGCTTTCTGGGGCTCAGAAGTTATTAAGCCTGGAAATATATCATGTTTGCAGGCACACCAAAATCTAGTCTACAGAGAGTTATGCTAAAATTCAGAAACAGATTCTGAGTTGAAAGCCATTTGTTCACTGAAATTAAAAAACAAATACAGTAAATCTTAGTGCCAATGCCAGCTTTCTACTCTCCAGTTACCAGTATTTGTTCTGTGTTAACATCTGACTTGATGCTTGTGTTCCTAGATCCATCTAGATCCCAGAGAACATTTCTTACATTGAAACAATGAATGCCCTATTGTTGCTGAATTTATGTAGTGTAATTACCTGTTATCCCATTAACAAATCTTACTTTGCTGTCATATATTTCAGGTCTGTTCAAGTGCTGAAACACCAAGCACTACAAGAAAAAAAAAGGGCAAAATGTTCTAGTCCAAAACTTCTGCTTGCTGTGACTGAAGAGATCTTTGCTACTTGTTTATCTGTTTAATGTACTAACTCTCTTCTATTTTGCCTGGTTATTTATTTGCACAGTCTTCCCAAAAATGCAGTTATCAAGTAGACCGAATTAATTAATAGAATAAGAATACAAGGCAGTGAAGCCTCTGTGAAAGGGAGGAGAGAGAAATTCATTGTGGATATTAAAAGTCTGAGAAATGAAAACCAGAAAGATGTATTATTTTTATACACAATGCCTTACATTGCTGCTGGTCACATTGGTTGTGTAAGTGTTCTTTGATATGAAACATACCTCTAACGAGAGTGCTGGGAATTTTGTGCTGGTAGCTGTGTTATGTAAGTGGACTGTCAGACAGAGTGACTCAGGAAGTACTTATTATTTAAAAAAAAAAAAAAGAATAAATTTATGGTTTTGGCTCAGGAATTCTCCTCTGGAGGCATAACATAATGCTTAAAATAATGAGAAACCCTCCTTGGAGGTATCTCTTACTAAGAAAGAGCTATAGTCTAAAATTGCAATGCTAGAAACACTGCCCTAGAGAAAGTTACAATACAATGATGAAAGACTGACATTCATTTCTGCAACATAGAAAAATTCTACAGTAGCTCTAAACCAATGCTATTATAAATCTAAGAACATTTGTGCCTTAAGGACAGGTCCTCCTATAGCACAACGTACTAACACTGCAACTGTGGAAATCTGGTGATAATAGAAATATAATATCCTGAAAAGGAATATTTCTAAAAGCTAAAAGCTAATGTAGATCTGTACCATTTAACAATGGTTGTTACAACTCTCATCATCAATGTTTTCTATGTTGCTCTCTCAGAGGGGGCTTAGTAACTGAAGTATTTCAACACATACCACTTTGTAGTGAAGGGTGGACTCTGAGACAGTTTAGTAAGGTGTGTTATCCCTTCTTAACAGCAGCTTTAGAAAACCATTCATCCTGAAGGACAGTATGAAACGCTAACTTGCTACTAGTTGCATTTCAGATTCTTCTAGTAGAGATTCTTCTAGAAATGATGAATGCACAGGTCACAATGATTTACACTAGGAGTCAGATGAGAAAGCTACCTTGATATCAGAACTAATGGCATCATTCCTTTTCTAAATTGACATAGTATCTGCAGAAAGGTTTGACCCTAAGCAAGAACTTTGTCATTTTACCACATCACATCAATAAGGCACACACTTTTATCGATTAACGGGTTCACAGAATAGAAAGATTATTATAGGACAAAAGTCAGCCTTTTAACAGACTCCAATTAAGTGTCTCTATATTAGAAAATATATTAGAAAAGTATAACAATCATGTAATAGCAATAAAATTGATATCATCCATGTGTTACTTGATGGTGTGTCCAAAAAACTCGTCTGTTCTATCAATACCACTTGGACACAAAGAAACATTAACTCTTTTCTGAACCTTATCCTATTACATCAGTTGTATGAATAAATTGGAATTACATTTGAATTTTATATTAACCCTATGGTCATATATGACCCAAAGTTCACAGACTTGTGAAGTGTAGTTCTGACACTGGAAGGTTCCTTGGGGTGACTCCATATGCGTTACTGTGGATGACTCTAATGAAAAGACACGTTATATTGAAAGAATTACCAGAATAAAGAGGCTACTATTGGTTTTCCCCAGAGACTGGTTCTTAGTATCTGATACAAAATTCAAAATCACTGCCAATACCAAGGACTGTTTGACTAAATTTAACACCTCAAGCTGCAGGGTTTGTAGTTTCTTTTGCTATTTATTTTACCTTCATAAATTGGAAATTATGAAGACAGAAAGAAAACCTGGTTATTGGTCATACAAAGGATGATTATGTATTACCATCTTAATGCAGCTGTGAAGAATGTGAACGCAATTCTAGATTGCATGAAAGGAGAGTGCAAAGGAAAATTTATGCTAGGAAATAGGAAAGGCATAGTTTGGCATATTGTTACCTGTGAAACAAAAATATGAAGAAGCCTTGCTTAAGCTACCTAAATAGAAACTCAGAGTTAGAAATGAGCAGTGTGATGATCTTCTAGAGTTAATGTTGAGCAATGAATTATAGTAGAGGCAAAAGATTGGGAGGTAGAATGGGAAGACTGGTGCCTTTTAGGTATTACAATGCAGAGACCAGAGTGTTTTTTGCATTTGAAAGATATGAGCCATGGACACTGCTAATGAACTCTCCTGTTTCTCCTTTGGTTGATTTGTGTGGGGTTTTTGTGTACCACCTTAAGATTTATTGATATAGACTTGAGATTGAAAAGACAATTCAGTCAGTTTTCAATTCAACTGATTTTTCAAGTCTAAGGAGTAATCCACATTTCAAGAAATATATTTACAATTTTTACAATTTTATTTTACATGCAGTAATGGATCATTCCTTCTTGGCTGTGTATTTGTAATTGTGCCTTCATGGCAAAAATTGTACCTCTACATGTTTAAGTCTTCATCACTTTGTATACAGTTACTTGAACTGGATTCACATGATCTCACAAAAATTACAAAGTCTGTATTTATATGAAATGTGGAACTATATTACTAGTCACTACTTTGATTCCTCCTCCAGTTTGTTGTTAAATATCCATGACTAATTTATGCAGCATAGACATAGTGCCAAGTCATTGACTGAGACAGCATAAACGCTTCTCAGATGTGCAATTACCTTAGACCATCCTGTTGTGGGCAAATCCATCCAGGCCAACATAGACCTACACTTTCATTTTGACGTTAGTATGTACTTGACCCTGATAACTCCCTAGTATACATATTTTGTATATATTTATGTTCTTTACTTTTTGGTTCATTCAGAGAACTCCAAGAAAGTAAGAAAACACACAGGATACTAAGGATTAGAGGTGTTGCAATTAATGAGAACTATCTCATTATATCTATCAAATATATGTGGTAATTACAATGCTCTCTGGGACAAGGTGTTTAATGGGACAATTCAAAGTACATCCAGGGTATTTAATCCCTTGAAACTCATTTTACATCTGCTTTATTACAAATGAAATGTGAAGACTTAAGCATTGGTCTTGCTTTCATTGTTCAGGAAATAGAGCTTATAATTATTTCCATAAAGCAGCAAAGTGTTTAAATACTTTGCAATCTACATATAGCAACAGGGTATGCTTCACAATGCAAATCCTGCAAGAGCCTAAAATACAGGCAGATCAAAGGGAAAACTGTGAAGAAATACAACTGAGATGTGGTAAAGTGCTGTATATAAAATCTTGTACCCTTAAAAATAAATATAACTTTCCTGTCTAGGGAAAGAAAAAAAAAGAAGAAAAAGACAAAGAATGAACTGCCTCTTCAGTTTCAGGGAAACCAGCAGTCCTTGCCAGTAGAATAAATCAGACAGTAGGAGACAAAAACTATTATAGATTCGCTGTGTGAAAAAGTGACCTCACTGTAATTGGCTTTAGCATTGTGGATGAGTGCCCGACGGCTTGAAACAGATCTAGTTTAGTCAACCTTATCTTCTCAATGGGAGATGTTATGAAACATCCTAGTTGTAAGGTCAGCATTGCAAGGTCAAAAACATGTGTTGTCATGTCCTATGTCCTGCATTTTCAAATTCAAGCTAAATAAGGGGAAAATAAGGGAATATGTCACCTATTGAGCAGCTGGGGACAGTTATGTAAGAGAAGGTGGAGAAAAAAGCAAGTAAAGTGATTGATTCAGCTAATCACTGAAATCAAGAGAGCATGGATTCATGCACCAAATGCTTCACATAGTATTTTAGCTTCTGAAGCTGTGTTTTAGCCTGGTCTGCCTCTTAGAGCCTTTTCTAATAGTAGAAGTCATCACAGATTATTGTGTTCAATAGAGTAAAATCACCCACACTGCTTCAGTTCCTCTCCATCATTATCTGCTGGACTGGCACTGTAAATCAGGTATAACCAAATTAGTTATAATAATTAGTTATATATACCAGTGGCCAAGATACCACTGCATGCCTTTAGATGCTAGTCTGCAGAGAAAATTCTTACTTTATTCACTGGTAGTATCTGCATTCTTATGCTAAAAGCAGTACAACCGCCCACCTAAACTAATGTCTTTCTCAATTTTAGCAATCACCCTGCCCAGTACCTACTGAGCCACAGCACGTTACACCATTTGGAGTATTACCAATTGCATTAAGACAAAAGGACAAGAGAAAACATAAAGTGAGAGAAAAGTCATGAACGACATTCCTACTGCTCTAATAAAGAGTGGGAAAAATAGACAACTATGCCAGCATGTTGAGGAAAGGAAGGGAGAGAAAACAAGTTACTTCAGTCACAGAATGCAGAGTTTAATGGAGAGAACAAAACATGGTATAACAAATACAGTTACTACTTGGGAGAAAACTTTGCTTTGTCTTTATTGACAGAAGTCTGCAACTGCTTTGGCATAAATGAATTCTCCTTGACAGCTACAACGTCTTCACTCTAAAATCTCCCACCATGTAGAGAAGCTGGTGCACCTAATAGAGACACCTCTGTTAACAGTATTCATTGGAAGAGTTTTATCTGGCAAAATATAGCTTGACAATGTCATAGGAAGAATGATTAGAACAGTAATTTCTTTTTCCCACTTTTCCCCAGCTTGGGCAGGTATTTACAGAGGACTGCAGAGAAATGTCAGTTCAGGGCCTTGGGGCTGAACATGAACACAATTTGCGAAGGATACAGAGAATCTTTGCCTAGTGCTGGTTTTCAGAGACATACTGCATGAAGAAGCAGTTCTTGTAAAAAAACATAATTCCATACCTTAAATGGCATGTAAATAAACACTGCTTTTCCCAAGCTCTTGCTTCCTTTCCAGGTGCTGAGCAGCCCATGCTACCTCACATTTGGTAGAAGAACTACTGTACAAGTGCACTTACATTGTGCATCTTCTCGTTCTGCAGTGCCCAGTTCTGTACTGTTTGTGTTACGAACCTACTCGGATTCATATACTGTGGCAGAATCCCTTGGACAATATATGATTTATCTGCACAGAGGTACAAGGTCTCCTTTTTTTTCAGAATCTCCAAAATCCTAAAGCATTCCCTGCTGCAAATAGCAGACATGATCTCAGACTTCCCTGGTATGAAGCTTATACACTGAATTTACTCAGAGCAGGTTACTCTACTTTCTCTTGTCTTTCTTGAAGGTTTACAAGGACAAAGGGGTATTTGAAATTTAAGGACAGCACATGTGAAAATATGAATAGTAGGAAAAAAGCTTAACATGTTTCAGTGAATTTTTATTCACCATGTTACCCACATGACTTTCCTGGAACTCTAAGCTAAAGCCACCCCAAGGACTTGTCATTGCCTGTTAGGAAGGAAAAGACAAGCTGAATCACAACACAGGAAAACAGAAAACTTCTAGAAAGAAACCAATCTAGCAAGAATTCAGTCAGCCATCTCCTCTAGAAATTACCATCCCTGAATTCAGTGAGGCTAGACTGAATTCTGAGGCATGCTAGCCTCAGGCTTGACAATCTGTCAGAAAACAATGCTAGTCTCCCATGCCATTTTGCAGTTGAATATGAAATAAAGCATGAAATATTTTTTCAGGCATAAAAAAAGCTATTAATGTTCTAAAGCTTCTAAAAAGATGGGCAGAGTACATTAATGATAACATATGTCTGGGAAAAAGCACACGGATAAGTTCTGGGCTTCAGGGAAGAAATGTATTCCAGAAACCCTTAAGCACATGGGAAATTCTTCTGCACAATATGCTTGGTGTATACTCAACAGCTTGACTTCTAAGATCTTGTGGTACTTTCTGTCTTCAAAATAAGGTATGAGAGCTACCTAATCCTTACAGTATCACAGAGAAGTACGGTTACCTCTGTGTTCTGATGAAATTGAGTTGCCTCACTCAGAGGTCTGCCTCAAAGCCAATTATGAGATTGTAATCCCTGGCTTTTAGCGCCCCCTTCCCACTAGCAAGAATATGTTTCTCTCCTGCTTGACTGTTTAACAAGACTTAGATGTTTGGAAAATATTACTCAGTGATGACATGAACATATAACTTTGAAGAACAAGTAAGAGGAAGGGGAGAAAGCAAACTATTATGCAACAGAACCGTGAACAATTTATTATCGTAACTAAACCTACTTTTTTTTTTTTTAGATGGAGTGGCTGAAAGGTTCCTCAAAAAAAAACTATTTGGTGCTAAAACCTTGTTTTCTTGTTTGAAGCCTTTGATTACCTGGACTATTTCCAGAAGATCAAGCCAGCAGGCAGAATATCAGTACTGCAAAGGAAAAATCAGTGAATGTAGTCTGGAAACCAAACTGCAAAATGAAATGTGACATTGTATTAATATTGGGCCTGTTCCTTTAGGTTTTAAATGGTTAATTTTCTTCAACACCAACATATATATAAACTACCTACCACCACTCTCAGATTTAAAGAAAATAAACTCATGAATGTAAACATGGTTTTGAGCATGACAAGAGCAGAGCTGTGAAGCCATAAAATACCACACCAGAAGTCAGGAAAATATCAGCACCTCTTATATGCCTGACACCATGCACATACATAGGCAATGCAGACATGCTTATCATTTGTATACAGTCTCTAGAGACTCCAGAAGTCTGGATCTGCACATCAGAAGCAGATTTATTGGACTGACAATGTTCTTTTCACAGTAAGAACCAATGAATCTTGTGTTGGATTGATTAAAATTGTAATTGTACAATCTCTGTGATCCAAAGAACAAGGAGTCATTTTTCACAGTGAAACACTTAGCAATTGGACAGCCTCAAACTGTCTGCCTCATGGCATTTGTAGCTGTTCTTTACATTACCACATAAATCAAAGACATGTATTTTGACCCTCCTACACATAATGCAGACAAATAGGAAGCAATACAAGAAATAAGAACATTGCTTACTGAATTTAGAACAGCTTTTCAGAAAGAAAAACAACAGTGGATATAAATTTCTTGCCTTTTGACAAAATTTGGTATGATCTTAATAATAAAAAATACAAAAAAAACCTTGCAATTAACAATTAAGGTGCTTAAACTGTACTAATATTCCGTTTTTACTAATATATATAAAGGGGAAGAGAAAGGGGGGAAGGCAGACATAGAAACAGCTATCTAAATCATCAGGTTAATTTGAAAATCAGAATAGGGGGATGAGGAAAGATATCTGAATTAATATCACTTTTTTTTTCTATTTCCTAATATGCATAAAACCAACAATTGAAACCCCTTCTTTCCATGCCTAATAAGGTTTTCAGACAATCAAAATCACAGCAGTGTTAAAGGAGAATATAGAGTCTGATTATATCTCAAATTATGTTTGTGGATAAACATAAACTATGTATGCAAATAACCTGGGAAATACCAGAACTTCTGCTTGACCTCTTCAGGAATTCTACTTCAGCTTGTGGGCTAAGAATTGCATATTGGAGACAGAGCCTAGGACAGACTGTCTCACTAAGGGAACTGCTGTTGCTTAAGACTCTTAAATCTGATTTTTCAAACTCATAATGTTGTGCAGTTAATGAGTCATCTTAATATGGTGTTATTGATTTTGTGCTCTAAAATATCTGGTTGCAATTCGGAGCCACACAGAAAAGAGATTGGAGGTCTGTTAGTGACACCTGTGGAATGCAGTTTAGCTGTACAGCAGCTCACACAGACCATGCTAAGACACCAAACACCAGTTAGTGCCAAAAAAATGGTGTTAAAATTATTAAGTCAACATATGACCAAACAAAATTAGGAGTTTAAGATGGAAAGCATCTCTGCATTCATATACACTGCTACCAATTGCAGCTTCTGTTGCAGTCTTCAGCAGATACATTTGCTGCTCAGGTAGCACCTACAAACTGAGCCACTGCCATCAAGCCAGTTTAATCTCATTCTGTGGAATCGCTTGCACTAGGTATCCCAGTCCTTGACTTTGAGTCACGCTTAGCAAAGTCATTTGCACAGCTCTTATCTGAAGTGATAAGAGAGAAAATATAAATGTATCCTACTTACCACAATTAGTATATTACTAGCAGGTGATGCCACAGTTCTATCCAATTAGTGATGGCACAAACATATTTTCTAGTGAAAACCAGAGTGGCTGTGTTTAATCCCTTCTTCTGTTTCACATTATGTGTTTAGACACAAATGAACGGAAGCCAACAGTCTTCACAGCCTGATCAATTGAAAGCACATCCACAGAGATTTCACCATTCAGAAGCACCAAACTCAGACAAACAAAGCAGATTTTTTAGATAATCTACAATCTAAAAATCCCAAAATATGCCTTTTATCCACCCATAATAATGTCAGGGGGCACACGATCATTGTAAGTACGTGCCTACAACTAAAGAGTCAGCCAAGTCAGCCAGTATGTTAGAGAAAACCATGCCTAGTTTCTGCCCAAGAGCCAAGGGGTATGTTTCCACGTCAGCTCTCAGTCTCCAGTATTTCAGTTGTCAAGGTCATTGTATTTTTTATTATTTAGAAATGGTAAGGGAAGGCACCTTCTTGGCCCACAGCACCCCAACATATTTCTTTTTCGTCAGAAGGCTGAACTACTACTTTTACTTAGAAAAGTTGTAGCAAGATGACAAGTCAGGCTTCAGAGCAAGATCAAGACTTTAAACTTGACCTTGATACAAACATATTTTGAAGTATAAAATCCCTGTGTTCAAAAGCCTCTCCTACAGGGTTTACTGTTTTCTGCACCTGAACCCGAGTGATCTGAAGATACAATTCTATTTTTCATTTCTCTTGAGAGCCCTTCCAAGTCATGGAAGAGCAGAGATACTGCATTGCTAAATCACTGAATCAATGTCAAGGTCATGTGTTTATTTGATAATCTCTGATAGGCTGTAAAAAACATTGCTTGAGATAAATGGATCACCATGACTGGGAATCTGTACCTTTTTATCACAGATGATAGCTACTTCAGAAAAACAGAAACCAAAGCATACTTAGCTTTTTGAAAATTTGTATTAGTGGTCTGTTTTCTTCATTTGAAACCTCCTCCTGTTAAGTTACTGTGTATTAGGATCAGAATTATCCTGCCTGGGGGAGTAGAACAAAGTTCTTTCCTGAGTATATCAGTCCAGCTCCTGGCATTTGCTGCTAATTTTCTTTGTCAAAGTGAAACAAAGTAAACCTTGTGCTGCAAGTCCATGCCTAGGACACTCCAGAGGGCCAGACCAGGTGACTTTCAAGGGCTGACTCTCCTATAGGTTGCCATAAGATAAGGACATGCTATAATTACAAAATAAAGCAACTGGCTGTGAAATATTATAGCCAACCAAACAGGCATTTGTTTTTCCTTATAAATATGTAGGAGCTGTTCCATTTCCATTTACTGTTTCAGCTAATGGCCGTAGGAATTTTGCCAATTTGCTGTGTCAGGTATGTCAGTGTTCATTTGACTTTCCTGATCAGGCTTTTCCTCAACAGAAGTATACTAAAAAACAATTAAATAAACCTTAGATCCTTCATCATCTGCTGCAAGAGTTTTCTAATATCAGACTTATGACAAAATGTTTATTAATATATAAGCTGTTTTATAGGTGAATGATCAGTAATTCAACATACACAAATGGACCTCTAGAAAAAGCTGCTAGAAGTTTTTATCAGTCTTCAGCTCTGACATTCACTGCTGTCCTTTCCTATGCTTGCTACAGTCGACTTCTGGCTATACTTTTACCTTCTCTTTCTGAGAGCAACTTGAGAACAAAAAGGTCATTGGTGACTTTCTTTCACTTCAACAAAACCAAAACCTAGTTTAACAGCAAAGGTAAAATATGATAATAAGAAATGTCATCTAGCACTCTTATCTTTTGTGCAGCTCTGGAAGGCTGAGGTAGGAATGAAGCCCCAGGGAAGAGATGCTTTCAGTTGTGTAGTACACTGGTTTTGTTAGCAGATCGCCAGCAGCATCTCCTTCTAGTGAAAAGCTTTCTATGCAACAACAGAGAGAAAAACTCTGTATCATTTGGGAAAGGCAGTCACATACAGAGCCTTGTGGAGTTTCAGAGGCTTACCCTAGAATTACTCCAAAACAGTTATCTGCACAGGTCCAGCCCTCTAAGTCCCATCCTCTAAAACTACATAGTACAGATAAGAAATGTGCCTGCAGCTGGACTTTTCATTTAAGTCTTTTCTTTTTCCTTTTTTTTTCCTCACTCAAAAAAAAGGCAAGTGAGTCCTAAATGACTGTCAAGAATCTGTGAGAGGAAACAAACCACAAAGCAATTTATAGTGAACATTGACCATTTGGTTGAATGTCCAGGAAGTCAATCTGTGCTGTCTTCCCTAATGTATGCTTAAATACTATACACTAACTAAGAGGGACAGCAGAGCTCTGATGGGCCATCTATACTGAGTGTCATTTAATAGCGCACGTACCTGAGTGATGTTTAAATGAGCTGCAGCCACAGTGGCCAAAGCCTCAGCAGAAGCCAGCTGTCTGAACACTTGCTTCTTGGTTGAATTTTGCAGCACATCCTGAACTCTGTGGTGTTCTTCAGTAGGCTTAAAGTGTATATATAGATGTGCAGATGCATATGTGACTGCCTGAAGGAACTTTTATTGGGTGTCTGTGCCCAGGCACTGGCAGTGTGGGCTGAAAGGGGCTCTTTGAGGAGAGATTGGACAGGGCCACTGCAGTTCACAGAGAGCCCTGCAGCAGAGGAGATGGATCTTCCCCAAAGGCACTGGGACTCATGCAGAGGACCTGCACTGAAGCAGGGAAAAGTGTGAAGTGGGGGAACAGCAGAGAAGAAGCACTATGGACTGACAATTGGTGATTCCTCATCCCCTGCCCTGGCTGCAGCCGAGGGGTAGAGAATCACTCTCAATATAATCTGGTTCATTCTGTTGTCATTTCCCACATCCATTGCTTTCAGAGTAGATGATAATTCTCACAATAAAAAAACTTGAGGCTACAAAACAAAGTCTAGGTAACAGGTAATATAGGTCATCAATTCTTGTAAAACAAAATATCCCTTCACAGGTAAACACAGTCAATGAAACTATGGTAAGTGTCATATGCTATTTAACTTACATTTAATTACTTCAAAAAAGCTGAATAAATTTGAAGGAGGATTAGCTCTCTAAAAACACTTCTTTATAGCAGTTTCTTTACCACTAAAATAATTTATTAGCTTTCTTGGATGACATAGGCATTGCACAAGTACACATACGCCAGGCTACAATAAAAAGAAACATAAATTAAACTCTAAAGTTGTACATAATATGCAAAAACTACATTCTATCTCTAGATGTTCATTACATTTTATTGTCAAAATTTTGCAATAGCCTTCAAGTTTCAGCATAAGAAACTAATCTTATATTTATCTAAATTGTATGATTCGAGTGTGCATTAAAGTGACTGCCCTTGCTAAATGTGTACTAGTCAAAATTCATAAGATCATGAGGAAATCTCCTATTTAAAATGAATCTCCTTCAGGTCACTGTATTTGAGGATCAGTTTTGGCTATTCTGGATTGATGCTGGCACCATTTCTTTGAAATCCACATTTGCCACTTCCCAGTTAGGGCAAATGCAACAACAGCTTTATTATTCTGGATTGCACTCCGGTACACGATGTTTTGCTCGGAATGCTTGGACAAGCACCTCAAAAAACTTTCTCCAAAAATTAAAGGACTTTAGAAGGGTGCTAGAGAAAGAGCACTGCTGGGAGAAGACTGAGACAGTGTGATGTATGAGGCAGTTCAGTGCTGTGCACTCTGCCCTCAAGTCACCATCAATACTGAAAGAGTCAGTACTGACATAGAGTGGCACCATTGTGGTGGACAAAATGTAAACATCAGACTGAAGCCATCAATGTGTAATTATCACATATTCCACAGTCATGGCTAAATGTACCTTTTGGAGTAATTACATCTTATCCACTGAAAATATCTACTGATAATTTAAATTGTATGGAATATGTGCCTTCATTCCACTCTGTAAGTGTGTGATGTTGCCTTCCCTGATTTGCAGATGTTTTATTCTGTCTAAAAGTAGCTTATTATTGCATAAAAGCAATTTTATAGCTTAATTCATGTGTATATTTCCATTCTAAAACAACAAACTACAAGAGTGGAGCACAACAGAGAGTAGGATCATTAAATACTTCACAAATAACAAAGTCGCACATGTAAGAAAGTATTTGTGATGTGCAAAACCAGGAAAGGCTTTAAATACATAGAATGGCATCATTATTGCCTGTGAGTGCTAGAATTTGACTATTTCACCCCTAGATGTCAAGGACAATAGTTAATTTGTAAAAAGTAGATAAATGAGGTGGAAACTAATCAGAAAAGGTTTGTTTATCTATTCTTTGATGATATATTACACTACAATAATAAGACAGTAACTATGTGTTCTATCTGGCTAAGAATAATGTCCAACGTCATTTCTCATTTTTACATATCAGATCTGAAAGCACCTCCCAGTCTTTGAAGTTCAGCAAAATTCAAAAATAGTAATTAAGCTCAGCCAATTGGTAGTAGCTGATTTTAACAAGAGAAGTAACAACAATAAATTCCAGCAAGTCTGTAGTGCATTACTCCCCTCAACTGACCTGTGTGCATGTCCTCTCCTGTTTCCTCTGAATTTAATGGCTAAAAGTACCAGGCTGCATTTAAATGGTAATTTTCATTTGTACTGGGCAATAGCAAATAGACCTGTGGTTTTAATTGCATTTTAATTTTTTTAGTCAGTTTAGTCAGAAAATAGTAATTTTCTTGCTAATACATTGTATTACAATGCAAGAAAATTATTTCAGAATACATGTAATACCCTACTTGGATTTAGAAGTCTGTATGGCTAAACATGCCCCTAACAATCCACTACAACCTACATGCTTCCCGGCACATGGGAGGAGCCAGAAGGGTTTTGCAAGAAAACTTTCTGCCTTATGCTGAAAATCTAGAGATTTACCAAACAGCTGGTGTAGTTCACCAGAAAACACAACTTCCAGAAGAAAGACAACTGAGAAAACTAAGCAGTTATCATTTCAGTTTACTTGTCCAAAGGCAAGATCCTCTCTTTCTCTCCCTTCCGATAAACACTGATACAGAAGTGTGTCATGCTTGCTGTGTCTAGAACTCCCAGCAGTTTATCTGCTGTTGCCCTCCAAAGGCCAAGACCTCTACAACTGGAGCAATGTGATACAACACACAGTGTTTGCTTCATTTTTTTCTCAATTATAAAACACTTCTATTTAGTTTCCCTTAAAGATGCCAATTACAAGTTGTTTATTAAAAAATAATTTACAGGCTGGAGGAAGTTGATGAGAAGCTACTATTTCTGACAGCAGATTTATCAACACAGAAAATGTTAAAATAAATGTGTAGGGGAGTGAAGCTTACTTAAGCAAACCAATGAGACTAGGTAGAAAAAAATTGTGTTGTGATAAGTGGTAGGAATTTGATTTAGTAGAATTTATAAACCATACATATGGTCTTTCACAAAGGCATAGATGTAAGCAGGAGTCTAATACAATCCTATTTCCTCCCCTGCCATCTCATGTTTATAAATGTAAAGAGCACTGACAGCCAAGTAAAAATAATACATTACTCCAAGAGTATTTAAAATAAAAGAAATGGAATTATTGTTATGCAGTAATAGTTATGTTTCCTGACAGTGCATGGTATGTCTTTTTTATAAAACATACATACATTTACAAAGCAGCATATACTATAGCCTTGTATGCAACAGTAAGTAGTCACATAAGCAGAAATAAGTAGCTAGAGATTCACCTTGGGCTTTTAAGGCACAGAAAGCCACCAAAATACCCTATTATGGAAATAGAGTTTCATTCTCATGGGTCACAGTCCAATTTTGCAGATTCTTGGCAAATCAGAATCCCTGATAATTTTAGATAACATACAAACATTTTACTTTGGAATATGATGTGGCAAAGGCATGGGATTTGAATGACACGAAAAATCACCTATCCTATGTGAAATGAGTTTTTATTATACATGCTAATAGCCAGATGCAACCCTAAATTGAATACAGATTAACTGCACTTACATCTTAGGCTGAGCAAAGGGCTTATATGACTTATGGAAAATCAGATTTTTAAAAGCAGATAGATATCTAATAAAGTGTTAACAGATGACATGACGAAAATGAAGAATGTAGAGTCAGGCTACTAACAAAACTATCAGAATAGGAAAATTCTTTTCAAGGCAGTAAGAGGTTATTTGTATAGATTACAAAGAGGTTACACAAGGCCGAGCTTAAAATACCAAATCTATTTCTTATTTTTGTCTGTTTTATTATTATTTATGTGCAACACAGCTTAACTTCCCCTGAAAAACCCATGAGGGGTCTGCTCCTAATATTTCCATATCTTCTAGTGCTTACCTCACAGCAGTAATGGCTAGAGTGGTTCATAGGAATGCTATTTCCAGCAGTTTTAGGTGAAGCGGCAAGTTCTACAGGGTGCTTTAGTCATTCACAAATAATCCCCAATGTCAGATGGGAAGGGATTCTCCCCTGCAAGACTAGAGCTATATCATGAACATGCTGACAGTCTTTTAATTATCAGTGGCACAAGAGGGTGCTGCTATAATAAATCTCTCTTTCCTAAACAGAGATTAATCAAAAAACTAATTAGTAGCTTCATCAAAGCTCTCTAGAATCAAAGCTAGTCAAAAAGATTATAGAGGAAACACGTCTCCAACGGTGTTTCAAATGAAGACAGTCGTTTGGGTATATTTAAACAGCCCGCACTGTTAGCCAAATGAGAATGCAGTGCAATATTCTGCTGACATAAAAAGATACTACATAACATTAGATTATGGAAACATATATATACATTATAGCTTTGCTTATTTTCATTTCCTTGTTTAAGGAAAACATGAAGTGCCTGAATAGGCTAAATGAACACTGTGGAATCCTGTAACAATTACAGTGATGATTATACAACACTAAAAAATCTTTTCAGTCTACACTTAACAGTAAAATGAAGAAAATGGATCATTACATTGAAAATCTGGTATAAAAAAAAATCTAGATATCTATTTATATCTCTGTCTCACTCGAGTGGCAATGATGCACTGTAAGATCACAAACCAAGGCAAACAATTCACATGGCAATTACAGGTTCTAGTAAGGAATAGCAAATCAGCAGATCAGCAAAAGCCCAAAAATAGAAATATGGCAATGTAAAATATTGGAATGATTCTCAGTATGTTAACTGTAACATATCATGGCATGTTTGCTGTCGTGTTAGAAACATGAAAAAGACATTCATCTTAGAAATTCAGTTTTCTATCTGCCGTTGAGAAAGAAAGCTTTTGGGACAGACATGCAGCATTATGAGGTGAACTCTAGAATGCACACACGATGTAGAGTTCTAAAGCTCTGATACCATATTAAATGGGAGCACAGTTTCTAGATTTGAGTAAACCAGTCTAAAATACTGGCAAAAGCATTATTTCATATTTATTTGAAAGACTGTTGTTGACTTCAAATGGCTGAAAACTATCACAAGAATCTTCAAAACCTTCACTAATATTATGAAGATAAACCAAATGCATACTCCTTGCACACACAAAACAAAAGAAATCACACTTCTGAAAGGAAAAATAAGGTTCCCAAACTCTATATAGTTATATAAATAAAATATTACAACAAGGTTTCTGTGACATGGAGAGAAAAGATTGATGAGGAGATTTCAAAAACACAAATGACATTATGCTGTCAATGGGAGCCAAGTGTGAGCCTGCCCCTTCGTGACTTTGAAAGCCTTGCCATAAAGCACTGTAAAAAGGAAACCTTTAGTATTGTCCAAATAGTTGCAAGGACATAAGTGAAAAATACACTTAGAAAACAGTACTGATCTGATATAGAACAACAAACAAACCAATTTTCTTTGAATATAAAATATACTAGAATAAGAACAACATTTTGCAAGTCCTGTTAAACCATAAATTGCAAAATCAATATGTACTGTGATTTACACAAGAAATTGCTAAAGAAATTACAGTATGAAATTTAGTTCCTATAGATTGCTTTGAAAAGCATTTGTGTACCATTTTCTAATTACATCTTTCCAAATGAGGTAAATTATTCTCCTACCTGCAACAAATGAATAGGTAACATTTATCTCAGCTGAAGTTCTGACTGAGTTTTGGAGTCTGAAAGCACTTTGCTCCTTGATGCCCACTCAAGCTATCCAATAACACAAATGCAACAGAGCCTGGGAAGAGCAATAACCAACACATTGTTTGGATCCAGCAAGTGCAATGAAATTTCCCAATTCTTTTGCTGGCGATTCAATCTTCTTTCTTTTCTTTCAAAGGAAATCCTGTACCTCTAAACTTTCTTACTGGAATTATGTTTCTAAATGTAAGTATTGTAAAAAGTTACTTTTCACTTTTGGAGTAAAATATTGAATTTTCACCATATAACAAGCAAGCAATAGAAAAAGCGAAAACTGGACACCTCTGGATTTTCATCAGGTGAAGGATTTTTGTTCAGTCTGAAAAAGTACAATGTCATCTGAAACCAGAACATCTGTTATGTTTTCCAAAGAAATTAGATAAGAGAAATAATGAGGGAGCCTATAGAATATCTATGGAAGTTATTTAGTTAAGCATTTATATACAATGTTTACACAAAAGCAGAATATTGCCAGAAATTAGTTTGGTTTTGTGAAATGCAACCACAAAGCAAGACATTTCAGGTCCACATTATGAGTTCAGATACAACATCTGCAAGCAGAACAAACCTTCAATAAGAGGTTCTGTATTTATTTTTGTCCCAGTGTGTGCTTCATGGGAGCAGCATTGAAGAACCGTGGTAACTAAGGTCCTAAAGAATACTATTATACTTGCCAGTAGGTGATATGTTTAGAAGTTCTGTTATATTGCAAAATATATGGATTGTCTCCATTTTTTTCTTGCATGATGTGTAGAAGGAGGAAGATATTAATTCCTTTAAAAAATGCATGAAAATTTACTGAGAATCTTTTAATACCATGAGAGTAATGAATGTCAGTACACATACCTTCAGAAGCCAGACTCTTAAGAGTACAGCAACATCTCAAGTAAACACAACCTGCTATAAATTTTTAGCCTTTAGGAAAAAAGCAGGTGCTTTTTTTTCCCCAATCCCTTGTGGTAAACCTTTCAGTTAACTTAAAAATATAACTGTAGTTCCAGACACAAAACTATTTATCTATACTGTAGTGGCAAAGCTTTTTGATTCATGTTAAAAAACTAATTGTGTTTTAAAAAAAGAGAGATTTTGTATCATCACACAAACATCCCCTGTATGGTTTCATCCCTGCCAAAGATTTAGAGTAAAATATGCAAGTACTAACAATGGTCAAACGTGATTAAGTCACCATTATTAATGACTGAATGGGATTTTCTCTGTGTGACATTTATGCCTGAATCGGCTATGGTCATCCCTAAGCCTAAAACATAGATAAGATGAAAAATGCCCAAATCCAGGCTTGCACAGCTTTCTGTGATTCTAGGGCTGATATTAGTGCAGTACATAAGACAGACAGCCGAGGTGAAAACAAATATAACTGACATATTTATTCTATTTCACTTCCTCCTTTTCCTTTTGTTGGATTCAGAGTAAATTTAAAACAGCAAATAGGATAAGTAAATACGATAGGAGAGGTGTAAGGGGTAATACCAGCAAATGAGAGTACAGGTAGAAAAAGGAATCAAAGGCAGAACATAAGAGATGACACTCAGAAAATGAAAATGCCATTCCAAGCCAAAACATGGGGCATCCTGGGGCTGACAACATATTTAACTTGGTTACAGTGAAGTCATATCCTGAACTCATGTTTCCTCAGTTTCTGTAGAGGCACAGCTTCTTTGGTTGAATGAACACCAGCTGAAGCTTATCTCGATGGATAGGAAATTCAACTCATCTTTTACCAGCGTGCATTTTCAGGAATTAGCTGCTGCTAATCATACTTCTAAGCTTCCAGGCTAGCCATAATCCACATCAAACACACACTGTCTTTTGGTAGCTGCATACCAAGGTAATACCTTTGAGCACTCCATGGTGTTTGCTAGGACAGAACTGTGCTGTTCAATGGTTTTAAGGCTTCCATACTTTACCAAACACAGCTGAAACTGGTCTGTAAGCAGAGCTATCCATGGAGGTAAAAAAAGGAATGACACAGTCAGCATTAATAATTATGTTCAGGCAGAAATATTTCTAGTTCTACAATAAAAATAACAGAGACTACACTTTCACACAAATCTTGAGCTGCACAGTTTGATTTTTAAACAATTTATTGTATATATGCATAGTGTGATCAAAGATGTAGCCATCTGATCACGTACATATTTTTTAAAGTAATTGAAATGCATACATGGATAAAGCTTTCAGTAGGGTCTTGCTAACATAAAATCCACCTGTGGTATTCAAAGTAGTTTCAGGCTTTCTGGAACTCTATTAACCACCTCATTAGTAGTACTGAAATAATACAGAATCAGGGTACATTTCTCCCTCTGTGTAGGCTGAAAGTGGACCACTGCAGAATTCCACAGGCAATGGTTACAATCATTAAGGACAAGTCATTTTTTAGATCATTAAGAGACAGACATTTTGACTACATGATTCAGAGAGAGGAAAAAACCCTTAACACCACTACAATTGTTGTTGAGACACTGGCAATCCATTTCTTCAAAAAATGGTGTAGAGATGCACTGGCCTTTTACCTAATTTGCTTCAGCTTTCCTAGAGCTTCCCCGTCTTTTCAAGTTAAGTCAACTTACACTGCAAACCTAAATGCTAGATGGAAAGTCTGGAGATTCATTGCTTTTTCTGAAATAGCCTTTCTGATCTTCCCTTGGCTACATTCACCTCTGCATTGGATGCCAATGTGTTTGCATAATGCATGCTCTGCAGTAAATTGATTCCTTACTGAAAATATAACATTTTAACGTTTGTGGAATTGGTTGCAAACAAAGCAAGCTGTGTCTGGGACAATTTTCAGTTGAACAGCCAAGTAGTTTGACTAGGTATTTTAAAGGACAACTGTAAATATCTCTTTAAAATCATCAGTACAGCTAAAAATACATGTACCTAGAGATAGTTCTGAGTTAAGGGTAAAGATATGCTGCAACCTGAGACAACACTCTCCCTTTCTTTAGTCACACATAAGAAGAAAGTGAACCAAAGCTATATTTGAGATATAATGTAAGAAGGGGACAGAAGTAGTGCAAGGACCTGCTCATCTCTTACCATTGCTCGCTCTCTCTTGTTCCAGCATGTCTAACAGCAAAAGCATGTTGACTAGGTGCAGTGAATTAGCCAGTCTTCTGAAGAAAATATTTTCCTGGTAAATTGAGTCAGTTCCAGAGTCAGCTAAAAGAGGATGCTGACCTGTGGCCTTCTGGTGTTGATGGCCAGACCTTATGAAACATGGCTTTTGTTCTTGTGAAACAGATAACTACCTTCATGAATTGGCATTTCCTCATTAACTGTTAACATCACTTTCTTCTCAGTAGGGCCTCAATGTTCTACATTCAAAACCCAGAGTTTCCTCCCAACATCTGAGCAAACAGAATTCAGAAATATTTTTTGTGAAGATGAGAATGAAATGTTTCTTACCATGATACAGAGAATTTCTTGGCACAGGAAATCCATGCTTCCAGTGAGGTAAGAGTCCCTTGAAGCCAAGGAACTGTCATGTAGACAGCTGAAAGAAATGGATGCTCTAGAGTCCAGCGAAGATATTCTTCTGTTGTCTGGGAACTCACCAAAAAAATTACTGTATTCTAATAACTTAGTTTTAAAAGAACATTACAATTACGAGCAATAATAATAACATTGAGATTTCAAAGTTTAGGGGCAGAGATAATATCCATTGCACCATTCTCACACTTACAGAAGTCTTCAAGTTTGCTATAATTGTAAATTGTGGTTCCTTTCCCCACATTGCTCCTGTGTTTCAGTAGTGGGAGATTTTATTTAAAAAATCTTGCAGAAAATTCAGATTGTGAGGACTTCAGCACCACATCCTGTTACGGATCCTTGTCTCACTGCTAGATAAGGAACACGACATAAACCAGAGCTTTTACAATTTTTTCTAGCTTGTATTCTAAATGATGTCCTGTAATCGAAGAAAGGAAAAAAGCTCTTATTCTTTTCTGGCTAAATCTTTAAAGAATATGGTTAATTGAATAAAATACAAAAAAAAAAAAATGATGGCCTGAGTCATCTAACTTAAGCTTATGCAAGTGATTAAAGAATAATGTAAACTTGTAAAGCTTCCTATGGGAAGGCCAGAACACTGAATATCTGTATGTTGTTGACAGTAAAAGTTTAAGCAGTGTTTTGTATAAGACAGTCAAACTTACAAGGTAGAGAAATTTAAGAGGATATGAAGGGCGAGTGCATAAGCATGTCTAAAGCAAAGTCATTAATGGCATAAAATATTCGTCATAATAGCCTGATAAATGAGCTTTCATGCATCCTACTCAGGATTCACTGCATTTCAATATGCCTTTTTTTAATTACCAAATGTAAATGAATTGACCTTGAGCATAACTTGAGTGCTGGCTCATGATTCTTTACACGAAGACTCAGTTCATTCAACAATGGCAGTGGAGTAAATTTACAGTCATTTTGCTTCTAATGCACAAGTCAGCAGAGGAAGTTAAAATATTTCTGCACAGCACTATTCTTGCCAGTAAGCTGAAGTTACTTTACTTTTCTTTTTTATTCATAGTATGTGCACGACTATTCTAGATATATATGGTCATCAGACATGCAAATTGTTTATAGAGAACATAAAGAGGAAAATTTACCTAAGAACCTACAAAAAATAGTTGCATTTCACTTTGTTGAAGTGTACCTTCCCCTTTTGCCACAGTAAATTTTTAACTAGGTGAAATTTCTTTAACTTGCTGCCTGTTATATGTTCCTCTGTAACTGATATATCACAGTGGCAGAAACTGGTTTGATGTCTTTGACATTTACATCATCAGAAATTGCAACGTTACATTTACACCAATAGTTGAGACTTCAGTTCTTAGTCAACTTGAAAAAGCAGCTCCTGCCTTCACTATCCTTTTTACATCTCTACTTAAGTGATTGCATTACTGATGCCTGGACATCAGACTAATTCTATCAAGTAAGATTATTGTGGCTGGTAAATTATGTACTTCAGATGCAGACACAGCTCATTGTCATACCAGCCACACAATTCTTCAGAGACATACACACATACATCTTGAAAAATTATCTCCACCATTGTGGAATTTGCTTGTCTCAATTAAAGAGCCATTTTTGGAAGCCTTTGTGACTTGGCATCCTCTGTTTCCACCAACTTTTCACTATGTAGTAGAAAATCTCCAACACGGAGACAGAAGACTGCAAATGTTCAGGAAAAAAAATCCCAGATGTTTACAGACAAGTGTGTATAATATCAAATTAAAATAAACAGAAAAATAATGAGATAATTTCAGACATGTCACTTCACATTCAGTAACTGTGGTCTATTGCAAGTGTTCTTGAAATACCCTCTTCCAATTTGCTGGTGGTGTGAGTCTGGGTTTGGAATAAGGCCATATATCTTTTCTTTATGAAGCAATTTTCTGATTCTCTGCATTTATTACAGCTGTATTCCTGACAGTTTATACCTGACCTTCATTATCATTTGATATTTATACAATACTAAATGGAACCTTCTGCATGAAGCTGCCAAAAAACCATGCCTAGCATTGCTTAATTCTGCAACAGGATTCTTGCTCATTGTCTCCATATAACTAGAAATTTGAAATTTACTGGAAAAAGAGAGGTAAATAGGGAGACACAGAAAAGAATTTTCTGGGAAATAAATGACAAAAAGGACCTGTCAACTGTAATTACTGCATAAATGAAATACAAAACCTGTCTAGGTAACTCATTCCCCCTCTTTTTTTTTTCCATAAAGAAAGGATAGTTTTGTTTACAGGCTTATGTTTACATGTCTTATGACAAATGTAATGACTTATTTAAGTCTCCTATTTCAATGAATAAAGAGGCAGAAAACTAACTTAAACGATTGTCTTATAGATAAGATTTTTCTGTGTAGAGCTTCACCTCCAAAGTATAGCCTTTACTGATGGTTGTAAACACAAGGTCTTTCAGCAAAGTTTAATGACATACGAGACATGAGGATCATTATATTATCTCTTAAGATTCAAAACCTTTGTTTTATCATTCATTACATAGTCTGTTGCACCTCCTAATCATCACTTGCCTAGTTATTTCAAAAATTTGTGCCACTCTCTTAACTCCACTCATTTGTAATTACTCTGTATTTACATGAATTATTCGAAATCAACAGCTTCCTTGAGTTTGGAAAAATCATCTGTAGAAATTGAAATAATAATATTGTCTGACTGAAAATAGTTATTCCTTATCCCTCAAATATTATTGCAAAGTGTTATGTGAATAAAAAGGTAGAGTAATGCATCACATCAGGATCTTTGGGACTTTTACAGGTCAACCTTTCAGAAATTTCTATATATTCTATTGAAAAGCATTATTCATTGTGGGCCCAACTATAAAAATATACAAATCTTTAAGACATTAAATTCTGAAGCAAACTACAGACAGAAATATTGATTGTGTGATTTGAAATTACAAGATCAGGAAACTTTGATTTTATGAGTATTTCTGCCTTCTGTATGAGCTTGACTTTGGAAACTTTCTTTCAATAAAAGGGAAGTATTTACACATTCTTACACATCTGTAACTATGTACTGGCACGTTTTTTTAAAAATATTATTAAACATTTTAAGGCATATATGGAAGAACATATTGTTAAAACCCTATGTTCTAAATGTGAAAAATGAAGAATTAGCAAGAAGTTCACTCAACTGTAGTTGAGAGTGCCTATAAGAAATTCTTTCCACTTCGCAGAGTGTTTTAAAAACATGAATAGTTTGCCCAGTAGGACACACACTGTCAAAAGCGTTTTTTTTTTTTCCCTGTAAATACCATTATCTGCCCTCCTTTTTATCACATTTTTGCAAAAACAGCTGAAGTGTAGCAGACACAGAGGGGTAGAAAACCTAGGCAGGTAACCAGGCTTTATTCTAAACTTGTCTTTTTGCTCTATAGTAAAGATCTTAATCCAGGTTCTATATGCTTATAAGTATTTCCAGCTGTATGGCACATAATAGCTGCTGTTCTTTAAAATTATCTGCAAAGCTGGGATTATTTTGCTCAATTACATTTACTATCCTAAAGGAAGTCTTTACTGTTACGAAAAAGGAATGGTGTACACACTAAAATTTTATTATCTTTCTCCACCACATCCAAACACATCCACAGATGATATATATGGAATATGTATATTCCAAAATTGTGTATTTGCAAAGTACATCTAATGTTATAAACACTACCATTCTAAGTTACTCCTTGTAAAATAGTTACAAGGTATATTTTAGAATATAAACATCAGTATTCAAAATATTTAGATCTGTTGTTGCAGAAAGTTTAATTAAATTGGTGAGAATAAAGTGTACGGCCAAAAGCAGATTGTTCCAACCTCCAACTCAACCTACATCAACTATACTTAATGAGAAAGGAGAAGCAACAGATTACCATCAATATTAGTTTGAATTCTTGTATAATTTTTTATTCAGCTTGGCCTCAACTCAGCAGCTGGGCATTTTCTCATGTGGTATTTGGTTTATTTCTTCAGCCCAAAGAAGTATGTTTAGGAATTTTTATTTTATTATATCGTCATTAATTGCTGTTCAGACTTCCAATTTTAATAGAATAATATTAGCATTTTTTAGTGGTTAAGACAAAAATATCTGAAATATAAGCACTGCCCACCTTGGATGAGCAGCAGAAGAAACCAACAAAGCTATCATAATTGTAATGTAATAATGTATTGCCAAGACCTGTAAAACCATAGGAAGATGATACTACTGCTTTGCTATGCTAAAGCTGAGGCCAGAAAGGGTGAATTTGCAGATGAAGAAATGCAGCAGAAAGAGCTTAAAGTCTAGTTACTGGTAGACCAAAAATATTTTTATATCATAAAATAAAAATAAAGATATCCAAACAGAAGATGATGGAACATCAGGAACATTCCTAGTGTATTAAAATCATGAGATAATCCCCATAAGCCAGTCTATATGCCTAGCTGTTAGTTCTCTTCTATGCTGAATATTCTAAAGGCACAGTGAATGGATTAAAGCAAGCTGTGCTGAGTGCTTAGAGGCTGCTTTATCACTGAGCCTTAGGGGATCAATTTAATTCATATTCTACCTCTCAAGAACAACACTCTTTTGCCAAATTAAAATTCACGTTTAGAAGACAATTACATTAGTTTTAAATATTCCTATGCCTTTGGCTTCATCTCTTTTACAGAAAGATTTTAGGAAATAGATCTGTGGTTAAATATTAGAAGTCTGAGGAATACTAGAGACAGTGATTGTCTAGTGACTCAATCAGGGAATCTTATTTTATAAAGCTGTAACATTTTTCTTAAGTACAAACTCTTTCAGTGGCTTTGCTATGTAGATGGAAGAAATTAAGTAGCTGCTGACTGGTTAGATTACGACTTATTTAATTTTTGCTAAAAAATTAGGAACAAATATTCAATAATAAATGACTTGCCAAACCTACAAAATCAATCTGCTGAAGAAAATAAGCACACCAGACAGACCAAACAGGACTTCAGAGCAAGAATGTAAATTTCCAAACACTAATGAGCAAATTTTAGCTTGGAAACAAAAGCATGCTGAGATTATCTGCTAAGCACCCAGATTTCCTTTGTTACAGACAAAGTTCAGAAATACATTAACAATTTACAGCAGTTTTATCATAACTATTAACTGGATCAATTTTTCTATTACTACATATACTAGTGAATTATAATCTCATTTGTTGACAATAATATTTGTCAAAAAACTGTAATCCAATTCTTCAAGACACTGACAAAGCAGTTTTATTCAAAAAGTCATGGAGTCATGACATTTCCACTTCCTCCAACACTATGAACTTGGGAAAAAATTATAAAGTCAGAATAAATTTTACTTAAAAAAAACCAACAAGAGTTCCCCTCCCTTCAGCAGCCCTGTATGCCACACTACATCATAGCCAGGCCTATGAAAGCCATGCAGTTGCTGAGTCTGATTATTGAAGCTGCTGAAGAGGAACCTGAGGTTCCAATGGATCCATATTAACTACCACGTTCACCACGCTGACTATACCCATTTTGAGAATCTGTGGATTTTGAACAGAAAAATATTTTATGCAAAGTACTCTAAATTAACAATTTAAATTACTGCCTACTTGTCAGAGGAATGTTAAAGTTAACAGATATACCTGAGAATGCAGAACTGGCAGGAACATTTCAGTGCTATTTTCATGTACTGTATGCACTCAAGGAGAACAAACAAAATACATATGAAACCAAACACTACTTTTATCATTAAGAAGTGAAGAACAACACATGTAGACATATATTTATACTCATACGTATATTTCAACACATAGGTGTTGGTCCATTGACTTATCAAAAGCAGGCTCTATTTATACGTACCTTGAGGGACTTGAGAGAGTACAATAAATACCTTCTACAGTGACAATAATTCTACACATAAATTCTACATATGGAAGATGTTTGTTCAAGAAAATATATATCAATCAGAGACTCCTGTGGAGAGTGAAACACTATGAAACCTGAGAACTTGCCCAACCACCAGGAGACACAGAATGTTTCATGCAAATACTAATAAATACGATTGCTACACAGTAGCTTTTCCAAATTATAAACAAAGAAATCAGCTTCACTCATAAAAAACCTCTGGCACTGCATAACAATTTCTATGCAGTAGCTGGAAACATTTCCAACCTGTTTTTCTTTGGTTCTTGCTCATTTCAGTTCATGCTGCCCAAACAGTGATTGCCAATACCTGGCCAGAAAGCTTCCTGTGAACTGAATCTGACCCCCCAAGTTTCCCATTGGGTAAGTTATAAATTAATATATAACTCACAACTAAAACTCTTTAGTATATCATTGTTGGTTTTTGCCCTTATTCTCTTCAAACATCTGTCAAATATTTACATGTATTGACATTTGTCAAGTATTTATGTATATTGGCAAATATTTACACATCTGGTCTGTAGGTTCCCTTTCTGGATGCCTTACAGCCCAAAGAAAGTGAAAGGTACTCAGTCAACTTCATTTAAAGGTCCCTTGAAATCTCTTCCAGCAGTTTATCCTAGGAATTAATATGCATTATGGGATGCAGCTTCAAAGTGAGAAGAGCCACAGTGAACATTTCATCACAATAGTGCCTTTTTATGCTGTCTTTATTCTTTCCTAATTAAAAAAAACCCAGTTTTGTGTATTCTCCAAATTGTACAGTATTTAAACCCATGAATTTTTACCACCTTGAATGAATGCAGTACTTGCCAATACACTACAGAAACTTTGTGGCAGAGATAATCCTTCCTATGATTTGCTTTCAGCTGCTTGATGGGGTTAGCAATCACAGGCTGCCACTCGGCAAAGAAGTGTGATTCACATAGAAAACATTTTAAGCACATCAGCATTGATAATTTTCTATTTAATTGTTATATTTTCCAGCTCAATGAACAGAGACAACATGCTTTCTTCTTAGAGACTCACCTCAACACAGAAAGTAGATGTCTCTGTAGCTGTAAGTGGAATTACTTTTCTTCCCGTTTCTCAATTAACAGACAATAAACATGGTCTCTTTTGAGTTTCCATTCTGGCTGAGTTGCCAAGTCAGACCTCCCTGAAATATCAGAGTACTATTTGGGAGCTTCATTTAACCAAAGTAAAGAAATAGAGTATCAGTATTGCAAGTAGATGGCTGAATGTAGCAAGGTGTTCTAAACACAGCTATATGCCTTTGCGATCATCTCTTTAAACAAAGAGGAGAGCATATGAAGGTCCAAGTGATCAGACTTGCTTCAGATGAGCTGGCACAATCCCAAAGAAGGGGCATCCTGTTCATGAGAAAAAACAGAAGTCTGATTTTCTAGTAACTGTGTGGAGTGCATACTTTGTTATGATGTTATATTCCAAGTTTTTAAATGAATATGCATAATCTTTAACCTAAAATACTTCTCCAGACAGTTTCACAACTTCCACACAAGTGAAAACAGGCCCCTCATTCCCTGAAATTATGATTTATACCACACTACAATGCATGTAATAACTCAGTAAATTTTCTGCTTTGTTCTGAATGAGCTGGGATATTTTTGAGATAGACTTGTTGATCTATTTTCACTAGATTCTTTTCTTTAACTTTTATGGTAGGTAACAGAGCAGTGTTTGAATACATAGACCTCTTCACTTTTGTTACATAAACTTGTTATTTTGTATTGCTTTTTATATTGGACTAAGCCTAAAACATTTGTCATTTTTTTCCTCTCTACTGCTACAGTCACACCCATTGCAAAAATTCCTATAGGTAATTTTCACTTCCATATTTGTTGTGTCACTTCTGGTTGCATCAACTAAAAATGTTCATTTCTGTGTTTTTCCTACTGATGAATGCGCAACACTGTTATTCAGCCTCAGTGAACATTGTCTACATTGTCTATGACTGCATGTCAAAGCTCAGTATGATCAAAATGAAATTATTACCATTTTCTAGCTCAGTTTTGGAGAGTCTAGTCAGTATTAATCCTTACAGTTTTGGATACGTGGAATATGTCACCATGTTGAGATTCTGGCATATAAATTCTACTCTGTTGTTTCAGTCTGTAATGTTTACAGCAAGCTAATCATTATTCAGAATGACTAATGTCAGCTCTCCAATTCAGAAATATTTTAATAGCCTCCCCATCCAGCTACTGATTTCATTTTGCTGGTTTTGTGGACCGTGAAAGGACTCCAGCTTAACAAATATGCTCTGCAGTCCACTGCAAAGTTGCAAACACATTTACTGTGTTATTTCAGAAATTTGTTCATGGTTTCCAGACTGTTTTGCATTAGGTTTGCCTGCTTAGTTCCTGACTTTGCAATTAGAAACAGAAAGAAAAAAAGCTTTTATCCAGCACAAATAAAAAGGAAAAAATACATAGAGAAAAATCTATGGAAAATGAGGTAAAAAAACCCAAGCTCTCTAATGTCAATGGACTCAAACAAAATGAAAGTGTGAATGCTGCTCACTCACATATACCACTGATTCATAGCCTCTGCATCTCAGAGACATGATTGGCTTGCAAAGACCACTTGTCATAGATTCAAGCAACATTTTTGGATGTCATTTGGTTTCTCTGAAAGAATATTTTTAAAACATCTTTTCCACAAAGAGTGCATACTAATAACTTCTTTTCCATTTTCTGCTCAGTACTGCCAGGTCTGTCTGTTCTGGTTCTGGTCTCCACTCCTCATTCATGTCTTGCCTCACAGATACAGTATGCTCCTTCATCCATGACAAATGAAATGTCTATCCCGGTGGTTTATTAACAGAACAGGCAGGCTAGAAGTGAACTGGCTGTATTTTGAGTCAGAAAAAAAACCCAAAGGTTTTACCACTCTTGTGTCTAGATGCCTGGGCAGAAAAGGTTTCAGTTGATGATCAAATGATAGAGATTACCTTGGAAAGTCAAGTGTGATCTTACAGTTAGTGTCCAGTTTAGTCTACACTGCATGAAAATTGGAATAATGTCAAAAAAAAGGGTAGAAATCATATATAAACTCTTTTGTTTGTTATCTAAAACTGGATTTATAATCGCATGAACAGTATTCTGGATAATATATAGAATGGAATAGCATTAATCTGTCAGCATACATTTCACAGCTAAAGTGATGGAAACCTTTAAGATATACTCCACTGTGATTTCTTTCACCGTTACAAATCCATGTTCACATTCTCTGTGAATTCAGAGAATAGAGTGCTAGGTAAATACTCCAGTCTCAGTTTTGAGGCTGAAATAGCAGCACATGCATTTTTGCATGGGCAGCCACATCTGCATTTCTTTGTCTGCCTTATTACATGTTTAATGATGTATAATGATGTAGAAGTGTATGTATATACATATATATTTATGAACATGTTAAAATAACCACATTTTCCTTATACATGAGTGTGTTAAATATTAAGAGTCTGATAAACTGGTTGTTATAAAGCAGTGATCATTATTTGCATTAAATTAAATAGTCTATAAATACTAGAAGAAAGCCTACTGTTTTTTTTCCCCAGTAGAAACTAGATCTGCTTCCTAGTAAGTTGAACACCCTGAGCAATGACTGTAAAAGATTTATTCATTCTTTGGGAACCACTGAGTGGATGCAATATGAACTTAAAGTTGTTTTTACATGACAGGGTACTCAAACATAGTTTTAAACATTAAATCATAACCCAGCCCATTACTTTGTCAAACTTCTCAAAATTGTCAGTATCAAACAAATGTTCCCTTTGAACATAAGAAATTTTTAGTATTTCAATATGTTTCAAAACAAAACAACATTTTCAAATGAAGAATTGCATAAAAATATGAAAGCTGAGCAATTCATAATTAAAAACTGGAAGAGTTTGGTTGAGGCTTCTGCCTGCTTCACCAGAAATATTTGCCTATTTTCATATATTCCACTGAATGCAATTCATTAGAAACTCAGAGAAATCACCCTAAAAACGACTAGCAAAGATTTGTAAACCCATTTCATCCTGTTTTGTTACTAGGGATCATCCTTTTGTTACATCTATTTATGGCAAACTGATGCAAACTGAAATATTTCTTTATATAAATATGCATTAAAGAGACATTGCATCTAGCAACTCATGGTATAATTCTGCAGGATTCGGTCATGTCTTCAAGAGATTATTTCAAGTGCACGTGGAAAAATGTTTATAAAGCATACTAGTTTGTGTTCTCAAATAGAAGTACAAAGAAAGTCAAAGCAGGGTGCCATATTTTTAATGGTTCTTTAGTCTCCCACAGAATTTCTCCAAAATGACACAATAATGGACCTATTGTTTCTTTCTTGATTTAATATCTAACAGCTGAAAATCTCCCAGGTCATAAGCAATGACTTTCCTAAATACTATCACTGCTGAACTAGACTAGTTTCTGAATTAGTCTAGTTCTAATTCTGCTGAACTGGTGTAATTTCTGCTTTTGTCAGTCTGCAGTAATAAGCCTGTTTGCTCCATCACTGAGGGAAAACACACTAGTCTTTCTAAAGACATCTGTTTAAAGTTCCAGACTTTATGCAGAGGACTCAGAAACATGAGTGACTACCTTGCTCATGGCCTTTTGAGGTATTATATTTCAGCTCACAAGCCAAAAATTTAGAACCCTATTGTACTACATGACCTGCAAATATGAACCAAACTGCAAATAAAACTCATATAGAATGGAATTTGCGTCATCTTACTCAGCTGAAAAGAAACCAAGCAGGATGAGAACTGAGTGTACTGTATGGCAAGGAATGAAACTCTGGATGCTACAGCCATTAAATCATTAACATTCATCACAGCTACAGTAACTGAAATAATGAATATGAAACTCCAGTGGGACCTTAACAGAAATATTGGAACTTCATGTAATCACTTAAGGTGTTTATTTTTGTACACTGAGCATTGAGGGGTTTTTTTCTAAATCATCAGACTTCATCGCAGCAACATCAGTGATGCATAATGTTTTGGGTTTATTTAATGAAAGAGGTTGAGCTTTATCTAACTGTTCACTGCCTTCCTTGTTGCTTACTTGTATAAGGTCATTAAAATGATGAGAACTGTTCACGACAGTCAGTACCAAATCTCTATCACCAAGACCAACTCTGACTGGATTAATACTTTACCAAAAAATTTTGGAATTCTGAATGAAAGTGCAGTAACTTATTAATTTGTAAAGAATATAGATACCAAGAACTATTAATCCTAAAGTGATTAGAAAAAGCTGTATTTGTGTGAGATGCCAAAGAACCATTAGATTTGGCATTCAAATTTTCTTCTTTTGTGCTGTAGTTATGTACTGAAATATTCCACCTGTTCAGGTAGCTATGACTACGAGTGAAATACCATCTGTATTTCATGATCATTCAGTAAATAACTTCTGGCAGTGCAGTAAAAAGACTCATAAACTGCGTGATTTATTTCATAATGGAATAATGTTCTTTGCAAACCCAGACTTTAAATTTGGTTTACCTGCACTGAATTTTTATAAGCATATATATTTTAAGTTGATCCCATTTCAAATATATTCTGAAGGAAACTGGGGTGGTGCACTTAAATTAGAAGCTCAAATTGTAAAGAAAAATATTTAGTGAAATGTCTAATAAACAGTAGAAACAGTATTTTTACTCTTCATCAGGTTAAAAAAAACATTCAACTCTTCATAAAGAATGCCTCACTGATTTATAGAGCCTCTTCCTTCTTTGGAAGTGATTTAAGTTAGTAACATTTTATACATGTTTTTTAATCAGTTGATTTTACAATTGAGAAAGACATGGAGAAATGCTGGATTACAGTTCTATTGGGGTTTGTTCTACAGAACATCTCATTCTTCTGGTCCTTCTAGTATTGTTTTCATGCACATTCATTGAGAGAATATACTTTAAAGTTGGTAGTATTCCATATCTGATTTTCATTCAACAGAAGGTAATAGATTTCAGAAGGTGTATTGCAAAGAAACATTGTTCTTAAGGAGCTCCAAGGGTAGGCCAATTTAGTAAGGCACTTGCACACCCTGACATCACTACTGAGGAGTATACAGAAACCACATTTGGCTCTTCTCTGCTCCAAAGCATATTAGAGGTCATAAATCCCCAGATACTCTATCGTATCTCCTGTAGAAATATTTATAAGCATTGATGGTTAACCACCCATGAAAATAACTAAGTCTCCCAGGTGAAATCCCTCTTTTCATGCCAGTCTGTTGAGATCTATGACATTTTCAATCCAATAAAATTGACTTTGTTGGAAGTACTTAGAAGACTTTTTACTACAGCAATATGTCTTTACAAATAACCATCTCTCTCCCCTTCCCTTGGTCCATATTTTAACATAATGCCCTACACTGACTTTAGTAGGATATCATGTAGATGAAGATACTACTAAGTAAATGTATTAATGGGTCTGTACAAGGCTGTCGGCATCTACCTACCCACTAATTCAATAGAGATTTCATCACTTTATGGGAAAGTATTCCTGACAGAAAACCTATTCTTGTTACTGTTTTCCATCACATACTAATGGATCACACAGACAGAAATTACTTTAATCAATAACATTTGTTAAATTAGCACTGGAACTAAGCACAGTCATGAGGACACAGATATATGGTAAACAATTTGACAGTCAAGTTAAACAGCTAAGCAATGTGACAGTTAAGTATTCTAACATATCCTACCTCAATACAACTCCATTCAGTGTTTGAAGTGTAAAAGAAAAATGAAAGCTATACTTAAATAACTCCAACACTATCTCATGTCACTGCATGAAAAAAAATTAGCTTAGTTGCAAAATACTACCCCCTTCCTCCATCTCCAGTCTAACTGATGGCTGATAAGACCCTAAACTGGAAATAGTAGATCATGTATTCACACCCATTCACACACAACACACAGGAATATTACTTAACTAGTTGACAGAAAATAGAAAATAAAGATTTCAAGTCTTTCCACAAGCAGGCCACACCTAGAAGACAGAAAACTGCCTGCAGTAGCACAAGACAGATTTATTTTTCTGTTGTTTGAGTTTGCTTGGAATGTTTGCTTGAGATTATATCACACTTCCAAAGTGTGCAAAGAGAATAAATAATTGAACTTTCTTTTTTTTTTAGTGTAGAATAACATGTATATTGATTTTTATATATATAAAAATATGTATATATATATATATAATATATTGATAAAAAAAAAAAAACCATTTAGTCCAAAGATTGCTCTCAGAACAATCCAGAATTTTCATCATGTCCAAAACAAGTGCTGATGAAACTTAGCTTATTTGCTGAATAACTAGCCTGAACAGAAACCTTTATTTTTTTATTTTATGTTCACACTAGTGGGCTCTCTCTTATGAAACCTGATTTTGTATGCTAAACACAGCAATTGATTACACTAGTATATGTCTTACATAAAAACTACATTAGAAAAGTAAAGATTAATCCTTATTCTCATGCTAATTTTTCTGGGTCACTACAGAATTACAGAATGTGAAACTGAAACCACAGAGCTTGGCCTTATGGGCTGGTGGTTTTGGACTAAATTCTTGAGTTCAACAACCAAGTCAGAAGTTTCTGAAGTCATAAAAAACCTAAACACAACAGTTTTGCCAATCTGGATTTCCTCAAGTCTCATATCCACATAATAGCTCTAATTCGTTACACAAACAGATCACCTTTTTTTCAGACAAACAACATGTACTGTAAAGAATGAGACCACCTGATCAGTAGCTTATTGCAAATTATTGTGTCATTACTAAACCCGTGTGAAGCTGAGACAGATCTTGAATTTATTATACTAGTATTTAGCCATAATGACATTTAGACATAATGACATAATTCATGTACTTTTACCACACAGTGTAATCCATGTGTAATGCCCCACACAGACCTAATGCATCTGCTCAAGAGAGTTTTGACAAATACCCCTAGTTTTCTTGTTTTGAAGCATACTGGCTTTATAGCCCAAAGTCCCCACTACTGAAGAAATAGTATTTGCCCTTAACAGTATTTGTTGCTCTCAAACAAGGCTCATAGGACTTTAGGGATGCATGTTGACATATTGACAATTGTTTTTACTGTCAATACTAGACTAATTCAACCCATGCCAAACTTATCAAGTTGATCTAACCTTCTACCTTTACTCTTTGAACTAAGTAACCAAATTTTTCATATATCATTTTGTTGTTCCTTTAATCCTGTCCACATTTAAAAAAAGTTGTTACCATCAGAATCTAAAGCAACAGTTAATAAAAATATACAAGCAACTTCAGCATACAAATCATGCATAAGTATTCATTCAATTAGGCTATTAATTTCAAATACAACTGTGGTAAACAGTCATGCAGAACAGCACTTATGTAATCCTAAATTTCTCTCAAGCATATGAATGAGAACTTTGAGATGTGATGTATAGGCAAGTGGAAAGACAATTCTACATTATAGTGCTTAAAAGCTGCCATAACTGGGTAATTCTAGAAAGCACATCTTAATGCATCACCATACCTCATTTTCAAAATAATTTAGAATACAGAGAGATATTATGTACACAATATTCTGCTCTCATTAAATAGTTTGTCAGACTAATCAATTATTAGAATTTTAACATGCACAATATTCAATAAAGTATGGTTGCATACTTTTGTGAGACACCATTCAGTCTTTATTTAGCAGAAAATAATGAATCTTCCTTTGATGAGAATAATAAGATACAAATTAACAGATTATTGTGCCTTGAAATGGTTCCATATACTTCGAAGCATTTTTCATAACTCACACAATATTACACATAATTAAATAGTTTTTGTGGCAGAGATAATAGTGAGCATAGAACACGGTACAAAAGAATCAATTCCATGTTACAGATCAGAACATGGGATGCAATTGAGCATCTCTTATTCCTACATGAAGATAACTGTCAGTATTATTTAAAAATAGATATAGTCACATGTATATACATCCATTGCATCTTAACACTTTATGAAAAATGAAGTTCCTTGTAAATTACTACATATCTAGAAGTAAAGATACTATATTATGTAAATTATATAAGTGTTTCAAGGTATGTGGAATGAAAAAGACGTTTAATTGGTACAAAAGTGCAGGAAGTCCACCACTTCTAAAGCCTACCTCTCAATGTTATTTTCACACAGAAAAAGAATATTCTGATAATATACAATTTCTTGGGATTAAAGAGTATTTACAAATTAAATACAAATTTACAAATTAAAAACAACTGGAGACCAGTAAGTGTGCTGCTTGAGATGTGGTTTACTTCTGATTTATGAGGAAAATTAAATGTAATTAAATTTCTATTACTTGTTTCTCTCTCACACACATTCCCCCTTTCCCCCATCCTAACTGGTTTCCGTTTCAGAACCAGACAGTTCTCCGAGACCCTAACAGACTGGTTACAGTGGTGTACTTTGGCAAGATTTCATCTCATATCATTTCATTTTTTGATTCTCAAAGGAATGCAGCATGCAGACTCCCAATTGTCCTTCAATTACTCAACTAAAGGGACCAGAACAAAAAGGTCAATGCCACCACAGGAGTTCATCAAACCTTTTCTTAATCTCTTAGTTGCATTTTAACAGGCTTCAAGTAATGCTTCCTGCACTTGCCATCTTACTTTCTGTTCATATTAAAATTCCTACACCAAACAGAAACTCTGTTTCTGTAGGGATAACGACCCTACCACAGCCTGGCAACAATTATGCTAACATAACTTATTACTTCCAGTAGAAACACATCTAGTTTCTAAGTCTGTGTCTCATGCCTACAAATCAAGAAAAAGATTGAAAATAAACTAAATATTTATGTATTTATTTTTTTTAAAAAAGGCCACATAGGCCAATTTGTTTGCAGCTCACATCTTGCAGGCTTACTAACCACCACTCGATGGTCTATTACCTTGAAATCCATGCGAGGGTTGTACCTCTCTGGGGTACAGCTAGCACTCTGTATGAACATAATGATAAATCATGCAGTTAGCATTTCACTGTTATTCCACATGAAAAAAAATTCAACTGATCATTCCTCTTATATCAGATTCAGCTTAAATTTCTACTTATGCTATGAACATTTATGAAATTCTTTAGAAATCTAGAAAATATATACCTACTATTTTGTGTCTTAATTGAAGTATACAGAAACTTTCAGTCTCAGTTTTGTCATTGTGCTAGACCTTCTCTGCCTCCATCTCTTTCTATCTCCATTTATTTTGGCTGTAGATAAATTGGTTTTTTCAGAATGTTTCCACTTTTACTATCGTTTGGAGCAATAGCCCCCTTGTCAGAATATGAATGGACATTTCTAAAAACCTTTTCCTTCCAAAAGTAAATTATAGCCATGTATCATGGTTGCACTATTAGTCAGGAAAGCAGGAACATTTCCTCAAAGAAAATATCCTGATATATTTCATTATGTTTTGAACATAGGCCATCTATACACATTATTAAAAAATCTGTACAAAAATAATGCCGGTGTGATATATTAACTGAGGTATCCTAGCTGCAAACAACCACAAATTTTGTTGACTTATACCCATGGTTTTGACAGAGAAATGAATTCAGACATAAAAATTCCTTGATTTATTAATAAATGAAGCAAATATATTTTCAATGGAGTCGCTGCACTTCTGTATAAAACTACTGCATTGATCCCAACTGAGAAATCATTGCACATTTAGGAGGCAGTGATTCCCATCTCAGTTCCCCTGGGCATTGCAGGACTGTGCTGTGTTGCCCATCCAGCATGGCCTCCAGCCCGGCTCTGGGTTGCGCAAGTCCCTGGGCTGCACGCCTGCCCCAGCCAGTCCTCATCACTGATCCTACACACCCTCCCTGTCCTTGCCTTCCTCTAGAAATGCAGCTGGACAGTCTCATTCAACTACCAGCACACTGGGAAAATCCACTCAGACTCAAGCCAGTGCTACATGGATGTACGATGCCCAGCATCTGAAGGGACATTACAACTGACTCACTAGCCGTCTTCCTCTTTTTATTCTGTCTTATAAAAGCTGTTGTCTTATTAAGACATTTATTGTCAAGCCTTCCTTACTGAGATCCAGACAGAGCTCTTTGCTGTATATGTCTCCTCAACCCATACCCCTTCCTCCAGTTCAGAAATGCTGTGTTTGATTTACTTTCCCATCTGCCTCCAGTTTGCACTGAACAGCCCTACACTACATTAGAGCTCAGCAAGACACAGAAACCAGCAACTTTGGACAGCCTTTGCTTCTTAACCAGTATCCTGCATTCCATGCTAGGGCCAGACACGGCCATGTCAGGTGGATTAAGTTAACAAAACCCACACCACAGCTGAGCAGCCCCAACAACATCTATGGATCTTGCTCATAGTTCAAAGGATTTCTTTTTCCACGGGGAAGCAAATAAGGCTTCATACAGAACCCAGGACTCCCATTAATACAGTCTGTTTGGTTTAATTTATCTTCACCTTTAATACAGAGCAAGTTTCTGTCAGCCAACTTAAAAATAACAACAAAGTCAGAGAGCAATTTGCCAACAAGGCTTTTATTTCTAAAATATGTTATGTAGATAAGGACCCTTGAAAGCTTAATGACTTCTTGCTAGATCAATGACAGCATGAAAAGGTGTTTGTCTTTTTAAGGGGAAAAACAAAGGTTTCTCAGCTCCAGTTTCGTTTCCTTTGAATATTCTTTCCAATTTTTTTTTTAAAAAGTTAGACATTATTTAGTTTTAACAAGTTCAACAGACCAAAGAAAAAAATGAAAACTAAAAGAAATAGCTGGTACCAGAATGGAGGAGGAAGCAATCAAAAAATAAATATATACTTGTGAATCATGAGGTTCGCTATTGGAAACTTCAACATTATCACTTTCCCTAAAAGTCACTCCCATTTTAAAGATCCATGTTTCCTTCTCTTCAATAGATTCTGAACTCAGGCTGTCCTGAGTTCTTTGACCAAGTTTTGGACATTACTTATATCAACCCCCCCAACATATCCTACAGTCACTACCAATGCTACTATCTTGAGTTTAAGACACTGCCGAACACCAACTGCATAGGACTGTTGGACTTCCAATGTTGCCACCACTTCAGCACATGAGGGATTAACAATATGACACATGACAAATTCTGAAACAAAAAGGTCAGATAATCTCAGAACTACTTAGGGATCAAAAAAAACCATTTATTTCCATGCAGATTTTTTATGATAGCTGTCTTTATATCTTAAGGGAATTGTACCAGTTTGACTGAAATTACAGTCTTTGAGATACTCAGCAAAAAGTGAATGTGACCACTTCTTGTACTTATGGGTCACCCCTGTCAGATTGTGTTGATAAATAGAAAAGTCTGTCAGCATTGATTAGAGAAGATTTATTTCAAATTAAGCACATTCTAGACAATACTTTTTGTCTGGAAGATACTGAAGTATAAAATATCTTCTCCATTAACAATATTGAAAAATTCACTGGGCATTGCAGGAGGGAAAAAAATGAAGAGCATCATATTTTATGCAGTTATAGAGTCTTGTGCATACCTCAGGGTTACACCAAAGTATTGTGTAAATATGTGAATCATTCCTTCAGTTGTAGCCATTATTGTAGTTCCTTGGTTAAGTACAAGAAAATCTTTTATAAGGCTTTCCTGCATTATTACTTTTTAGAACTAGTTTGCAGCTTACTGTAGAAGAACATTTCTAAAATTTTTGTAATAATTGCAGGTAATTTCTTTTATTAAAGGACAGGAAAAAAAGCTTAGTCAAACTTACATATTAAGCTGTATATTTCTTTTCCAAAAGATTAAAATACTCAAAAGGAAAATCCCATTAAATTCAAAACATACAACATCATGTCATTTTAAAAGTCTAAATTCTAAATCCCTGATCCCAACTTTTAATGTTTTACCACTATATTTTAGTTCAGAAATTAAGAGAGAAGGTAAGATACACTCTTAATCAACAATCCATTGAGAGGTAAAATTCTATGGAGGCTCAATCCGCTTCTCTCATATTCATAAAAAAAAAAAAAAAACCCACTATCTTCTTGTAGTAATTTTTCTCCCCAAGTTTAGAACATGAAATGCTAGCATTTCTTTCAGTATAATTATAAGGATGAAAAATAGAGCTCACAAATGGTGAGGAAGTCAGACAGAGATGAGACTTGGCCCGAGGATGGAAAAGAAGTTCTTCCAGTCTTTACTACTATTTGGTTTGTGCCTATGAACAAAGACCAGTTTATTTTAACATCACACAATAACAGATTACTCCAGTAGTATCAATGGGACTAATATATGTGTGTTTGCAAACCAGGAAGAGAAACCAATGAAGACAATTTTCCTCTGAACCTGAATGCCAGACTGCCAATTCAAAGTTTGGTTCATAAAATAATCTCTTAGATCCCTTGGGAAAATTATGTATTAACTACTTAGGACTTTTAAAAAGGCACAATCAATCACACACCATGGGCAGAACTTGTCTTGAGGGTTTCTTACACATACTTTTTATTGCCTTATCAGGACATCACAGTTTGTGACTTCATAGATTACATGAGGTTACTGTCTCCAACTAACAGGATTTCTCATGGGAAGAGAAATAATAAGATACAATGAAGTCACAAAAAATGTGGCAGAATGCATGAAAGGAAGTACATCATTGTAGTAGATACTCTTCCTTCAGATGCCACTAGAGTAACTATGCTTGACTTTAACAACTGATAAATGTTCTGTATTACCACTGGTTTCTCACTTGCTGCAATTGTTTTAGTAACAGTTTTTATAAACTTCTGATAAAAGTCATCTAGTAAGGTTTTGATTTTCACTAGATATGTTAGCTCTAAAACCATGAGCTTATCAGCCTTTTGTTCAGAAAGCCTGCATACAAACAAGATTACAAAGATCAAGATAGTTGACTTAACTCAGGTTAGTGTAATAACAAAGTTTTCTGGTTTATATAAATTCCTATAAAAAACTAGACAGACCAAGTAATCATTGCTGATATTGCCAAATGCTTGCACAGAAATAGTGACATATTTATAAAGCATTTCTAGTTGCTTCATCCTGCAAAGAACATAAGTGGAGCATGGATGAAATATGTATTAGCATTTACCAAAGTGGAATACCTAATCCCATCTAAAAAAAATAAAAATCACACCACTAATTCACCTTTTCATCTAAATAAGCAGAAAAGCTACACGCAAGATTCACTACACACAAAAGCCTCTTGCATTTTACACCCCTCATTCATAACAATCAATTTCAGCCAAGGATAAGGGGTTTTGAGTATCCATATGATTTTATCTAAGAGCATACCTGCTGATTCAGTGACAACTGTTCTCAGGATTATGTCTGATTACGGATCCAACAAGAAGCATGTTACCAGAACTCAGAGAAATGAATTAATCCAAGTGAAACTGAAGCAGCAGTTGCAAAATGAAATTGTGACACAGTATCCACTCAGAGAATGACTTTGTAAAGTATTAATGGAGTGTGCCCACTGTGGCACTACAATATGAATTTATCCTAGAGGAATCTAAAAAGCAGCATCTTCCCATAATAGGGCAAAGACTGTTACTGCAGGAATGTTCGTGGCAGCCATTGGTGTAAGAAATTTTTAAATATAATGAAGTAATAATAGGGTTGAGGAGGAGAGGGGTGTTAGGCTGGGAAAAGAGTTTCCGAGGAGCTTTGTGTATGTGTGCCTGTTATTCTTGCAACTTGCTGTGAATATCATTGGGAAAGGTCACTCGAATCCAGCAGTTCACAGCATCATGAACTGCTGGCTCAGGTAAAGGCATTAGACTGTGGAAGATGATAATATGTTCTTCCTTCTCTAAGATATCAATCTCAGCTACACCTCTTGATCCCTACATAAGAATTTTAATTTGCCCAGCAAGGGTAGCACTCAACACCATCAAAATGGGTTTTTTTGATAGTGGCACAAAAAAAAAAAATCACAGAAAGCCTTTTAATGAACTAATTAAATCCTACTGTTTACAGCAGATTAGTGAGCCCATGCAGTGGGTCTACAGATAGTCATTAAGCCATAAAATGCCATGAAAGTAGATGTTACCAAAAATCACCTCTGCACAGCTATGTCTGACACTGACACCTGAAAGCTGCTTATTAGCATCACCACACTTTTCATGGCTCACATCGCTTGACCAATTGATAAGATAAATAAATTGCTTGGTTTCAGCTCATTTTCCTTTTTACTGTATGGTTGTTCTTGAAATAACTCATTTTAATACCCTCTGTGAGAAAGTGGTGACAAACATCTCCAGTAAAATGAGAAACACCTATCTGCAAGCATGGCCCATCTGCAAGCACAACTTTGAGAAGGATGTTTCACTTTCATTTTTTCCACAGGTCCTCTGTGCAAACACAGGAATTCATGATTTAACAACACACAGGCTCGCTCAGTTTCAATAATAATTTCCAGAAATGAGGCTCAGGATACCTTTACATCTTTTAGGAATCTAATTAAATTGAAACACATATTGAAAATACTATTTTTTTCCTGTGTATTTAGTTGCTAAATTGAATATTTTAATGAAAGATATTTTATGTCATTGAAGTTCAAAATTCCACAAAAGAAACTTCAGGATTTGACTCATCCTTGACAAGATTAAGCCAAGCTTTACATGCCTGAACCATCCAGGTTGGCACTTTGTGTATCATCTGCAATGCTGCCCACACTCTCAAAAATACATAGGTCAAGAAAAACAAAATGACACGGGGTTATGTGAAAGCTTGATCCTTAGACTGAAAAAAAAACATAAGAATAACACATCATAAAAAATAGTATGTAACATGATTTTTCTGGCTTCATGACTTTTAGATTTTGATCAGTAATTCTCAAGGGGAGATCTGAGAAAAAAAACAAAACACCTGTAGCAGACCTTCCTTCTCTTTTTCACACGTGACATGTTCAGTATTTTAAAAAATCAAAGTTATATTTTTTTTAATATTCTGCAATTATTTTCCCCAAAACTGAGATTATACTCTGTGAAACATTCTCATTTTTCCCTTTTAAACCCTGAAAAACCAGTCAAAAGCTGTAACCCTATTTAGTATCTGGCTGTGGCAGTAATTAGTATCTCAAGTGATAGCAGATGCAATTAAATTGTGCTTATAAACATTCCTATCATGTAAAGCCACTTCTTTTGTATCTTTACGCTAGAATAGGAAAGAAGAAAAACCAAAGTACTGGAGTAAAAATAGATCATTACAAAGCTGTAGAAATCAAAAACTTTGAAATGTGTAAGATTAATCCCTTTTTTCTTGTTTTTTAGCACTTCTAGATTAATTTTTTGAGCAAGGTCTAGTCACCAATAGCTAGTCCAAACTGTATTTTTTTTGGCAACATGCTATACGTTAGGTACATATCAATTAAATGCAATGAAAACCAAACTAAAATGACTTTAAAGTATTACTATCAGGATTCTGAAGTTCCTTATAGTAACTATTCCCAGTTCTGTTTTAATATCACAGGAATGGATGAAATGGAAGTACTGCAAAGCCTTGTCTATACAGATATTTTCATGAAGAGCCCTAATTACAACTAATATAAAAGCATTTGCTGGACTTAAAATTCATTTAAGAAGAGAAGAGAAGAGAAGAGAAGAGAAGAGAAGAGAAGAGAAGAGAAGAGAAGAGAAGAGAAGAGAAGAGAAGAGAAGAGAAGAGAAGAGAAGAGAAGAGAAGAGAAGAGAAGAGAAGAGAGGAAACACTAATAGCTTTACCAGTCATACAATAACAGCCATATTCAGAGGCAATAGCTGTGGTGGAACTGGGTATATAAGTCATGGCCTGAATTGTATTTACTTGAGATTTATCTGTTTACACTGGGTAAATTTGAGCAGTGGATTGTTAAAAGTATTTATTATTTACACAGAGTAAAAAGCCAGATTTGACAACTGTATCCCTCCTCCTACCAATATTTAAGCATTTACAGACATTTGGGAAACCTTTTTCAAACAGAAATATTTCTCACCACATTTCCAGAGTGAGGGCTTACATTCATATCCCAGCCAAACTTTTATCATATATTGCCTTGAAGAGAATAAAATACGTAACTACACAACTTTCATTACACTATTAAAAAATCTGAGGATCGTAATTTTAGAAGTAACACAATGCCTTTAAAATAGTGTTCTTCAAAAAGAAAAAAAAAATCTCAAAAAGTAGCTGGTGAGCCAAAAACAGAGAACTAAACTCCTTTACCAGATCTGTCAGTAGGTCTGATTTGTATATGATGTAAGAATCAGTATGCGGTCACACAAAGATGGTAAACTTGTTCAGAGAAATCATGTATGGCATGAAATTGTGCTAGGTGTAGCAGTACAAGATACACTCACCTCCACATGTACTTTGTCCTCAAGGGATTTACTTGAGTCAGCGCATTAGAAGTAAAAGAATGTTCTGTTCATATATTGCCCAGTACTAAAGCTTTGATGATAATACCACATTATCTTTTGGTAGGTACCTATTAGAGAGAAAATCACAGAGGCAGAAGCTATAAGTTAACTGAAATTCTGCATTTCATCTGAACATGTCTCCAAAACAGTACTTAAATTCATTCCATATGACTGCACAGCAGGATACCTCACTCATTTTTCTCTATTATGAAAGAAGGAAAAAGGCTCTATTTCGTTTTTAGAGCTCAAAAAATCCATGTTATACATGGCTTTTGAGTGACTGAACAATTCAATAAATACAGGATGCATCCACTGACAGTTACGGTACAAATTATTCTTGTTCTTTGAAATTATTTGATGGAAACAAATAATCAAAGCACTACCTCTCGATAATATTTTGTGCTTAGAAATGACCTTTTCTTTCTCATCCAAGGTAATGAAACACTGCAAATATCCATATATGCATACACAAAAATCTAGTGCTGTTGCTGCATTCAAGGTAAATTTTCTACTGAATTACAATAAATTACTTAATTTTTCTAATTCCAGCAGTCTTAAAAGAAAACCTCTTTCTAGTTCTCTGTGCATCTTATCATTTTGCAGAAGAACATGTAAAATTTATTTGAGTCTGCTTAAGATTTGTTTCTCAAAAGAGAAAATGAACTCCTTTATTCCCCTCATTTCTGTCTTTATAAGCATTCACTGGATGACTTTCAGATAGCGTGTATTGTTTTAGAGCCCTAATGCATAGCAGTGCTTTTATTACATCCTTAAAAATGGCAATCATATGTTATAATCAAAACATACATAGTAATTATAGACATCCATGTACCTCATTTACTATGTGCCACAAGGTAATGATATTTTATATTATACCATAGAATCTCAAAGCATTTAAAAGCATTAGAAAGTTAAATTATATGACAACTTTGTGAACTAGGTAAAGATCGCTTCAACATAACTTTCTGCACTAATGGAATCAAAAGATATATTAAAATCATCCATTAGGAACAATGTTATCATTCAATCCAAAACCTCACAGTAGTATATTCACAATATGACCACTAGTCTCAGAAAACACCTTGCAGTTACCAATGTTATTCATCACGAGAAATATTTTATGTTACTGTGATGAAAACAATACATCGGAATGCAATACATGAAAAATACAATTTTACTTTGGTCTAACCCAATTTCTCAGCTTTTATGCCTAGAAAAAACCAAACACAACTGTAAAACTTCCTTAAAAAAAATCTTAACATAAATTATTGAGATGGAAGACCTGTATCTCAGCTTTTCTTAAAGTGTAATCTTTTTCATTCTAGGATTAGAGAGAAGTGTCACATCAGCTTCACTGGAAGCAGGATATCATTTTGTACATGGCTATCTCTTTTTCACAATTTATTAAAAATTACAATTAATAAGATTTACATCATTTTTAGGATGCAACACATTAAATATAATAATTTTACCATTGCGAATCAAGACAAGTTTCATTTAGCAGTGTTCTATCAATCATTACTGGCAAAAATCCACATAAACAAATACGTCTTGCACTGGACTTTGAAAGTCACAAACTGCCCAAAATTTGCAAGTTTTAAAAGCATATTTCAGGAACACCCTTTCATTTTTGAAATATCAGCATCCAGAAGCAAATACAGAGGGTTGGTAGGGAAATGCACCAGCTATTCTTACTCATCCAGTTATCACAAGGGTACATGGGGAAGAAGTTCCTTATGAGGGACTATGGTCAGAGATTGAAACACTTACATGCTCACAGTACACCTGGCATTAAACTGTAAATCATTGCAGAATGGGGAAGGCAAACAGTAGCATTTCGTACTTGCTGGATTCTACAGAAAGCCATCCTGTTTGAATCATTACCTGAACATCGTGAAGCTGTGAATAACAGAAGTAGCTTTCAAGAACACTTATGTAAAACCCTGACTTGGAAGAGGACAGTGTGTGATTTCATAGAACTGATGAGACAAAAACTTATTGCATCTTCCACAACATTTAATAGAAGTTGTTGAGTGGCATATTTTCAAATCAGTAGTGAATTTGACATCTACCATATGTTCATGTACATCTTTCCTCACTGTATGAACAGTATAAACACTTCCCATAAATCTCCACTAATTAAATTTAAAAAGAAAATGACAAACAGGATGAAGAGCTGACAGTTTTCATAAGCACAAACCAGACTGTGCTCATCTGAAATCCTAACAGCACCACCTGATGGAGGATTGTCATAATACTACAGGAAAGACTCAAAGTTTCAAAATTTGAAAATATTTTAATATATATCCTCTATTTGTGTAATAAACTGTAAACATAAATACATAGAATGTTGATCCACTAAAGAAACTAAAGGTAGGTTTTGACATTTTAAGTCAATAAAAGTTTTGATTTACTAGGAACCAAATCCAGTCTGAGGTTAAGCCAAAAGGAAAAATCCAGTTTCTTGTCAGCACTCTTTCCAGACATTTCTGTACATAAGTTTGGATAATAAATTTAAACACATATGGTATCCACATCAAGATTTTATTGTTAGTAGGCACTCAGGTTCCCAACATGGATTAAAATATAAGTGAAGAATCGAATATTTATGCTCCTTTAAAGGATATCAAGTCAAATATTTCTTTAACTCATCAGTAACTGAATATTTGAACAGTGTAAGAGAAGAACAGAGTCATCATAAAGTAACTCCAGAGAAAAATCTATGGGAGTCAGAGTTGTTTCCAAAAGACATCGGGTATCTAATCAGAAGGATGTTATGCTACAATTTAACAACATGAATATAAGTAGTTACATAATGTTTAAACCACTTGGGATTATATTTGTTTAAAAAAGGAAAAGAATTGAGGAAGTGTAGTTCTTCAGGAAAATATAGTGGGCAATCAGTGCAAAATGTAAATCAGTTTCTCTGTTTCAAAATGTTACTTCATCCTTCCCTATGTGTTTTATTGTCACTTAAAATCTTACATAAGCTTCCCTTTTTTTGTTTCCTTTGTGGACAATTCTGTGATATTTGAAAATTAAATACATCAAAATCAACAGTGATTTTCATGGAATTATGTGGTTCAACTAGTAAACAGTCATACAGCAGACACATGAAAGCATTAATAAGATCTTTTCAAGGTTTAGTATCAAGTAGCAGCTAAAAAGGCTATAACCACATCGATTTTTGGCCTATACATCCCAAATGAATACCCAAAAAGACTAGAGTCTTTCAGAAAGAAGGATTTGTTCTGAAGAAAAAAAAAAAGTTGTTTTTTTTAATATATATTTTGCTTTTCTTTATGAAAATAAATCTTTTCTTTCATCTAGAAATCACAGAGTATTTCAAGTCAAACAAGAGCTTAAACAGGACTATTACAAAATGATGAAGCAACACTGTACTGAGGACACAAGTACAGCTGCTGTTTTCCCATTCCCACTCAGTAAATATTAAAATAGAAAGAAGGAGAAATTAAAATTTATAAAAACATAGCTAATCAAATAATTTTATCGAAATATTAGCTGTCTTGTTAATGTTTTAAAGGATGATATCATCAGGGCTATAGATGTTTCAGCCCTAGATTTATCTATTTAGCTCCTGATATTGCCTCTGAAATTCTCAGGCTTGCTTTCTTCTTTATTAATCCCATCATTCCCTTGATGTATGCTTGAAAAATACTTTGTTGACCACCCAACTCCATAAATTGATTCTTCTCAATGTGAAGTTCAAAACACAGTAAACATTAAGCATTCTGCTTCTTGTGAGCCAATTGGCCATAGTCTCTCAAATCAAATCCTGCTAGATAAACCTCAAGCAGCTTACAGAATCAATCAATCAACAGTAAACACTTCTAACAAAGAACAATAACAGGCCTACACTGTATGGTTTACACTATGAAGTTTAGGGGTTGTTGCAACATCAATTTGCATAAAGACAGACACAGATAGTAAGAGATCTGCACTTTGAGGAAACCATCATGTCAATATACCTTATGTGTGTTATATATATATATATACACCCTCTTACTGAGCAGATAAATCTTCTCTATAAATAGATGACATATACAAGAACTTAACAGATGCTTTAAATTGTTAACACAACCTTTGATTCTTCTACTTTATTAGTCTCCCAAGATGTTTGAGCCAGTGGTTTGTATCCTATAAAATCCTTCTAGAATCTGAAGCAATAGCTTTCATAGTACTGTTCTCATTACTGTTAGTGCTACTGAATATATACTGATAAAAGATTCCTCCCACTGCAGCTCAGGATTTCAGACAATGTCAAAGCTGTTTGCATAGTTTCATGCTAATAAAATGAAAAACCTCTGACACCAAAGACATAGTCATAGAATCTCTTTGCTTCATCCCTCACCTCATGATTCATACAGATAATTTACTATGCTTTGGTGTATCAGATGGCCCTGAAAGTCAAGGTCTCTTCATCCAAACTCATCCAGGAAAAATAAATTCACAAATAGGCCTTCCCTTTGACAATAGTGCATGCAATTTAGATTTTTTCTTTACTGCCAAATTAATTATAGAATCCTTAAATACCTGCCATACATACTAAGACATTAACTCAATCTCTCAAATGGTTTACTTTCTGCCATGTATGAACAGCCTCCTTCACTAGAAGCCATTGCTTTTACCAGATCTGAACACATTCCAGATATGACTGTTTCTCTTTTTATTTTAGCTTGATATTTTGGGTCTTTTTGCTCTCTCATTCTATGAAAGGATAATAATCTAAAAGGCAATGGTGTATAATCTAAAAAGTTACTTCAACTTTGAAGATACATAATTTCCCCTTCACCATACCGCAAACCCAAGAGTAAATCTGTTAGTCCAAACCATCTGCTCCACCATCAAAAGTGAAAACAAATTATCTAATGCAGGACCTCATTAGCATACATATTGTTAACCATCACAGCACTATTAAATAATAGCAAAAGATGGAAAACTAAAAAATGCAGTGACAGGTGTTCTAGACAGAATCAGTCAGTGGAAAATGTAGAGATATCTAGAAGAAAGTTAATTAATTGGTCCTTCAAAGACAGAAGAAGTTCACATCAATCCCCTTACAATGTTTTGCATAAATTGAGTGAATTATGTCTTCCCTTGTAATAAGAGTAATATGAATTAGCAAGCATTTTGATCTGTTGACCTGTGGGATTAAGTCTCTTTAGTTCCTGGCAGATACCCTGAAGACAAGAAACCTCCATACTTCAAGGAAATTCTGTTTATTGTTATTTATCTGCTTAAAAAATACCCACAAGAGATATCCACAGAGATATGGTGAAGCAGCTCACACAACTGGAGCACTACAATGGATGGACAGAGACTATTTAGCAACATGACTGAGAAACAAAAAGGGGAAGTGCTCTGCTGGACCTCATAATTACAAAGAAAGAAGATCCAATTGGGAATCTAAAGGTAGTTAAACATTGAAACAGGGACCCAGAAGTGCTGTGGAACATCTGATCTCGGAGAAACGCCAACCTGACAAGACCCTGGGGATAGCTGATGCATCTTTAAAAATGCACTTTGGATTAGAAGATCTCAAGAGGTTCATTTCAACCTTAATTGGCCTAGGATTCTAAGACTATTTTCAGACTAGTATGGTTTATTTTTAAAAAATGTTTTTCCAAAACATTTAGTTTTTCAATATAGTAGAAACCTCCCAAGATGATGCTTAAAGAGGGGGGAAAAAAGATTACCAGCAGGTTTGGTTTTTTTTGCTGTAGTGTTTATTTTGAATCTCCAGATAGACATTAAAGGAAACTAGCAAGTTTCTTCACCATTTTTAAACCAAAGGCACAAAATAGAAAGAAACAGAAATAGCTGATTCCACTCTTGTTGGCTTCAGAGTATTTTGTACAACGTGTCTAAAGCAGGAAATAAATAACAGGTATGAGAATGAATTCTGAAGCAAAAGACAATCATGCGTAAAAATGTTGGCAAAATTACAGAATTTAAGTAATTTTGAAGAAAATTAGAATCCTACAGTAGAATGTAAAAACGGTCAACATGAATAGACATGCTCATAACAGACTTTAGAGCCAAAGTGTTTGGAACTAAGCTTATCTACTACTCAGTCAACTCTTAAACATATTCTTCCTCATGTTTACTTAAGTAAATGCTTAACTGCTTTGCATTCACAGGACAAAGGAAAATGGGACATGTTTTTGCACTAAAAATTTAAAAGGCTTGTTACAGCTTTTTTTACTGCCTTTTATATGCACTGATGTTTATGCTTCATTACTTTAATTTTTGTGGTTTACTACAGGTAGTGCCCTAAAGTTAAGGTGGTAAACAACAAGCAGATGTTTTCTTATTGTGGAAAAAAGACTGTAACTATGTTTTATACCAAGAATAAATTTAAACTTTTAATAGCTTTAACCAAAAAAAAAGTTGTTTGGGTTTTTTTTTAGTAGAAAACATATTAATTATTTTATATCTGCAATCCATATAGGCACATTGAAATCCTTTACAGACTTTCCATTAACATAGTCACTAATGCACCAGTAAGAGCATGAACAGGTCAAAATCATCCTTGCCATGAGTCTTTACAGTATTCTATAAGAAAGAATATTACCAAACAGTTCTAAGAGGTTGTTGAATTTTAAAGCACAGCATCCCACATCTTCTGATGCCAAACAACTTCCATGCACAAAAAATTCCCAGGAACTACCTTTCTTCGTCTTTATTAAGATGAAGATGTCTTTTAGAAAGGCATATTAAATGTTGGGAGGGGGAGTAATTTCATAAAATAAAAAATTAATCTGAAATTTTAGGAAGAAAATTTAGTTGAAGGCATTTTGTCAAACACATAAGCAGGCAATATGCAGAGGGTCTGATTCTACCTTTTTACATTGCAAGTTTGCTCAGTTTGTTACATTTCATTTTAAAAGGCTTGGATAAAAATCCAGACTGGATCAGTAATGTTGATTAATACACAAGTCTCACCTCTAATCCTATCAGGTAGTGCTATATCACTCAACCTACCATTGAACCTCAGAACTCAGACAGCAAAAGAAATTGCCAAGTGAGTATTGTGCACTATGCAGAAGATACCTCTGCAAAAGAAATCATAAGTAATTTTGCTCAGTACATTTGCTATTTTTTTTTTCTAACTGTGCTTTTTTATGTTACCTTATGGTCTAATATCATACTAACATTCCTTTCTTCTCAATGTAAACATTTCACATCAACAAGCAATAAATCTCCAAAGGTTCTGTTTATCAAAGAAAACCCTGTACCCATAGGCAAGGGTCAAAAAGTCTACAAAGGACCTTAGGATAAAAATGGACTATTAAGGACTGTTAAGTAAGCCTAGGAAATTATTGCTATGGGATGACAGTAGTCCAGCAAAAGCAGTATCACAGTGAATCAATTTTCTTATTTCATATTGACTCTAAATAAACTCTACACCAAGCAAGTGACAGAAAAGGAAAGGATTTCAAGTATGTATGGATTTCAATTTTGATCTAGTGTATCACTGAAGTGGGAAAGGAACATCAGATAAAGTGACATGAGCAGCAGAGTATGCAAAAAAACAGGAGAATGAACAATGGTTTAGGGCATATTTTAAGACTTTAAAGCAATATATTGCGTAGTTAAATTTTAATATAAGTTTTTAGGCATTATAGATAAATTTAACTCTCCAATACGGGGGGGGAGGGCGTGGCGGGAAGGGGAGAAATCTACAAGTTTTATCCAACTATTCCCATTGGAATGACAGTATTCACCTCTTGGTTGTTTCACAAATGTGTATACAATACCAGTATTTGCAGCTGTTTGTTATAGCAATAGCCTGTTTCTGAGGTACAAACATTAGTCATTGTGAGACAACCACAAAGTATTAGCTGCCTCTCCACATAAACCTTTTGGCAATCATCAGAAGAGATGGAAAAATAGAATCTTTGAAATTAATTTCTTCCACACAGTGAAATAGTCCAAGTAATATAAACCAAATATTATTAGCATTTTACCACTGTCACTAGCACCAATTTCTCATTTTGCTGTTATTACATAGAAATTGTTTCAAAAATAGAGTTAAGACTAATAGATACATAGTTGACTGTAACTATGTTTGATGGAATTCTCCCTGGCTCCCAGCTCATCCATCTTTGACTTATGGTACCAGAATAAGCAAATGATTCAGCTCTTCAATTTGGAGCCCATTCTCAAGGAAGACTCTCACTCCACCTGCCTTATTTTCTGCTCAGTCTTTGTTTCCTGTTTCATGATTTTTCCTCTTTCTCTTATTACAACAAAAATGGATGCATCATTTTATTACCTTAATGTCAGTATGTGAACATGAAGAAACAGATACAACTGAAAACACAAATTCACAGATCCCAGGCCCAAAATATTTTGGCTCAGAAGAGGAAGTAATTAAAAACCGAGTACTTCTCAGCATGTCTTTAGTATCCCATCATACAGAAAAACACAGAGAAAGCTCTCTCCATCTTTTCCACTTTAAAAAAAGTTAATGTTCAGGACTAAGAAATATATTTGGATAGATAACCATCAGAAGACTACTGTGGAAGATACTCAACAAAATTCTGTATGTCTGATACCTGAGGTTTTCTTTTTTTGAGTACATCTTCTGATATGAAAAATGCTCCACAACACTGGACTGACTTTTATAACACAGTAGTAGTACTTTTTCTATTTTGCTAGCTTGCTTTGATGACCTATTGATTTACTCAACAGGATTCCCAAAACATCTGGAACACACAGATATGATATATCTAATGGAAACAGGATTAAAGTTGAAAATCTCAAATTGATGTTTCATACAGTAACATCTGAAAGCAATGTGTACATTTCGTTTGACAAAGGTATCAGTACAGACCAGCAAAGAGGACTTAAGAGTCCTTTGTGTGATTTTACTAGTGATTTTATCTGTGTTGAACTGAAGAGTTGGTTATAAAGACAGTCTGTGTGTGATCTTGAACACCTCTTTATGTCACAGAATAGAAAAAAAATAAGTGATGAAGAACTTCAGACCTTTACACTCCAAGTATGCATAACCAATTGTATTGGGTTTGAAGGGCAAGGTTTTGGTAGCAAGGGAGGCTGCAGGGCTGGCTTCTGTGAGAAGCTGCTAGAAGTCCAAGCCCATCAGTGATGGTGGTAGTACTTCTGTAATAACTTACTTAAGAAGGGAAGAAATTACTACACAACACAGCAACTGCAGCCAAAGGGAGAAATGAGAATATGTGAAAGAAATGACTCTGTAGACACCAAGGTGAATGAAGAGATGCCAGAACAGAGATTCCCCTGTGGCCTGTGATGAAGATGATGGCAAGGGAGGCCCCTGCAGCCATGGAGTTCTGCAGTGGAGCAGAGATCTACCTGCAGCCTGGGGCAGACCCCACACATGGATGACCAAAGGAGGCTGTGACCTACTGGTAAGTCCTTGCTGGAGCAGGCTTCTGCCAGGACCTGTGGAGAGAAGAGCCCACACTGGAGCAAATTTGCTAGCAGAACTTGTGACGGGAGGCACCCGTGCTGGAGTAATTTGTGAAGAACTGCAGTCTGTGGGAAGGACTCACATTGCAGGAGTTAATGAAGGACAGTCTCCTACAGGAGCCACTCCACTCTAGAGCATGGAAAAAGTTCTCCCACTGAGAAAGAAGGAGCAGCAGAGACAATGTGTGATAAACAGACTCTTGATTTATCCCATCAGGTAGGTAGATTATATATAATGAATTGTCAAGCCTCTAACAGAGACAACGGTAGGGACTATTTGGGGGACAAATGTTTCCATCTCTACCCTGAACTTCCTTGCAGTCATAATCAGCATAATTACATATACAGAAGATTTTGCTGAAGAAATAAATAGTGGAACTAGAAGGTTTAAAAGTTTTGACATTAAAAAAAAAGGAAATTCATAAAAAAGTATCATAGCAATGAAGATTTTACAGAATCAGTTAAAGAGAATTTTCTGACAGAATTTCACTAGAAAAACAATATAAGAGCAGTCCTGCCTGAACATACTGAATCTTTATTTTGAAAGCAGTTTGCTCTTGGGCTGAGGATACTTTATTCTGTTTCAGTCCCTGTCACTCTTCCACATGCTTTTGGTCTCCCTGCTCTTCCATGGAAAAGACTATGTGGGGTTCAAGATTTTTGGAACCATAAGACCTGTAATTCACCTGTAGATGTGCTCTTCATTTCAGAGCTTGTTAAGCTACACTAGCAGACTATTTATAAGCTTGTTTTCTTTTCAAATTTAATTTAATGACTTCAGAACTTCTACTTTGAATAGTAAAATTCTTCAGTTTTTCTGTTAAAGAACATTAATTTTCCCCTCCTTTTCATTCCTGTTTCTCGCTGACAACATCATTATTTGTCAAGCGTTAAACCACTGTAACTTGTGTGGTGAATGCACATTCTACTTTTTGTGCAGATGATAAATGAAATAAAATTACCCAGAAGAAGCAGATAATTTGCTGATACTCATAGTGAGTCATAATGTGAAAGCAGATCAGTCTTGTCATTGTCTAAATTTTATCCATCCCTTATTGAAATTAGTGTTCTCATTAACATTTTCTTTAGGTTCAGTTTGCCAAGTCATGCATTAAAAATGGTTCCTGGAAGTTGAATTGTATTTCGTTAACAACAGTCTTAAAACATTGTTTCTTGAACAAATTCTCCTTTCTGTATTTTCTGAGAAGGTAAACACAAAGAAAGAAAATAAGCTTTTACAATGTTTACATAGAGATGTTTGGGGTTTGTGATTTTTTTAGGTTGAATATTTTCACAAGACAAGCAACATATTTAATAGGAAAAAAAAAAAGTGTATAGAGTATGAGGGGAAACTCACGACAATCTCTAATTGTGGGTTTTTCAATAGGCCATATTTCCCCTGCCCTTGTCTCTGAGTACTACTACATCTTTAGATCTTCCTAATGATGGACAAACTTTTCACTGGTGAATGAAGCTGACTTCATAGTTGTCTTGTACTGCCATAGGGAGATCAGGATTTCAGGAACCTCTCACTGAAAAGAGAATTTTGTTTATCCAAGAAAATTTCAACTTCTATAACTGAATAATATCACCTTGCATAACTCCTTTTGGCATAATGCCAGTTTAAGAATCAAAGTGTTAAAAATGAGACAAAATTTAATTCTTTATAAAAGTTAACAGAGAGCACTCAAGTATTCAGTGGAGGAACTGCCAAGGGTGGCTGTGACACCTCATTAAAATACTTATTTCATAATGTAAAAGACTAATGTATCTTCAAATAAAATGTATGAGCTGTAATTAAGGGAATGATGGTCTTAGGAGCTTTTCAATACAAAATGTTGATCCTATTTGAAATTTTTTTATAATTTTGCCCTTACACAGATGGCTGGTCAGCTATCCAAAACAGCATAAATCTCATTTCCAGAGATGCCAACTGCATCACTTCTGACTGATCATCATGGATTTTACGTGAACACAGAAGAAGCTGAATCATGTGCTGATTTTGCAAAGTTCAAATTGACAAGGTTTGTTCCAGGATGAAATCCAATAGCAACAAGATGAAGACACCCTTCAGAAATCAGCAAAAGTAATTCATGCAGTAACTGAAATAACTTCTATCACAGATGTGGGAATTAGTTGCAAAGAAATGGAGTGACAGACTGGAAAGGCTTAAGCAATTCCTGCTCTTTATGTCTGGACACAGTTGCACGTCTGGACACATGGACCTGATGAGGAACACAGGAAGTTTTCTTCTGTTTGCTTCTGATATTGGGCACAAAGGACATTGCTGTTGGTGACATGAGTTAGGAACATTTTTGTCGACGTATTTAATTTCAACTTTGGTATGTTTTACATTTCAAGAGGTCAATCACACCTTGAAGCAAATTCCCATAGATGAGGGTGTGAAATTTGCTTTCTTTTTAGGTCAGTTTAAATAGCTGTTAAGCCTGTAGGTTTTAAAGCAGTGCCTCAGCCTGTGAAATTCAACATTCTAAAATATCTCTGCTACTGATAAACAGCCACAGTGGTCTCTCTGTTTACCAGAAACAGTTGCTCAGAGTTTTAGAACCTGTAGGAGAAGCTTCAGCCTCTAGCATTCTTTACCCACCGAGGGATTTTTTTTGTCAGGAGCATATTATGAAATTCTTAAATAAAAAAATACAAACCTCTACTATCAGTTGGGATTTTTCTGAATAAAATTATAAAGTACGATTCTTGGGGTTCAGAGTAACAGTAGTTTTAACTCCTGCATTCTGATCCTTCAAAGTCATTTATCCACCACATTTCTCATCTTGCTACCAAGGAATCACCAAGTGGACAATTGTTCTGCATCTGCTCAGCACAAGAAAAACAGATAAATAATTCCAGTACTAGGACACATTAGTTGGTCACCACTTCTCCTCAATGTATACTCTTCTACACAAACCACCAATATCATTCCCTCTAATTTCATTGTGCTACAATATGTCCTTCCATTCTTACAGGATGAATGATTACTTTATAATCCTTTAAATCACAGAGCTCTGTAGTGAAGACCTTATAACAACACTATTATAAACAGGTCAGACAGTAATTGCTTCCTAGTGATTAATATAATATAAATTGAGTAATTTGATTTTCATTCAGAAGCTGTAATCACAGCAAAAAGTCAATGTTTTCTCTGCTCCTGCATCATCATTACCACTCATCAGAGCTTGAATCTCAAACACGTCTCAAATTAACCCTCAAATTAACTTGAAAACACGTGACTATTTGAGAGCATTCTTACATTTGTAGACACAGAGCATCAGTAAAGCTATTAACTTTTCTCTTTAAAAATGCATTAGAAGTACCACAGTTTTAATAATGAAGGATGTTACTATTGTCTCTGAACCATCAGCAAGAGAATATAAAGTACTGGAAAGCTCTGTGGGGAAAAAAAAAAAAGTGTTCCTCAACCCAGCGATCAGCATCAGATAGAGACCCCATGTCTTGCAGTTATATGATGGCCCCTCACAGCCACAGTAATTACAGTTTTAATAAAGTATTTTTTCATAATACCTCAAATTTTACCAATATCTTGTTCCCAAATAATAAATATAAAATCCATCTGCACTTCCATTAAGTTTTGAGATCAGTGAGGCAATTTGCATTGAAATATTAAAACTGATTATATTACTATCACCCAGCAGCGGCTCTAGACCACAATCACAAACCCGTCAGTCCATACAGTTTATTCATTGTAAATATTCAGAAGCAAACTGTATTCTACCTCTACCAGAATGTAGCTAGACACTGCCTACAACTGCAGTTCTGAAACCCAAATAATGGTCCCTCATTTTTTCTCCAGGGAAAAAAAAAATCCTCCTGAAATCAATGGAGATTTGCCTAATTAAAAAAACAAAGCAAAAAAAAA